>JAHRHJ020000033.1:0-552022 GCA_019776745.2 Taxus chinensis | reverse complement strand
GCTGTTGGTGCGGATGCGGCCACACATATCTGCGGCTCATTAGGCGATCATGCGCGAGGTGGGACTCGGCGGAGTCCAGCGATACAGAGCTATTGATAGAGATCATAGCCTGATGGTCGCCCTCATCGAGAGATGGGATCCGGCGACCAATGTGTTCCATCTCCCGACTGGGGAGATGACTATCACATTGGAGGATGTGTATCGCATCCTTCGACTACCTATCGAGGGAGAGGAAGTCTTCCAGGTAGATTCAGAGACTGCCATGGACAACATATTACAGATTTTTGGAGATGCAGCCGCGCTACTTGCCTATCAAAGTGCGAGCATTGGGTATGGTGACATGTACCATGCGCATCGACACGAGACACGGCTGGCTGTGGTGATGATGATTGGAGAGCTCTGGGGTTATCGCCGGATGAGGCGATTCGGTATCTGTTTGACATTTTTGCTTCATTGTTGGGCATATGAGCACATCATATGCATCAGGCCAGTAGGGTTACCCCAGCAGCCAGGGCCACAGGTTATATACAGATATGGCTTTCAGAGATGGTTGGGAGTCGTGGGGCAGCCACGAGCAGTGCTTGCGGGGAGAGACGTTGCCTACTACAGGCATTTATTAGAGGGCCTGACAGCGGTAGATATCGTATGGAGACCTTACAGAGGTCATCACCCTCACAGAGGAGGCCGCTTACAGTTACGCTGGATCCAGTACACATTCTGGATAGCAGGACGGAGGCCGGGAGAGTACGAGAGGATACCCCTAGAGAGGGTACGCAGGCAGATGGGGCTGCGACAGGACGAGCCACCTCCCTTCCCTCAGTACAGGAGGGATGATGTAGAGGCCCCACTGCCTGCACCACAGCCCTTGGATCCAGATTGGGTTGCTGAGAGGCCAGCAGATGACACAGTAGATGATGCTGGGTGTACAGGAGCATACAGGGTGTGGTGGGCTGGTCAGAGAGCGGCGAGGGTAGCACAGCCCGCACAGCCAGACTTGGCAGCTGTGACGGCAGAGAGAGATCAGCTCAGGGGTCAGGTGCAGCTATTACAGGGGCAGCTTGCTGCTGCGCAGGCACAGATAGGGGTCTTACAGGGGCAGCTAGCCCAGGCTCAGGTACAGGTACAGGCAGCACCACCACCAGCAGCACAACCACAGGTGCAGGTACAAGTACAGGCAGCAATACCAGTAGTAGCACAGGTACCGCCCCAGGCACCAGGTACAGATAGCCACAGCCAGCAGGGCACAGCCACAGGCACCACCAGCACAGGCACAGGGGGTACTGGCAGTAGGAGCAGGGGACCAGCCCCAGTACCAGGGGACCAGGTCCTTCAGTGGCTCGAGATATATGGAGGTTAGAGCGGAGGCCCGATACTATCAGGATATTCTTGATAGTACCGGAGTTGAGTATCAGCCTTATGCAGCTCATAGAGCAGAGACCTCTCACAGCCAGAGATCTCAGGGAGGTGCAGCCACAGCCGGCGTGTCTGTTACAGGCAGGAGGCGAGAGGCACCACAGGGACCAGCAGGGAGAGGTGCCGAGGGTGGTGGGGAGAGCTGAGGGATCCCTGCATTGTTTTTGTATATATTGGATATGGGCACCGGTCTGCGAACCGGTTGTGTTGATAGAGGCCTGCGTGCCTACATTTATTCATGTATGGATTCATTTATTCATTATATATACCGGCCTGCGAGCCGAGTATGGGTTGTATAGTTGGTACCGGCCTGCGAGCCGAGTATATTTTTGATATGAGGGACCGGCCTGCGAGCCGAGTCGAGATTTTGGATAGTTATTGCGGCCTGCGTGCCGGCTTAGTTGTATGATGAGATCACAGAGGCCCCGATGCAGGGCACATTGTATATTTGAAAATTTGTATATATATATAGAGATGATGTTTTGATCCACATGCAGTGTTCAAAAATGTGTTTAAGTATTTTGTCGATGGTTTGTGATATAGAATGTAGGATGAGTTTAGTTGACATGTTGATATATGGATGATGTTGATGTTTTTGTTTTTGCACGTATATATGGATGACATGTTATATGATGAAATGTTGCATGTTTTGGGCTGGTTTTGTGACATTGTTATATATGTATCTGATGAGTTGGATCCAAATGATGTATAGATAGATAGTTTTTTGTTTTGTTGTGGTATCCTTAGTTGATGACTTGTTTGTTTTTGTAAAATAGATGATGTTAATGAAATTGTAATGATATGTGTGGTGGATGGACAAATATGGATAATGGTGTTGTGATGCAGGAAAAGAGGCGGGCGCGACAAAAATTAGGTAAAAAAATGAAGAAAAGAACCATGTTTCAAAAAGGCCAGGTGTATAACCGATATCGGTTAGGTAACCGACGTCGGTAGGTAGTAGACCGATATCGGTTACATAACCGATACCGGTTATTTAGGTATGAGCTTTTCTAAAAATAAAAAAGCTAGGGTGGCAACTTAAGTTCTAATTTTGAGAGCCATGCAAGAAGTTAAATACGCGAACGCGACGCTTTTTGACGACTGAGACAGGTAATTGCATGAGAAATTTGAGTGATTAGGAGTAAAGAGACAGGGAAAGTGATTGTGATCTGAGATTCAGAAGACAGAAAGGCAGGTTTGAAAAAGGTGGTGATAATGGCAGGACGAGGAGAAACATCCAGCAGGCAGGGACAAGAGGGAAGACAAGGGCCACCTCAAGCTACTGCAACCCAAGAGGTAAACGTTTTGGTTGTGATTTGACTTTTGCATGTTTTATGAATAAGAGAGAGTAAGTGGGTAGATATGAGAAAGAAAACATGATAGCAAGGGTTATAAGTGAGTGTTACGGGGTAGGTAATCAGGGGTTTCAGGTATGTCTGTGTATAGAAAGGAATAAACGAGCAATTTATTGTCGTAGGTGGTTGTTTAGGCAAGGTGTATGAAAGTAACAGGGACCGATATCGGTTAGGGATAACCGGTATCGGTTACTCAACCGGTACCGGTTAGCTGTAAACGATACCGGTTGCTGTAGGAATTTCCAGAATTTGAGAAAAAACCCGGGGGGATTGAGGAATTGAATGGTTGTTTGTTATTTGGATGTATGCAGGCAGAGGCAGGGTTGAGGATGAATGATAGTGTACCAGCGCTGTTGTCACGAATCCGAGCGGATGTAACGCCAGCTGAATGGACATTGATAAATCGTTTGGGGTTAAGTGGAATCCGCTATTATTCACGAATCGCACGTAACCATGCTATGTTACAGGCGTTGATTGAGAGATGGAATCCTGAGACAAATACCTTCTATCTGCCAACAGGGGAGATGACAGTAACATTGGAAGATGTGTTCCGTATTTTGAGACTCCCTATTACAGGAGAACCAGTATATCAGGCACTACCTAGCGCGGCACGGGGAGCGATAACAGTAGTATTTGGTCCATACGCACGAGATTTGACACAGCGAGGTTTATCATTTACGTATGGGGTAATGTATGCAGCACACCCTGAGGAGACAAGGTTAGCAGTGATATTAATGATAGCGGTAGGGTATTATGCATTACCGAGGGCAGAAGGGGGAAGATTTCCAAAGGCATTGATGTGTGTTATCTGGGAGATGATAGAAAGGAACGTGACTTTTGCATGGGCACCTGCATATTTGGCGGAGCTATACAGGGGTTTATGGGCTTGTAGGTGAAATCACAGGACGACACTGGATTGTTCATACTTATTACACTGTTGGGCCTATGAGCACATTGTTTGTGTGCGACCAATAGGCCGATCCATCCAGTCAGGAGAGACCGGAGTACAGAGGTTGGGATTCAGACGATGGGTCCAGACAGAACAAGAGGCAAGATCTCAGGCCGTGACGGGTGACATTGAGTATTACAGGCAGGTATGGGAGAGGGTGACGATTGCGGATATCTGTTGGAGGCCTTACGGGAACTATATGGTAACAGAGAACATAGCTGAGGAGTTGAGGGGTGTAGAGCGATTGAGGTGGATCGCAGGGCACAGGCCAGGTGAGTATGAGAGGATTCCTATAGATCGCGTGCGGTGACAATTTGGATTGTGCAGGATATACCCCAGGCTTATAGACCATATATGAGGATCGATGCCGAGGCAGCATTCTCACCTCCCGGCCAACACCTCCAGAAGGGCCCGAGGAGATAGCAGCCGATCGCAGTGTAATGGATGCAGGAATGACAGAGGCCTATAGATTATGGTGGGTAGCAGAGCTGCGAGGTGTACGTGATCGCCTGACATAGCAGTGATTACAGCAGAGAGGGATCGTCTGCAGCGTTTGGTTCAGCAGCTCCAAACGCAGGTGAATGAGACAAGAGGATTGTTAGTGGTTGCGGAGTCACGGGCAGAGAGACTAGAGGCTGGAGTCCTCCATGCGAGAGGGCGTATTCATATGTTACAGGAGAGATTGGCAGATCAGTGGGCGGTACCAATAGCCGTGGTACCTTTGAGGACAGAGAGGCCTGGCGAGAGGGGTCGACGATCACGATCATCACCTAGTTCGGGATGAGGCGTGAGGGTCTAAATAAATGTTAGCAAGGTATAAGAATAAATAAGAGTACCGACCTGCGTGTCGATGATAGAGAAGATGTATTTGTTTAACATCTAAATAAAACGAGATATGTATGTTGATTTGAGTTATAATAATAAGAATGTTTTCGTTTTGATTTTCGGTGTTTTGAAAAAGGATAAAGAGGAATGTGATTAAATAGAAATACACAAAAATATTTATATTTACCACACATGATAGGTTATGGTAGGGGATGGTCGAGCTAACCTTGGGAGACCCCATGTCTCCGAAGTGCTGCCTACATAGCCCATTGCACAAAGCAAGGAGGGGCCTCAGACCGATGTAGTTCTCCCTTAGGACCAGGGAGAGGTGAATTTAGGCAATTTGGTTGTGGTTAGGCAATTTGGTTGGTTGGTAAAAATATTGATATTAATATTGGTAAGGTAAGGTTGTTGGTGTTGGTAGGATAATTGGTGTTGGTGTAGGTATAGGTGAAGCAAAAGTTAGCATACCCAAGTAGTAGGGAACCATGTCCTGATTAAGATCAACACACAATCCTAGATGCGAGGCAAAGCGGAAAGAGTGCTCCGTAGGTGAAAAGAGCTAAACAAACCACACAACGTAGAACGAGCTTGAAGCCCTAGGTACCGTGCATAGACGAGAAGTCAATAGGTGAAAAGAGTTGTATGATCACAATATATCAGGTGTACGTTACGTCCCTTGAGTTGAAACAAATGGTGAGGTGAGGTGGATGATATAGCTGAGGTACAGAGAACTTGTTACAAAGTGAGTGTTCTGACGAAAGAGAACCTACCCTAAATAGACAAGTCCATGACCCAAAAAGTTCTTTTGAATGAGGCTTTTATTTGACTGAATATAGACTGATCGATGCGGGAAGTCTACAAGGGATATTGATTGTACTATTCTTGAGGTCTTCACGAAGCTGATCAATGCGAGAAGCTTCTGATAAAGGCTGACTGTGTATAGCTGTCCTTCGAGGGAGCAGTCTATTTATAGTAGCAGATATGATTTTAGTGCATAGCTGTCCTTCGGGGGAGCAGTCTATATATAATAGCAGCAATAGTTTGGCATATAGCTGTCCTTCGAGGGAGCAGTCTATATTTAATTTAGATGACTAGATGTTCTTTTGGCGTGAAGCATCTAGTTTAGTAGGAAGTTTGACTCAAGAAAATCCCATAAGAATACGGCTTATTTTAATACTTTGAAGTCATGGACTAGACTAAAAAGGGGAAGGCATCATCAAGGGGAGGTGAGAAGTGATTTTGATTTTATTTTGAGATGTAGAAAACAAAGTGTATGTAGCGGTAAATGAGCTCAAGGGACGAGTAGTAGGTAGATAAGAAGTGATATAACACTAGATTCAACAGTAGAATGGTCGAAGATGCAAGGCATTAAGGGGTTCAGGCTCAGGTTTACCATTAAGCGAAGCTAAACGATAAGTGCCTGATCCATAGGTGTGAGTGATTATATAAGGCCCAATCCAATTGGGAGCAAATTTTCCACGTTTGCTCTTTTCTAGTTTGGTGACATGTTGATTCTCTTTGAGGACAAGATCACCAACCTTAAAGGTACGCTCATGAAGTCGCTTATCATAAGCACGCTTGATGCGTTTTTGATAGATTTGGAGGTGATCAAGAGCTGTAAGACGACGTTCGTCAAGAAGCTCCAATTGGGCTAACCGCTCTTGGCGGAAATCATCGTTGGTGAGAATATCCTGAAGGGATATTCTGAGGGAGGGTATTTGTATTTCGAGAGGCAAGAAAGCCTCGGTACCATACACCAAAGAAAAATGTGTAGCATTAGTAGAGGTACGAATGCTAGTACGATAAGCCCAAAGGGCAAAGGGAATGTGATCGTGCCAATTTCTTCCGGATTCATTGACAACTTTCATGAGGATTTTGGTTAGGGTTTTATTAGAAGATTCAGCCTGACCATTGGCCTGCGGATAGTAAGGCGATGAGAAACTAAGTTTGATACCAAAGTTGTCACAAAGGTCTTGTAACAACTTGTTTTTAAAAGATTTACCATTATCTGTTATTAGGCGATGAGGAATACCAAAACGACAGATAATGTGATGGTTAATGAATTCGACAATTTTTTCTTTTTTGATTGAAATGAGTGGAATGGCCTCCACCCATTTTGTGTAATATTCGGTTGCTGTGATTATCCAACGGTGACGTTGTGAAGAGGTCGGGTGAATCTCACCAATAAGGTCTAAACCCCATTGTGAGAAAGGCCAAAGATCTCGTGCGACCTGCAGCGGATGGCTAGGAGTATGTTGAAGGTTGGCATGTTGTTGACACATAACACAACGCTTAACATATTCGTAGCAGTCGTTATTGAGAGTAGGCCAATAATAACCTAGGCGAAGGATTCGTTTAGCCACGGCAAGGCCACTAAAATGTCCACCACAAATCCCATCATGGACTTGTTGGATGGTATAGGTGACCTCCGCGCCGGTTAGACAGCGAAGGAGGATGCCATCAAAGCCACGTTTATAGAGGAGTCCCCCCATGACAACATAACGAGAAACACTTTTAAGAAAAGCACGTTTACCAGTACTAGTAAGGTCAGAAGGGAGAACAGAGGTTGTAAGGTAGTCATGGAATTGGTGGTACCAGGTATCCTACGAATTAGTAGACATAATATTTATCATACAAACTACCGGGGTTGAATAGGATGGGGCAAAAAGTTGTTGGACCACGACGAATAATTCAGAGTCAGTTGATGAAGCTGGAATTTGCGAGGCTAAGCAAGCCATAGTATCCGCAAATTTGTTAGTGGAGCGGGGAATGGTTTGGATAGAATAGTGAGTAAATAAGGCTAGAAGTGAATCCACGTAGTGTTTGTACTTTTGAAGTTCCTCATTTTTACATTGGTAGATGCCCATAACTTGATTGACTACCAATTGAGAGTCGCCAAAAATATTGATAGATTTGATACCTAAGTGTATCGCAACTTGGAGACCCAGAACAAGGGCCTCGTATTCCGCTGTATTATTAGTGCAGGGGAAATCAAGCCGGAATGAAAGAGGCATAGGTTCAGCGTCAAGAGGGATGAGAACAACGCCGGCTCCTCCGCCGCGCTGGCATTTAGATCCATCGAAGAAGAGGGTCATTTGATACGACTCTTCCCCGAGTGAAAGAGTGGCGATGAGTTCGTCGGGGAATGTAAAATTGGTAAATTGTTCCCCAGGTAAAGGGGCTTCCGCAAGTTGGTCTGCAATGGTTTGTCCTTTGATTGATTTCTGGTGGACGAACTCAAGGTCGAGGTCGGTGAGGAGCATAAGCCATCGAGCGATGCGTTGGTTTAGATGTGGTTTGGCATACATATAATGAATGGGGTCCGTGTTGGTGATGACAAAAGTTTTGTGATTCAGAAGGTAATGTCGGAGTTTGGTAGCTACGAATGATAGGGCTAGGCACAATTTTTCTACATGTGTATACCTAGTCTCATAATCCACCAAAGTATGACTTATATAATAAACGGCTTGTTCTCGATTTTCAGAGTCACGATGTGCAAGCATGGCCCCTATAGCATGGTCAGTGGCGGAAAGATAAAGGTAGAAAGGGTGGTCGTCCTGGGGTGGGATAAGCACGGGTGGCTGCAAGAGATAGGATTTGAGAGCTTCGAAGGCTTGGTGGCACTCTTCACTCCATTGAAAGGCAATGTCCTTTTTAAGAAGGTGATGAAAAGGTTGACATCGATCCGAGAGTTGGGAGATGAAACGTCGGATAGATTGAAGTTTACCTTGTAAACTACGCAATTGTTTGAGATTTTTAGGTGGGGGCATTTCTAGGATAGCTTTTACTTTAGATGGATCGACCTCAATGCCACGCAAAGAGACGATAAAACCAAGAAGTTTTCCCGAAAGGACACCAAAGACACATTTCTTTGGTTGAAGACGAACAGAATATTGTAACAGGCGATCAAAAATAATGGTTAAAACATCGAGATGTTCACTGCGATGTTTAGACTTGCCAAGAAGATCGTCGACGTAATCTTCAAGGATAGTGTGCATAATGTCATGAAAAATGTAGGTCATAGCCCGCTGATAGGTAGCACCAGCATTCTTAAGGCCAAATGGCATTACACGGTAACAGAAGGTTCCCCAAGGAGTTATGAAGGCAGTTTTATGTTGATCGGCAGGGGCAACCAAAATTTGGTTGTATCCTGAAAAGCCATCCATGAGAGAAAGCATTTCATGGCCCGCAGTGAGATCAACAAGTTGATCAATACTTGGGAGGGGGAAGTCATCCTTAGGGCAAGCGAGGTTAAGATCCCGGAAATCCGTGCATATCCGAAGTCCCCCCGTCGCTTTAGTGACAGGTACGATGTTAGAAATCCATTGAGGATAGTCAATAGGCAAGATGAAGGAAACAGAAAGAAGTCGTTGAAGCTCTTCTTTGACCAAGAGGGCAATGCGTGGATGCATTTTTCTCAGTTTTTGTTTGACTGGTTTGGAATCGGGGTTTA
This sequence comes from Taxus chinensis, assembly GCA_019776745.2. NCBI lineage: Eukaryota > Viridiplantae > Streptophyta > Pinopsida > Cupressales > Taxaceae > Taxus > Taxus chinensis. The sequence goes on along the minus strand of JAHRHJ020000033.1, from coordinate 543,024 downwards.
GGGTGATGTTATGGACGGCAATGGTAGGATCAATTCCTGGCATGTCAGCGTAGGACCAAGCGAAAGCTTGGTTGCGGGTACGGAGGAAAGGTAGTAAAGGCGACTTGTTCTGATGTGTTAAGGGATTGTCCGATCTTCACAATGTGAGGATCCTCCTCCGTGTGGATGTTGATTTCTATAGTAGATTCGTTCAGCATGGTTTGGGTTTCAGATGGTAAGGCTCGTTGAATATAAGAGTCATCCGCGCCAAGGTAAGTGAGGATGGAGTCGTCATCCTGGCACTCAACAACATTAATCAAAGGCGAATCCTCTTCGATCATGTCTGGATACAGAAGGGGCAGAGAAGATGGGTCCTCATTATCGCGCTGATAAGTGAGAGGACCTATGAAGATAGCATTTATGAAAAAAAAAAGTTAGGAGGGATAGATTCAGGGTCTATAGATTCTGTGGGTGATGATGGCAAAGTGGGTGATGATGGTTTGGTAGGGGTGACGTCGTCTTCTTCCAGAATACAGCTGACACGAGGTGTCTCCTGTGTAGGTGTTTCAGGAAAACCGAGACCACTGCGATCATTATGTTTGCGTGTGGTGATGGGGATGAGCGTATGTCGGCCTTGTTCATAAAGACCAAAACCAAAGCCTTTCCAAGCACAGCGAGTCAAGAAGGTGAGGGCGAAGCGACGATTTGTCAGGTATTGAAAATCGGATTGGAAGGGAACCACACCAAGAGGAGGTTCAGGGGTAATGGAGGATGCGTCAACACCCCCATACGTTAGGTTGGTGCGGCAATGGGGTGGTCCGTAAGAGATTACCTCCCCCACGCGACGGTCGTAGGTGGGATGTGCATGTAATTGTCCGTACTCCTGCGGGGTAGGGAAAGAACTAACGTTATATAGGCGGTACTCCCCCAGCGTAAGGCGTTGAAAAATATCTACTAAGGGGTCGGAGGTTGGGATGTTAGCTGCGGGAAGGGAAGTGGTTTTTGCGACGGTGGTTTCATCAGTTGAAGGCGTAGGCGCAGTTGAGGTGGATGGTTGAGGTACATTTGAAGAGGATGGTTGGGTTGAATGTATGGGTGTCTTGATTGGTATAAGCACATCGTTAGGGCGGTATAACATATTGCAGGTTTTAAAGGGGGGAGGATCAGCTTTTACGGTGTAGGACTTCCCCTCGTACTCAAATTTTATGCATCTATGTAATGTTGAGGGAACGCATCCCATGGCCCGGATCCAAGGACGACCCAGCAATATATTATATTGGAACTCTCCCTCAAGGACATAGAAGAGTTCGGGTAAAGTACGTGGTCCTACCCGAATGTTGAGGATCACGGTGCCTAAGGTAGAGGTAATAGCGTCATTGAATGACCGCAACATGATGGGGTTGGCACACATGTAGCTAGAAGGGATATTCATTTGTTGAAAAGCTTTTGAAGAGATGATGTTTAGGCTGGCGCCCCCGTCAATCATAACACGACGTACCCGAATATCCCGGACGTAAGCTGAGATGAAAAGGGCAGGGTCAGGATCTTCTGTACCAAAGTCGACAATTTCATCTTCGAGAAACTGACTGCAGCGGCTTGTGGTACAGAGACAGAAGTGGTTGGGGCAGTGGGTTGTTTGGTGAGAGAAGCAACGTGATTGGGTGTTAGAATGGAGGCAACAGGCAGGGTTTCATTAGGTAAAACCTCTATCCCTTGAAGGATCTCAACGAGAGCTTGTCGATGAGATTCAGAAGTCTGAATGAGATCATACAGTGTCATTTTTACGGGTGATTGGTGAAGCTGTTTGATCATGGCTCGATGGGCAGCTCCATTAGAGACGGGGTAAGCGGGTCCACGAATAACCACTTTGGGTGGTGGTGCAATCGGGATGTTTGGACGGAGAAAGAGATGCCGCAGGTGTGTTTTCTTTCGCTTTCCCATTGTTTTTCTGCCCTCGAGTAGCGACACTAATCATATTAATCTCGTAGACCTGAGATGAGGAAGATGGTTGGGATAAATCATGGTCTTCAAGAGGTGGGGTTGTAATAATGATAGATCTTGGTGAGGCGGGGACAGATGGTATAGGAGAGGGAATTGAAGCTAAAGGTCTCTCCCTTCGTAAGTTGTCTTTCTTAACCTTTCTATCTGGGAGAGGTGACTGACGAAGGATGGTTTTTAAAGCTTTGCATCCCTCCACATCATGTCCTGGTGTGCGGTGATAAGCGCAGATTTTAGACTCATCATAACCTATAGGTCGAGGTTTAGACGGGTCATAAGGTCTAAGTGGGGGTAGGGAAATGGTCGCATTCTCCACCAACATAGCAAGGATTTTGGCGTAAGATCCTTTGAGTGGGTCAAAATCAGAGGAGGATGAGGGTATTGGTTGTGCGGGTTTTGGTAATGTTTGGGCGTGGTTGGTTCGTACGGGTGGTGGTTTAGCCGAGGGGTGTTGACACGTGTTTTTCACTAAACGTGGTTTCTTTGGCGCAGAAGCTATTCGGCTGGATGATGAGGCCACAGATGACGTGGTATCAGAAAACAACCACGGGGAAATAGGAGTGACCAAAAACAAATCTTTTGATGATGGAATTTGTTTAGGGTTGATAGGTGAACAAGATACGCTGGGTGATGGTGTTGCTATACCCTTTGATCTCTGTATAGGTGCAGAAGGCGTAGGTCGTTTTGAAGAAAACGCAGGAGGTATGATATATTGATGTAAGGTGGAGGGATGAGGTCCCAATATGGAAGGTAGGTGTGACGATGATGGTTTTGATTGTGATAGAGGCACGGATTGAGTTTGTCTCCTAGGTGGCGGGGCGGCTTTATTTTTGGATAAATCAAGCCGCTTAGGTGGGTGTGTTAGACTGGGTATGGGAAGGTCCCAAGCGTAGGGGAAGATTTGGCTAAGTTAATAGAAGTGGACGGGGCATTTGGTAGAGGTGAGGGGGGTGAAGGTGAGAACATGGGCATTTTAAGCTTCTGTAAACACTTCGGGTATATGGTGGAGGCCTCAGGATCGGTCATTTGCATTTGAGTAGAATATGGCGTACTCAAACGTTCCCATAGGGTTCGTCTATCTTCTGGAGAATGACAGTCTTCAGGTTTGAATCGTAAATTTGGTACGGAAGAAAGGTGGGTTGTGATTCCAGTCCACTGTGGGTGTGACACAGGGGGTAGATGAGGCATTGTATCAATAGATGTTAAGAGGTAGACCGGTTGTTGAAAAGATTTAGGCGATGAAGGACTAATAGGCAGGAGGGCATGTTTGAGAGGGTCTGTCATGGTTAAAGAATTTGGTGATGTCGGTGCAAGAGATTTCTCGTCTAAGGATGTCAAAAGGAGTGGCGTACCCTTCCTCTTGTGCAGCAAGAGCGGTAGAAGGGGACGTCTGGGAAATAGATAGATTAGATAACATCCGTTCGCAGTCTTGTAGGGATGTGGTATAAGAAGACTCATTGATGGGAAGAGAAGTCTGGGCAGTTAACTCCTTTATGGGTAAAGGAATGATTTCGCTTTGGCTTGATGGTGGTAAAGGAGGTTCGGGCTCCTGTGTTAGTGAAGAGGCTTGATTCAAAATTTTCTCGATAGAGGCTTTTGGCTGGGTATCGAAGACTGCATGGATCTCATGAACACTCTCCTCGGCTAAGATATCCTGGTTTACGTTACTGTTGGAAGAGTGATTCGGGAATGGTTTGTTGAAGATTTTCAAATTTCGGTTGGCAGGGGCATTAGGATTATCGAGGGTTATATCCCCTGCGTCAACCATTTCCTGCACTATGTTTTTCAACATCTTGCAGTTTTCATGACTGTGTCCCTTCACGCGGTGGAAGTTACAGAAGTCATTTTCTTTGTACCAGGAAGGTATGGCGCGAGTGGAATCAAACCCGGAATGAGGTTTAACAGGAGGTAATGTAATGGCTCCTGCTTTGAGCAATTTTTCCAATATCACACCATATGTTTCTCCCAAGGGAGTGTAGTTGATGGGCTCGGCTTTATACTTATAGGTGGTTTTTGGTGGAGTATTGGACGGTGGTTGGGATTTGACCATCACCGCGTGGACAGCTCCTTTTGATTTAGAAGAAGTGGACGCGTGAGGAGTGGTGGTATTTGGTTTATTGGTAGAATCAGGAGTTCGGAAAGTGGGGTTTTTGTTGCGCAACCGCAATTTCTCTTCCTCTAAGGCTCGAATTTCTAGTTTTCGAGCCATAGTAAAGGCCTCGTCGAATGTACGGAAAGTTTGAATTTGGAGGGTAGGGGAGATGTGCTTAGCGCAGGCCCGCGTAAATAGTTCGATAAGTTCGGTTTGAGGCAAGGCATATGTAAGTTGGTTGATAAGGCCCCGCCATCGTCCAACGAAATCTGCGATAGATTCGTCTTCAAATTGTCGGATGGCATAGAGGTCGGTGATAGATACTTTCTTGGCAATGTTAATGGAGAAATGATCCAAGAAAGATTGGGCTAGTTGGTTAAAAGAGAAGATTGAGTGCTGGGTTAAAGCACTGTACCACTCCAAGGCAGGTCCTGATAAGGACATGGGAAAGGTGCGGAGTAACAAGGCATCATCATGGGCAATCAAATAACAAGCATGTCTAAATGATCGCAAGTGTTGTTGAGGATCCTCTTTACTATTAAAACGAGTAAATTTTGGCAACTCCCATTGAGGAGGATATGAATGAAGGGGGACAGAAGGGTGAATGGGCTCCCGACAAACTTGCTCGTATGTCAAGGCGCTACGACTTCCTGAAACAGAAGCCTCCAGGTTTTGCATTTTGTCCATCATTTGTTTAATTAGATCAGTAGTTGGATGAGATGATGGTGTGGTTGTGGTAAACGGAGGCAAATTGGGCCAAGGACCACCGCTAGACACTGGTGGGGTTAAGTGTTGATAAGGTGTGGAGGATGAATATGTTGAGGCGACCGAATAGGGATGTCCCATATAGGATGTTGAGGTCACTGGATACGTGTATGGGAATGAAAAGGTAGGCGGAGCTTGAGAAGGAAAGCTCGTGTGGATAGGTGGCAGAGAGCAAGTCATGAATGGAGCAGTCTGCAAGAGAGATGAGGTAGGGGCAGTCGGTGGTAATGATATGTGGGGTCCAAGATTATCCAAAGAAAATCCAATCTGAGTCGTATGAACCTCTGAAGCCGTCGGATTGGGAGACGGGGCTAGAGATGCAGGAAGCAAGGCGGTATTATCAGGCGGAGTGGGAGCTAAATGAGCAGCTATACTAATAGGCATACCAACAAGGAGCTGACCATCAGGCGTACGGTCAGGGGTATGAGACAAATAGTATTGTACAGCGCTAGAATTAGCATCCAGAAACTTGGCAAAGTCCTTATCTCCCACAGGAATTTTAGGAACCTCGCTGGTATCCGTAGGATTCCCCACAGAATGTGAAGGGGGTGATTCAGGCAAAGAAACAGAGCAAGCATGTGAAACCATGGCGGCGGCTTGCTTTCGAGTGATAACAACCATGGACAGGAGTTCACAGTAGGGTTTCAATCTGTCAGGAATAGAAACAAACTCAGACTGGTAAAATTGGTAGGTTGCTGGTTTGTCAGGAATTGGAAAAGACAGTAACCGATATCGGTCTAGTAACCGATGTCGGTTATACTATAGCCGACGTCGGTCAGGTAACCGATGTCGGTGTAAGAAGTCTGGGCTAACAAGATATAAAAAGGCTGCTAATTTGATTTTTAACAACGTTTAGTATACTTGTCCAATTATTGATCACAGAAGACAGAGTATGAGAAAGAAAACAGAACTAAAAACAAGCAAGATGCACACGCAAATCCAGAGATTAACCCTAGGGTTAATTTTAATTATCGTGGGCTTATGCCTTTAGACGTAGAATGATGTCAGAATCCTAAACAAGAGACTTAGGGGAAATGTCAAGTTGTTTTGGCTTATAAGGTTACCTCAATCGGGCGGAGGAATACCGCGGAAAAAAGGGGGGATGTTTGAGCTGTTGTGTTAATTGTGAAGTGATTCGGTATGTGTTGTGCAGTGAATGTAAGATTAATTTCCTGTCAATACCGTGGATATCACCCCCACGTGTACGACCTGTTACTTAATCTACGTTCACTAGAATTGAAAAACAACAAGCAGGAATGCAATGCACGTGTTTTAAACCCAAATCGAAAATTATGTTCGATGAAGCAAGAGAGATGACTTTCACTAATGCGAAACTAGGAAAGCAAGACAAATTCTTTACGAAATATATAACAAAAGCAGCAACAGCAAGTATGCTTCCTAAAATGAAAATAAGCAAGAGAAACAGAAACCCAAAATGGGTCCCACCGGGCGTGCCAAAATGTTTCACTCGGAATGTTTCGTTCCTTTTAGAAACAGATAAGGTTAGGGCTAGGAGGAATACCTGTAGAATGTCGAGATGGTGTGCGCGTACCGTAGAGAAAGATCAGGCTGACTGCGAAGAACTCCTTTTTGTCTTGGAAGGACTACCTGCAAATAAGAACACAAGACCACAAGATTTTAATTAGACAATAAATGAGGAAACTGCCTTGGGCCCAGGAAATATAAAACTTCCTTTCGAAGGTGGTCAGTTTCCCTGCTAATATGAATTAACACAAAAGACTGTAAAATATCAATTAAGTTGCTTTCGTTGAACTGGGTAGGGGAAAGGCTGGTTTTCTGGTTTTGATCAGAGGAACCGATGCCGGTTACTGATAACCGATGCCGGTTACTGATAACCGATACCGGTGGGTTCTAGGATCTTGGTTGGTAGCTATGGTGTTTGTAAGGCTGTTTATGGATGATATTAGGAAATGAGATGATGAGAGGTAAAAGAATGACAGTTAGATGCAATGGCACGTTGGGTAGTGGATTCAGAAACGGATTTAGGAGGACTGAGATTCAAGAAGCATAAGAAATGTTATAACAGAGGACATGCAAGATGTGACTTACTGGTTTTGACAAAGATGCAAGCTTGATCTCCTTTGCTGTAAACACTTCTGGTATTTCTTCACTCGTCTCTGCTCGGTCAAGTGAAGATCTGGACTCTGTTTTTCGCTCCCAATGATCTCTCTTCATTCAAAAATCCTTCGACTGATCCCAAAATGAAATTCCGATCCGTTGTTTTTGGTTTGGGGAGCCCATTTACAGGGAACCGATGGCGGTTGCGTAACCGACGGCGGTCGAGTAGGAACCGGCATCGGTAAGGAAAAAGTAGGCTATTTTTAGTAAAATAGCCCACCTTCCCTGCTTTTCTCCCGAGAGATCAGTTGCGGGCTTGGTCAAGTGGCTAGAAGGTCGGTTTTGGGTGCGAGTAAGGAGGTCATTAGTTATGGGTGTGAGGTGTAGACCAAGTCATAGGTCTTAATTAGGTTAGTTTAGGGTTAGGGCTAGGTCATGATGAGGTGGCAAAATGAGGTGGCAGGTAAGGTGATGTGGATTTATCAATTACAAGGTAATTAATAAATAATTGTGTAAGGTTTAGGTGATGAGGTTAAGTTGCGAGATGAGATGCGGGTCACAAGGGGTCGACAAATCTTCCCTACGCTTGGGACCTCACCCATACCCAGTCTAACACACCTACCTACGACTAGATTTATCCAAGAATAAAGCCACCCCGCCACCTAGAAGACAAACTCAATCTCCTCAACGTGCCTCTATCACAATCAAAACCATCATCGTCACACCTACCTTCCATATTGGGACCTCATCCTTCCACCTTGCATCAATATATCATACCTCCTGCGTTTTCTTCAAAACGACCTACGCCTTCTGCACCTATACAGAGATCTAAGGGTATATCAACATTATCACCCCACGTATCCTGTCCACCCATCAACCCTAAACAAACTCCATCATCAAAGGATTTATTTTCTGTCACTCCCCTTTCTCCGTGGTTGTTTTCCCGCTACCACGTCATCTGTAGCCTCATCATCTAACCAGCCGAACGTAGCTCCTGCGCCAAAGAAACCACGTTTGGTGAAAACCACGTGTCAACACCCCTTGGCTAAACCACCACCCGTACGAACCAACCACGCCCAAACATTACCGAAACCCGCACAACCAATGCCCTCATCCTCCTCTGATTTTGACCCACTCAAAGGATCTTACGCCAAAATCCTTGCTATGTTGGTGGAGAATGCGACCATTTCTCTACCCCCACTTAGACCTTATGACCCATCTAAACCTCGACCTATAGGTTACGATGAGTCTAAAATCTGCGCTTATCACCGCACACCAGGACATGATGTGGAGAGATGCAAAGCTTTAAAAACCATCCTTCGTCAGTCACCTCTCCCAGATAGAAAGGTTAAGAAAGACAACTTACGAAGGGAGAGACCTTTAGCTTCAATTCCCTCTCCTATACCATCTGTCCCCGCCTCACCAAGATCTATCATTATTACAACCCCACCTCTTGAAAACCATGATTTATCCCAACCATCTTCCTCATCTCAGGTTTACGAGATTAATATGATTAGTGTTGCTACTCGAGCGCAGAAAAACAATGAGAAAGCGAAAGAAAGCACACCTGCGTCCTCTCTTTCTCCGTCCAGCATCCCGATTGCACCACCACCCAAAGTGGTTATTCGTGGACCCGCTTACCACGTCTCTAATGGAGCTGCCCATCGAGCCATGATCAAACAGCTTCACCAATCACCCGTAAAAATGACACTATATGACCTCATTCAGACTTCTGAATCTCATCGACAAGCTCTCGTTGAAATTCTTCAAGGGATCGAGGTCTTACCTAATGAAACCCTGCCCGTTGCCTCCATTCTGACACCCAATCACGTTGCCTCTCTCACCAAACAACCCACTGCCCCAACCACTTCTGTCTCTGTACCACAAGCTGCTGCAGTCAGTTTCTCTGAAGATGAAATTGTTGACTTTGGTACAGAAGACCCTGACCCTGCCCTTTTCATCTCCGCTTACGTCCGGGACATTCGGGTACGTCGTGTTATGATTGACGGGGGCGCTAGCCTAAACATCATCTCTTCAAAAGCCTTCCAACAAATGAATATCCCTTCTAGCTACATGTGTGCCAACCCCATCATGTTGCGGTCATTTAATGACGCTATTACCTCTACCTTAGGCACCGTGATCCTCAACATTCGGGTAGGACCACGTACTTTACCCGAACTCTTCTATGTCCTTGAGGGAGAGTTCCAATATAATATATTGCTGGGTCATCCTTGGATCCGGGCCATGGGATGCGTTCCCTCAACATTACATAGATGCATAAAATTTGAGTACGAGGGGAAATCCTACACCGTAAAAGCTGATCCCCCCCCTTTAAAACCTGCAATATGTTATACCGCCCAAACGATGTGCTTGTACCAATCAAGACACCCGTTCACTCAACCCAACCATCCTCTTCAACTGTGCCTCAACCACCCACCTCAACCACACCTACGCCTTCAACTGATAAAACCACCGTCGCAAAAACCACTTCCCTTCCCGCAGCTAACATCCCAACCGTTGATCCCTTAGTAGATGTTTTTCAACGCCTTACGCTGGGGGAGTATCGCCTATATAACGTTAGTTCTTTCCATACCCCACAGGAGTACGGACAGGTACATGCACATCCTACTTATGACCGTCGTGTGGGAGAAGTAATCTCCTACGGACCACCGCACTGCCGTACTAACCTAACATATGGGGGTGTCGACGCATCTTCCGTTGCCCCTGAGCCTCCTCTTGGTGTGGTTCCTTTCCAATCCGATTTTCAATACCTGACAAATCGTCGCTTCGCCCTCACCTTCTTGACTCGCTGTGCTTGGAAAGGCTTTGGTTTTGGCCTTTATGAACAAGGCCGACATACGCTCATCCCCATCACCACACGCAAACATAATGATCGTAGTGGTCTCGGATTTCCGGGAACACTTACATCGACGGAACCTCATGTCAGTTGTCTTCTAGAAGACGATGACGTCACCCCTACCGAACCATCATCACCCATTTTGCCTTCGTCTCCCACAGAATCGATAGACCCTGAATCTATCCCTCCTAACTTTTTTTTTTCATAAATGCTATCTTCCTAGGTCCTCTCACTTATCAACGCGATAATGAGGACCCCTCTTCTATTCCCCTTCTATATCCAGACATGATTGAAGAGGACTCCCCTTCAATTAACGTTATTGAGTGCCAGGATGATGACTCCATCCTCACTTACCTTGGCGCGGATGACTCTTATATTCAACGAGCCTTACCATCTGAAACCCAAACCATGCTGAACGAATCTACTATAGAAATCAACATCCACACGGAGGAGGATCCTCACATTGTGAAGATCGGACAATCCCTTAACGCATCAGAACAAGTCGCCTTTACTACTTTCCTCCGTGCTCGCAACCAAGCTTTCGCTTGGTCCTACGCTGACATGCCAGGAATTGATCCTGACATTGCTGTCCATAACATTACCCTGAAACCCGATTCCAAGCCAATTAAACAGAAATTGAGAAAAATGCATCCGCGCATTGCCCTCTTGGTCAAAGAGGAGCTCCAACGACTCCTTTCTGTTTCCTTCATTCTGCCTATTGACTATCCTCAATGGATTTCTAACATCGTACCTGTCACTAAAGCGACGGGGGGACTTCGGATATGCACGGATTTCTGGGATCTTAACCTCGCTTGCCCTAAGGATGACTTCCCCCTACCTAGTATTGACCAACTTGTTGATCTCACTGCAGGCCATGAGATGCTCTCTCTCATGGATGGCTTTTCAGGATACAACCAAATTTTGGTTGCCCCTGCCGATCAACACAAAACTGCCTTCATAACTCCTTGGGGAACCTTCTGTTACCGTGTAATGCCATTTGGCCTTAAGAATGCTGGTGCGACCTATCAGCGGGCTATGACCTACATTTTTCATGACATTATGCACACTATCCTTGAAGATTACGTCGACGATCTTCTTGGCAAGTCTAAACATCGCAGTGAACATCTCGATGTTTTAACCATTATTTTTGATCGCCTGTTACAATATTCTGTCCGTCTTCAACCAAAAAAATGTGTCTTTGGTGTCCTTTCGGGAAAACTTCTTGGCTTTATCGTCTCTTTGCGTGGCATTGAGGTCGACCCATCTAAAGTCAAAGCTATCCTAGAAATGCCCCCACCTACCAATCTCAAACAATTGCGTAGTTTACAAGGTAAGCTCCAATCTATCCGACGTTTCATCTCCCAACTCTCGGATCGATGTCAACCTTTTCATCACCTTCTTAAAAAGGACATTGATTTTCAATGGAGCGAAGAGTGCCACCAAGCCTTTGAAGCTCTCAAAACTTATCTCTTACAGCCACCTGTGCTTATCCCACCTCAAGACGACCGCCCTTTCTACCTTTACCTTTCCGCCACTGACCACGCTGTAGGGGCCATGCTTGCACATCGTGACTCTGAAAATAGAGAACAAGCCGTTTATTATATAAGTCGTACTTTGGTGGACTATGAGACTAGGTATACACATGTAGAAAGGTTGTGCCTAGCCCTATCATTCGTGGCTACCAAACTCCGACACTACCTTCTGAATCACAAAACTTTCGTCATCACCAACACGGACCCCATCCATTACATGTATGCCAAACCTCATCTAAACCAACGCATCGCCCGATGGCTCATGCTCCTCGCCGACCTCGACCTTGAGTTTGTCCACCAGAAATCAATCAAAGGACAAACCATCGCAGACCAACTTGCGGAAGCCCCTTTACCTGGGGAACAATTTACCAATTTTACATTCCCCGACGAACTCATTGCCACTCTTTCACTCCAGGAGGAGTCGTATTCAATGACTCTCTTCTTCGATGGATCCAAATGCCAACGCGGTGGAGGAGCCGGCGTTGTTCTTATTCCTCTCGACGCCGAGCCTATGCCTCTTTCATTCCGACTCGATTTCCCTTGCACTAATAATACAGCGGAATACGAGGCCCTTGTTCTGGGTCTCCAGGTTGCGCTGCACTTAGGTATCAAATCTATCAATATTTTTGGCGACTCTCAATTGGTAGTCAATCAAGTTATGGGCATCTACCAATGTAAAAATGAGGAACTTCAAAAATACAAACACTACGTGGATTCACTTCTAGCCTTATTTACTCACTATTCTATCCAAACCATTCCCCGCTCCACTAACAAATTTGCGGATACTATGGCTTGCTTAGCCTCGCAAATTCCAGCCTCATCAACTGACTCTGACATTTTCGTCTTGGTCCAACAACTCTTTGCCCCATCTTATTCAGCCCCGGTTGTTTGTACGATAAATACTGTGTCTGCTAACTCGCAGGATACTTGGTATCACCAATTCCATGACTACCTTACAACCTCTGTTCTCCCTTCTGACCTTACTAGTACTGGTAAACGCGCTTTTCTTAAACGCATTTCTCGTTATGTAGTTATGGGGGGACTCCTTTATAAACGTGGCTTTGATGGCATCCTCCTTCGATGTCTCACCGGCGCGGAGGTCACCCATACCATCCAACAGGTCCATGACGGTATTTGTGGTGGACATTTTAGCGGCCTTGCCGTGGCCAAACGAATCCTTCGCCTTGGTTATTATTGGCCTACTCTCAATAACGACTGCTACGAATATGTTAAGCGTTGTGTTATGTGTCAGCAACATGCCAACCTTCAACATACTCATAGCCACCCGCTCCAGGTCGCTCGAGATCTTTGTCCCTTCTCACAATGGGGTTTAGACCTTATTGGTGAGATTCATCCATCCTCTTTGCAACGTCACCGATGGATTATCACAGCAACCGAATATTACACAAAATGGGTGGAGGCTATTCCACTCATTTCAACTAAAAAAGAAAAAATTGTAGAGTTCATTAACCACCACATTATCTGTCGTTTTGGTGTTCCTCATCGCCTGATTACAGATAATGGCAAATCTTTCAAAAATAAGTTGTTGCAAGACCTTTGTGACAACTTTGGTATCAAACTCAGCTTCTCATCACCGTACTATCCACAAGCAAATGGACAAGCCGAATCCTCTAATAAAACCCTAACCAAAATCCTCATGAAAGTTGTCAATGAGTCCGGACGAAATTGGCACGATCACATCCCCTTTGCCCTTTGGGCTTATCGTACTAGCATCCGTACCTCTACTAATGCCACACCTTTTTCTTTGGTATATGGTACCGAGGCTGTCTTACCTCTCGAAATACAAATACCCTCCCTCAGAATATCCCTTCAGGATATTCTCACCAACGATGATTTCCGCCAAGAGCGGTTAGCCCAATTGGAGCTTCTTGACGAACGTCGTCTTACAGCTCTCGATCACCTTCAAATCTATCAAAAACGCATCAAGCGTGCTTATGATAAGCGACTTCATGAGCGTACCTTTAAGGTTGGTGATCTTGTCCTCAAAGAGAATCAACATGTAACCAAACTAGAAAAGAGCAAACGTGGAAAATTTGCTCCCAATTGGATTGGGCCTTATATAATCACTCACACTTATGGATCAGGCACTTATCGTTTAGCTTCGCTTAATGGTAAACCTGAGCCTGAGCCCCTTAATGCCTTGCATCTTCGACCATTCTACTGTTGAATTTAGTGTTATATCACTTCTTATCTACCTACTGCTCGTCCCTTGAGCTCATTTACCGCTACATACACTTTGTTTTCTACATCTCAAAATAAAATCAAGATCACTTCTCACCTCCCCTTGACGATGCCTTCCCCTTTTTAGTCTAGTCCATGACTTCAAAGTATTAAAATAAGCCGTATTCTTATGGGATTTTCTTGAGTCAAACTTCCTACTAAACTAGATGCTTCACGCCAAAAGAACATCTAGTCATCTAAATTAAATATAGACTGCTCCCTCGAAGGACAGCTATATGCCGAACTATTGCTGCTATTATAAATAGACTGCTCCCCCGAAGGACAGCTATGCATTAAAATCATATCTGCTATTATAAATAGACTGCTCCCTCGAAGGACAGCTATACACAGTCAGCCTTTATCAGAAGCTTCTCGCATTGATCAGCTTCGTGAAGACCTCAAGAATAAAACAATCAAAATCCCTTGTAGACTTCCCGCATCGATCAGTCTATATTCAATAAAATAAAAGCCTCATTCAAAAGAACTTTTGAGTCATGGACTTGTCTATTTAGGGTAGGTTCTCTTTCGTCCGAACACTCACTTTGTAATAAGTTTTCCATACCTCAACTATACCATTCACCTCACCTCACCATTTGTTTCAACTCAAGGGACGTGACGTACACCTGATAGGATGTGATCATACAACTCTTTTCACCTATTGACTTCTCGTCTATGCACCGGTACCTAGGGCTTCACGTTCATTCTATGTTGTGTGGTTCGTTTTGCTCTTTTCACCTACGGAGCAATCTTTCCTTTTTGCCTCGCATCTAGGATTGTGTGTTGATCTTAAGCAGGACATGGTTCCCTACCACTTGGGTAGGCTAACTTTCGCTTCTCTTATACCTTTTACAAACCTCACCAATTCGTTACCAACACCATCAACCTTGCCTTACCAATATTACTATCAATACCTTTACCAACCAACCAATCGCCTAACCATACCTAAATTGCCTGAATTCACCTCTCCCTGGTCCTAAGGGAGAACTACATCGGTCTGAGGCCCCTCCTTGCTTTGTGCAATGGGCTATGTAGGCAGCACTTCGGAGACATGGGGTCTCCCAAGGTTAGCTCGACCATCCCCTACCATAACCTATCATGTGTGGTAAATATAAATATTTTTGTGTATTTCTATTTAATCACATTCCTCTTTATCCTTTTTCAAAACACCGAAAGTCAAAACGAAAACATTCTTATTATTATCGTAACTCAAATCAACATACATATTCAGTTTTATTTAGATGTTAAACAAATACATCTTCTCTATCATCGACACGCAGGTCGGCATCCTTATTAATTCTTATACCTTGCTAACATTTATTTAGACCCTTACGCCTCATCCCGAACTAGGTGAGGATCGTGATCGTCGACCCCTCTCGCCAGGCCTCTCTGTCCTCAAAGGTACCATGGCTATTGGTACCGCCCACTGATCTGCCAACCTCTCCTGTAACATATGAATACGCCCTCTCGCATGGAGGACTCCAGCCTCTAGTCTCTCCGCCCGTGACTCCGCAACCGCTAACAATCCTCTTGTCTCATTCACCTGCGTTTGGAGCTGCTGAACCAAACGCTGCAGACGATCCCTCTCTGCTGTAATCACCGCTATGTCAGGACGATCACGTACACCTTGCAGCTCTGCTACCCACCATAATCTATAGGCCTCTGTCGTTCCTGCGTCCATTACCCTGCGATCGGCTGCTACTTCTTCAGGACCTTCTGGAGGTGTTGGCTGGGGAGGTGAGAATGCTGCCTCTGCGTCGATCCTCATATATGGTCTATAAGCCTGCGGTATGTCCTGCACAAATCCAAATTGTCGCCGCACGCGATCTATAGGAATCCTCTCATATTCACCTGGCCTGTGCCCCGCGATCCACCTCAATCGCTCTACACCCCTCAACTCCTCAGCTATGTTCTCTG
This sequence comes from Taxus chinensis, assembly GCA_019776745.2. Taxonomy (NCBI): domain Eukaryota; kingdom Viridiplantae; phylum Streptophyta; class Pinopsida; order Cupressales; family Taxaceae; genus Taxus; species Taxus chinensis. The sequence continues at coordinate 527,567 of JAHRHJ020000033.1, read as the reverse complement.
TTACCATATAGTTCCCGTAAGGCCTCCAACAGATATCCGCAACCGTCACCCTCTCCCATACCTGCCTGTAATACTCAATGTCACCCGTCACGGCCTGAGATCTTGCCTCTTGTTCTGTCTGGACCCATCGTCTGAATCCCAACCTCTGTACTCCGGTCTCTCCTGCCTGGATGGGTCGGCCTATTGGTCGCACACAAACAATGTGCTCATAGGCCCAACAGTGTAATAAGTATGAACAATCCAGTGTCGTTCTGTGATTTCACCTACAAGCCCATAAACCCCTGTATAGCTCCGCCAAATATGCAGGTGCCCATGCAAACGTCACGTTCCTTTCTATCATCTCCCAAATAACACACATCAATGCCTTTGGAAATCTTCCCCCTTCCGCCCTCGGTAACGCATAATACCCTACCGCTATCATTAATATCACTGCTAACCTTGTCTCCTCAGGGTGTGCTGCATACATTACCCCATATGTGAATGTCAAACCTCGCTGTGTCAGATCTCGTGCGTATGGACCAAATACTGCTGTTATCGCTGCCCGCCCTGCGTTAGGCATTGCCTGATATACTGGTGTTCCTATAATTGGGAGTCTCAAAATACGAAACACATCTTCCAATGTCACTGTCATCTCCCCTGTTGGTAGATAGAAGGTATTTTTCTCAGGATTCCATCTCTCAATCAACGCCTGTAACATAGCATGGTTACGTGCGATTCGTGAATAATAGCGGATTCCACTTAACCCCAAACGATTTATCAATGTCCATTCAGCTGGCGTTACATCCGCTCGGATTCGTGACAACAGCGCTGGTACACTATCATTCATCCTCAACCCTGCCTCTGCCTGCATACATCAAAATAACAAACAACCATTCAATCCATCAAATCCCCACGGGTTTTTCCTCACATTCTGGAAATTCCTACAGCAACCGGTATCGTTTATAGTCAACCGGTACCGGTTCAGTAACCGATACCGGTTGTCCCTAACCGATATCGGTCACTGTCACCTTCATATAGCCTGCCTAAACACACTGCCTACGACAATAATTTGAGCGTTTATTCCTTTCTATACATACAAACATACCTGAAACCCCTGATTACCTACCCCGTAACACTTACCTCACCTATAACCCTTGCTATCATGTTTTCTTTTTCATATCTACCCACTTAATCTCCTATTCATAACACATGCAAAAATCAAATCACAACCAAAACGTTTACCTCTTGGGTTGCAGCAGCTTGCGGTGGCACTTGTCTTCCCTCTCGGCCCTGCCTGCTGGATGCTTCTCCTCGTTCTGCCATGATCACCACTCTTTTCAAATTCACCTTTCTACTTTCTGAATCTCTTTTCTTATCACTCAAATCTCTCATACAATTACCTGTCTCAGTCGTCAAAAAGCGTCGCATTCGCGTATTTAACCTCTTGCATGGCTCTAAAAATAAGAACTTAAGTTGCCACCCTAGCTTTTCTATTTTTAGAAAAGCTCATACCTAAGTAACCGGTATCGGTTATATAACCGATATCGGTCTATCAGCTACCGTCATCGGTTCCCTAACCGATATCGGTTACACACCTGGCTTTTTAAAACATGGTTCTTTTCTTCATTTTCTACCTAATTTTTTGTCGCGCCCGCCTCTTTTCCTGCATCACAACACCATTATCCATATTTGTCCATCCACCACACATATCATTACAATTTCATTAACATCGTCTATTTTTACAAAAACAAACAAACCATCAACTAAGGATATCAAAAAACTATCAATCTATACATCATTTGGATCCAACTCATCAGATACATATATAACAATGTCACAAAACCAGCCCACAACATGCAACATTTCATCATATAACATGTCATCCATATATACGTGCAAAAACAAAAACATCAACATCATCCATATATCAACATGTCAACTAAACTCATCCTACATTCTATATCACAAACCATTGACGAAATACTTAAAAACATTTTCAACACTGCATATGGATCAAAACATCATCTCTATATATATATATACAAGTTTCAAATGTACAATGTGCCCTGCATCGGGGCCTCTGTGATCTCATAATACAACAACAAAGCCGGCACGCAGGCCGCAATAAATATCAATCACCTCGACTCGGCTCGCAGGCCGGTCCCTCATATCAAAAATATACTCGGCTCGCAGGCCGGTATCAACTGTACAACCCGTACTCGGCTCGCAGGCCGGTATATAATGAATGAATGAATCAATACATGAATAAATGTAGGCACGCAGGCCTCTATCAACACAACCGGTTCGCAGACCGGTGCCCATGTCCATATACAAAAACTATGTGGGGATCCCTCAGCTCTCCCCACCACCCTCAGCACCTCTCCCTGCTGGTCCCTGTGGTGCCTCTCGCCTCCTACCTGTAACGGACACGCCGGCTGTGGCTGCGCCTCCCTGCGATCTCTGACTATGCGAGGTCTCCGCTCGGTGTGCCGCATATGGCTGATACTCAGCTCCGGTACTATCAAGGACATCCTGATAGTACCGGGCCTCCGCTCTCGCCTCCATGTATCTATCCCGTGCCACCGTCGGTACTGGGGCTGGTCCCCGGACTCCTACTGCCAGTACCCCCTGTGCCTGTGCTGGTGGTGCCTGTGGCTGTGCCGCTGCTGGTGGTGGTATCTGTACCTGTGCCTGGGGCTGTGGCTGCGCCGCTGCTGGTGGTGGTGCCTGTGCCTGTGCCTGTACCTGTACCTGCGCCTGGGCTAGCTGCCCCTGTAGGACACCTATCTGTGCCTGTGCAGCAGCCAACTGTCCCTGTAATAGCTGCACCTGGCCCCGGAGCTGATCTCGCTCTGCTATCACTGCAGCCAAGTCTGGCTGTGCCGGCGGTACTATCCTAGCTGCTCTCTGACCAGCCCACCAAACCATGAATGCCCCCGTACACCCAGCATCATCTACACCATCACCTGCTGGCCTCTCAGCAACCCAATCTGGGTCCAAGGGCTGTGGTGCAGGCAGTGGGGCCTCTACATCATCCCTCCTGTACTGAGGGAAGGGAGGTGGCTCGTCCTGTCGCAGCCCCATCTGCCTGCGTACCCTCTCTAGGGGTATCCTCTCGTACTCTCCCGGCCTCCGTCCTGCTATCCAGAATGTGTACTGGATCAGGCGCAACTGTAAGCGGGCTCCTCTGCGAGGGTGATGACCTCTGTAAGGTCTCCATACAATGTCTACCGCTGTCAGGCCCTCTAACAAATGTCTATAATACGCCACATCCCGACCTGCAAGAACTGCTCGTGGCTGGCCCACGACCCCCAACCATCTCTGAAAGCCATATCTGTATATGACCTGTGGCCCTGGCTGCTGGGGTAACCCTACTGGCCTGATGCATATGATGTGCTCATATGCCCAACAGTGAAGTAAAAAGGTAGAGCAAATCCCAAATCGCCTCATCCGGCGATAGCCCCATAGCTCCCTGTATAACTGCACCAGGTATACTGGTGCCCAAGCGTAACAGGTGTGCTCCTCCACCATCTCAAGCAGCACCCCCATCAATGCCCGTGGAAAGCGCCCTCCCTCTGAGTCCGGGAGGGCGAAGCAGGTGATCCCGATCATCATCAGCACGGCTAGCCGTGTCTCATGTCGGTGCGCACGGTACATGTCACCATACCCGATACTCGCGCTGTGATAGGTAAGTAGCGCGGCTGCATCTCCAAAAACCTGCAGGATGCTGTCCATCGCCGTCTCCGAATCTACCTGGAACACTGCCTCTCCCTCGATCGGCAGTCGAAGGATGCGATACACATCCTCCAATGTGATAGTCATCTCCCCAGTCGGGAGATGGAACACATTGGTCGCCGGATCCCATCTCTCGATGAGGGCAACCATCAGGCTGTGATCTCTATCAATAGCTCTGTATCGCTGGACTCCGCCGAGTCCCACCTCGCGCATGATAGCCCAGTGTGCCGCGGATACGTGTGGCCGCATCCGCACCAACAGCGGGGGCATCCTATCCCGCATCGTCAACTGCTGACGTGCCTGCAAAACCAACCCACAACCTTAGACCTACTCTTTATCACATCATCTACTTTACCCTCTATACCCCCTTTTATCCCCCCGACCACACCCCGACTCTCTAACCCCCCCCTCTAGTCACCTACCTTTTCCACTATCTCCCTCCCATACCCAACCCCAAACCCATACCAACCCAACCCCAAACCCATACAACCCACCTCCAAACCCATACCAACCCAACCCAAACCCAAACCCACACAAACCCCCAACAAACCCACACAAACCAAAGCAAAAACAAACCAAAACAAAACAAAACAATAAACTCCAACCGACGCCGGCCGATACACGACCGACGCCGGTCAAGCAATAAACCACCCTGCCCGTTAACTTTGCGACCGATGCCGGTCGCTTAGCGACCGACATCGGTCACTGTCATTTCCCGGAGCCGAACCCCCGCGCGGCCCCCCCACCTACATTTTTTCCTTTTTCTACCTACATACCCACCCAAACACCCTAAAAATCTACCCACCTAGCCGCCTTAGCTTATTTTACCTATCTACCCTCTCCCTTTTTCAAATCATTTCCATTTTCTCATTATTTCCTAAAAAATGTACATTCCTACCCAAACCCCAAATCTAGCTTAATACCATTCAAATGCACAAATTAAAGAGTTTCGAACCTACCCGTACGACGACACGTCGTCGTGGTGGGATGGGTGGTGGTGGTCCAGCTGGTCCAGCCCCTCCTGCTCCTCCTGCCTGTGCCATGGGTCAAACTTTGCTTTGCTGGGTCCTCTACCAATCAAATGTTGCCTGCTACTCACTCAGGCCCACCAATCAACTCACTTCTCCACTCAACTAGTGCCACCTCAGCCAACAAATGCACCGCTATCCAAAATCCACCTCAGACAACTTAATTGGTTTCCAAATTGCAAAAGTGACAATGACCGGCCGTATTTTTCTTTTTATAGGTTTTTCACATAGAACCGATACCGGTCAAATCGTGCCCTAAGAAACCGGCGTCGGTTATCTAACCGGTACCGGTCATAGATAACCGATATCGGTTTTATCTTTTTTTTTTTTACCCAACATTTTGCCCTTATTTACTATTTGCCCTTTTCCACCAACATCGCCTATATCCACCTTTGATGCAAACATTTTCACCATTTGGCCCGACCCAAGGCCTCACCCTACCCTACTGGCCCGACCCAAGGCCTCGCCCTAACCATTTGGCCCGACCCAAGGCCTCACCCTACCCTACTGGCCCGAAAGGCCTCGCCCTAACCATTTGGCCCGACCCAAGGCCTCACCCTACCCTACTGGCCCGACCCAAGGCCTCGCCCTAACCATTTGGCCCGACCCAAGGCCTCGCCCTAACCATTTGGCCCGACCCAAGGCCTCACCCTACCCTACTGGCCCGACCCAAGGCCTCGCCCTAACCATTTGGCCCGACCCAAGGCCTCACCCTACCCTACTGGCCCGACCCAAGGCCTCACCCTAACCATTTGGCCCGACCCAAGGCCTCGCCCTAACCATTTGGCCCGACCCAAGGCCTCGCCCTAACCAACCGGCCCGACCCAAGGCCTCACTCTACCCTTCTGGCCCGACCCAAGGCTGCAATCCAACAACTCGGCCTGACCCACGGCCGTACCACTTCAATACTTTACCCAAAATCAACACCATACACTTTTATCCACCCATCCTGTAGTTTTTTGTTCAATCGAGCTCACCTGTTCGTGTTTTCGCATGATTAGGGTTCTTGACTTGATCTGTCGACCAACTTTGCCCAGACCTAGACCGTGACGTTTATCTCAACCAAACCAACCATTTGGTGCTGCCGGACATGCCTAAACGTTCCTGTACCTTACCTGTTATATACCCTGGAGCTACTTCCTATGCCTTGGATACCAGGATTATACCACCCTTGTTTGGATAAACTATCGACCTTTGCCTCTGCACTGCTGGTTTGCTCGTCAAATCATGTCCCCTAGTCGTACTATGGCATTTCAACATGCGTCTGCTTCCTTGAACCTACCCCACCATCTTACCATCCTCTCTACACCATTTACCCTTTATCAACCCTATCCCTGATTTCCCGTTCACTCAATCTGTGATAGATTTGAGGGGGATTACCTATACCCTTAACAGGGAAAACCACTTCATATTATTGTCCGCGCAGCTTTATAAAACAAGCTACATGACAATAAGGGGCTAATGTAGACACCAAATTTGTGTCTTACGACCCCTTGTGACCCGCATCTCATCTCGCAATATAACCTCATCACCTAAACCTTACACAATTATTTATTAATTACCTTGTAATTGATAAATCCACATCACCTTACCTACCACCTCATTTTGCCACTTCATCATGACCTAGCCCTAACCCTAAACTAACCTAATTAAGACCCATAACTTGGTCCACACCTACACCCATAACTAATGACCCCTTTCTCGCACCCAAAACCGACCTTCTAGTCATTTGACCAAGCCCGCAACTGATCTCTCGGGAGAAAAGCAGGGAAGGTGGGCTATTTTACTAAAAATAGCCTACTTTTTCCTTACCGATGCCGGTTCCTACTCGACCGCCGTCGGTTACGTAACCGCCATCGGCTCCCTGTAAATGGGCTCCCCGAACCAAAATCAAAGGTGGAAGGATTTTTGAATCAACAGAGATCATTGGGAGCGAGGAACAGAGTCCAGATCTTCACTTGACCGAGCAGAGACGAGTGGAGATACCAGAAGTGTTTACAGCAAAGGAGATCAGCTTGCATCTTCGTCAAAACCAGTAAGTCACATCTTGCATGTCCTCTGTTATAACATTTCTTATGCCTTTTGAATCACAGTCCTCATAAATCCATCCCTGAATCCACTACCCAGCGTGCATATTACATCTAACTATCATTCATCTACCTCTCATCACCTTATTTCCTAATATCACCCATATACAGCCTTACAAATAACACAGCTACCAAATAACACAAACACCCCACAAAACAACCAACCTACAGATCCTAAACCCTACCGACATCGGTTACCAGTAACCGGTATCGGTTACCCAGACTACAAACCAGAAATCAGCCTTTCCCCTATCTGTTCCAAACGAAGTAATTTGATTGATATTTTACAGTCTTTTGTGTTAATTCATATTAGCAGGGAAACTGACCACCTTCGAAAGGAAGTTTTATATTTCCTGGGCCCAAGGCAGTTTCCTCATTTATTGTCTAATCAAAATCTTGTGGTCTTGTGTTCTTATTTGCAGGTAGTCCTTCCAAGACAAAAAGGAGTTCTTCGCAGTCAGCCTGATCTTCCTCTACGGTACGCGCACACCATCTCGACATTCCACAGGTATTCCTCCTAGCCCTAACCCTTATCTGTTTCTAAAAGGAATGAAAGGATAGAAGCAACTCTATTCCCAGAAGTCGAAACATTCTGAGCGATGACTCCAATCACCCTCTTACTTACCTCGTGACATTTACTATCGCCGCTAACCTTGACCCGAGTGACCTTTGGTATAAACAATATTCAGACTACCTTTCCCTCTCCATCTTGTCCCGACCTCACTCGTAATGGACAACGTGCCTTTCTTAAAAAGGTCTCTCGTACGTCATCATGGGTGGCATAAACACGTCTTCGATGGCATTCTCTTACGGTGCCTTACAAGTTCTGAAATTTGTTACACCATTAAGGAAGTTCATGATGGCATATGTGGAGGTCACTTCAGTGGCTTTGATGTTGCTAAGCATCATTCTTCACCTAAGCTATTCTAACTGGCTAACCCTTAATCATGATTGTTGTGACTACGTTAAACATTGTGTAAAATTCAACAACATGCCAACCTTCATCATACACCTAGTCATTCCTTATAAGTTACCCGTAACCTTTGGCCCTTCTCTTAATGGGGTTTGGATCTTGTCGGAGAAATCAATAACCATTCTTCCTAGCGACATCAATGGATAATCATAGCTACCGAATACTACACCAAATGGGTTGAAGCCATACCTCTTATCTCCACAAAAAACCGAGAAAATATGTGAGTTCATCAATCATCACATCATTTGTCACTTTGGTGTTCCACATCACCTCATCACTGATAATGGAAAACAATTCAAAAATAAAACCTTGTGATAAACTTTTGCGATGCCTTCGGCATTCAGATAAGTTTCTCGTCACCTTATTACCCACAAACCAACGGTCACGCTGAATCCATTAATAAAACCCTAAAAAAAATTCTCATGAAAGTGGTTAACGATATTGGGAAGGACTGGCATATACACATTCCTTTTTCCCTATGGGCATACCACACTAGTATCCATGCACTTCCACTGCTGCCACACCTTTTTATTCTGGTCTATGGTACAGAGGTTATTCTACCTCTCAAAGTCTAGATTCCCTCACTTTCGCATTTCTCTCCATGACATGCTCAATGATGATGAATTTTGTCCAGGACCGTTTAGCACAACTTGAGTTATTAGATGAATGTCATCTTAATGCTCTTGACCATCTGTCAAGTTTACCAAAAATGTATCAAACGTGCCTATGACAAATGTGTCCATGAATGAACCTTCCAAGTTGGTGACCTTGTTCTGAAAGAAAATCAACATGTAACTAAAGCAGAAAAAAGTAAACGGGGAAAATTTGCTCCTAATTGGCTTGGACCATACATCATGACTCATACTTATGGATCAGGTGCTTATCATTTATCTTCACTCGATGGTAAACCCGAACCTGAGCCCCTTAATGCCTTGCATCTTTCGACCATTCTACTGTTGAATTTTAGTCCTACCTCACCTTTTTCCTCTTTCCATGCTCGTCCCTTGAGTGCTATCCACTTCTTACACCTCACCAAAAATTAAAAAATAATCATGTGCGTATCTAGCACTCTTTATCTTCTCTTAAATATGTGTACCACGACATTGCACATAGCATGATTCTCATGGATACTTTTCATCTACCTTTAGATGAGATCCCATGGTCATTTCACCTTGCTTTCTGAACAAGAATCTTGTTTTTCACCTTGGTTTTGTCCATGACTTCAAAATCCCTCACATGGGATCCAACTCCTTGAGTCAAACTTCTAATAAAAAGATGACTCCCTCAAAAGGACATCTTTCTCTCTATACATCTCTGTTATAAATAGACTTCTCCCTCGAAGGACAAGCTATGTAAAGCTATCTTTTAAAAAAAAAAAAAAGTGAGAAAGAATCTGAATCTTCCCAAATCAATCAACTTCACAAAGACCTCAAGGAGTTAATTTCCTCATCCCATATAGACTTCCCACATCGATCAATATATCTCAAATACAAGTCAAAACAAAAAATTTTTTAGTCATGGACTTGCCCATTGTGACCTTGGATCTCTTGCCAAAAGAGCATGCTACCTCATACCATATAAAATTAACCACTTTTCACCCTCTCACCATTCACACTTTCATTTCCTACCACCTCAAGGGACCTCTTGGAAACCATGACATTTGGTGATCATGTGACTACTTTTCACCTTTATAATAATCAATCATGCAATGTATTTAGGGTCTTACGTTCATCAGCCTCTAAGGTATGATCTGCCATTATGATCCTTACCAATTAGGTGGCTTTCTTACCTCCTCTTATCTTTTAACCTTCTTCATTACATATTGATTACCTTATACAGGACTTGATCCTTGACACTTATCTTTGGGTAATTTTCTTCTTCTTCACCATAATCAACTCAAAATCACCTATACCAATGTGCCCACAATCACCCACACCTAACAGACCTAACTCAATCATGCCTATAACCTACCAACTCATTTTCATACCTCCTTATATTCTTCCCTAGCTTATGGGAGAACTACATCGGCCTGAGGTCCCTTTTCACCGGGACTATGTAGGTAGCACTCCGAGGGCATGGGGCCCTTGGAGGTTAGCTCAGCCACTCTCTACCCTAACCAATTCACCTTTCATTTTCCTAAATTACATTCTACCCCACTTAGTTTCCTTTTTATAATCAAAAATTGGAAATTAAACCAAACCAAACAACAAATTACTTAACATTTTTATCATCATCACAACATACATTTATTATGACTACCATTTTCTTACCATCATGCATGTATTATAAATCATCTTAAACATGACCCATCCATCATTCATTACACAAATTAATGAATCACGTACTACAACCTATTACCTCTTCAACCATATTTAAAAAACCTGACTCAATCCATGCCTAGACCACAACCATAATAACCAACCATGCCTAGACCACCAACCTGACTCAATCCATGCCTAGACTAACTCAACCTAACTCAATCCATGCCTAACCAACCTGACTCAATCCATGCCTATGACCTGACTCTCTCCATGCCTATGACTTGACTCGATCCATGCCTAAACAACCTAACTCGATCCATGCCTAAACAACATGACCGATCCATGCCTAAATCATCATCCATCATGCCTCACTCACCTAAGTTTCATCCATATCATGACTAAAAATTAAAATTCTCATACAACACCAACAAATCATCAAAATCATCATCCATCTCATCATATAAACAAATATCATGTGTCTCAATATAATATATACAAATATCAATCATGTACATCTCTCAAAATCATCGGCACAGTAGGCCGGTAATCCAATACAAAACTCTCATATACAATACACCATCTCTTTGGTATGCAGGATAGTATATGCTCAAAAATATACAAAACTCTCATACATCCTCACTCTCTTTGGCACACAGGCTGATATATATCAAAAATGATAAAACTATGTACATCAAAATATAGGGATGTACATCAGGCATCATCCTATCAGACATCCTCCATATCTGTAGTCTCCTATATCTCCTCCTTAGCTCCTGTCTGGTGGCCTGATAACATCTCACCACTAATCATAGGTCGTGGTCGGGTCCCTTCTAGTACTGCACCTAGAACTAGCCTCTATGAACTAGTGGCCTCACCTTGATCCTGTCTCGAGGCTCGATGGCCCCCTGTGCTCTCCACACTGCGAGTCTGGGATCTGGTCCTCTCACTCGAGGCATGTTGTGCCCTGTACTCTCCATAGGATAAAAAATCTATCCCGGACACCATCAACTGATCCTGATAATATCTGGCCTCACCTAGGGCATCCCGTAACCTGGATATGGGTACTATTTGTGGTGGCCCCATCAGCCTCTACCCTTATACCTATCCTGTGGGACCCTGTCCCACCCCTACCTGTGAATTGAGACCCTGTCCTGGTGCTTGTGGAGGTGTCATCGGCCCTACACCTATGCCTGTACCTGGCCTGTAATGCCTGAATCTATGCCTATGTATTGGCCAACTAGCCCTAGCAAACCTATAACCTGTGCCTGTAAGGTAGCCACCTGCTCCCATCATCCTCTCCATCTCCATCCCCACCCTGGGCCATCTGGGCCTGAAGACTAGCCACCTGTGCATGTAACTCGGCCACCTCCCCCTCTGAACTAGCTACTAGTTGTCCCTACACCATACCCAACTATATAATCAGGGTCACCACCTGCCCCTGTAGGGCATCTCTCTACACCGTGATGGTGGCTAAATCTGGCTACCCTGACCTGGGTGGTACTGCTCATAACTGAGCCGCCCACCACTGTCTGTATCTATCTGTAACCCCGGCATCATCAATCTACTCAGTCTACCACCTACTCCTCCTACCCAATGGGTACTGTCGGCTATGGTAGAGGGTATGGCCTCTCCACGTCATCTCTCCTATACTGTGGGAAGGGTGGAGGTATATCCTATGGTAGTCCAAACTACCATCTAACCCTATCTACTGGATCATCTCGTGCTCCCCTACATGACCCCTCTATCCATCTCAGTAGCAATTAAGACCATCTAACTCATCATGCCATCCACCTGTATGAGGGATAACCCACATATGGTCTCCATATAATGTCCACTCTAGACAATCCCTCTAATAAACGCCAGTAATATGCTACATCATGTGTAACCATGTCTGATCATCACTCTCCAATCACAGGTACCCATCATCTATACCCCACCCACACCAAACTCTAACTCAAATGCATCTACTCAAGGCATACCTACTAGAAAAACACAAACTATGTGCTCATAGGCCCAACAGTGTAGAATAAAATGTGCAACACAGGCTGAACCTGCGGAGATGCCCATATGCCCATAGCTCTCTATATAGATGTACTAGGAATGCTGGTGCCCAGGAAAAGTAGGTCCTGATCTATCATCATATCATGTAGTACCCCCATCAATGATCGTGGGAATCTCCCACCCTCTGCATCTGGTAGTGTAAAATAGTAGACTTCCTCCATCAATAATACAACTAGCCTTGTCTCCTCTGGATGGGCCTAGGTACATCTCTCCATAACTCAGACTGGCACTATGGAATGTCATCTCTACCAATCCCTCTACCAAACACTGTCAGCATCAACTCCTCTACCTATGGAGGAGATTGAATACACCTGCGTCCCCAGTATCGGTAGCCTAGTCAGGATCCTAAACACCGTCCCTAACCCTCCCAGGGTGACTGTCATCTCACCCGTCGGTAGGTGGAATGTGTTGGTCATTACATCCCATCTATCGATTAGAGTGACCATCAAACTCCATTTCCAGACCCTCATGCCGATAGCATCTTACCCCACTCAGGCCCACCTATTCCACATTTTTTGCCACTCCTCCACACTTACCTACTTTTACCTCTTACTCAAGAGTAGAATTTGGCACCATCTCTCATCCTAACTGATCTCTCCCCTACATCTGTTACAAACATCAAATTAATCCACACTTAATCATCCCAACCCATACCTCACCACCCATTACCCTAACCTACCAATCGTTTACTTCCCCCCACCTACCCTAGGTTTTTGTCAACAACCTCTTTGTACCTATTCCCCCCTTCCCTATCTCACCCACTCAACCTAGGCGATACCCTTTCTTGCCCCTTTTTCTCTAAAACCTTGGACTGATGTCATTTATCTCTAACCAACCCCGGTCACCCATAAACCAGCATCGGTCACCTGTTCGTGACCAATTTCCCAGTTTGACCACTGATGTTGGCTAACCTTCACCAATGACACCGGTCACTGTCGCGTGAAAACTATGACCCAAACCCTCCATTCTCTAAAAAAATTTTCCCTTTCTCCTTCTACCTACCCATTCTTCACCTAAAATCCCCTTCCCCCCACCCCTCCTTCACCCACCCACCCTCCCCTTCCTATTTTACCCAATTTACCCACCCAACATTCAAATTTCATTTTTCCCCCCAAACCCAAACTTCAAAAAACCCCACCATTTGTCAAACCTTTTATCAACCTTCTATCTACTAAAACACAACAAAGGGGATTGATTCTTACCTCATCATGCTACTGCATGCATGGTGGCATACCTTGGGCTACTACACTAGTGGTCCCCCTGATCCCTCTCCTTCCTCTACCATCACCTGAATGGCATTAACCAAATCTAATCCAATCCAATCAAATCATCCAACCCAAATCGTGATCCACTGGACTCAACCTCTCAACTACCAATCACCAGCCACGTAGCTCACCAACTCAACTCTCCATCTCACTCAGTAACTTTCCACCCTTTTCTCTCTCTCTCTTGTCATTTTATCCTCAATTTGTAAAAGAAAAATGATTTGAAAAAACATGGATTTTCCTCTTTTTATAACAACCCCGACCTAACCAGTATCATTTTACCCTTGACCGACATTGGTCCTATGCCCTAGCTTACCATGGTCAGCTGATTGCGACTGGCATCGGTAGCTTCAAACTCATCAATTCCCCTACTTCAATTTTTCCTACCCCCTACCCCTAATTTTTTGACCTACATCCTTTCTTACCTCACTCAACCTCACTTGGACACTTCTCCTCATCTTTGTGCTCATAACCTTGACCCCACTCACCTCATCCTCATCCAGGGACTTGTTATTTTACTTGTACCTCGGCCCTACCCGTGTTGTGACCTAGATACTTGGACCTAGAACATTACTTGTGACCTGTGACCTCATGTTCCTGCTATACCTTACGACACTGTTACCCATGTTGATTGACCTAATGACCTTACCTTGCCTCTTTCCATGACCATTTATCCTGACCCAACCTTTGGTGTACCAAACATACCTAAACATTCCTGCACCTGACCTGTGTCATGTTTCCTAACCATATCCTATACCTTGGATACCAGAATCACTTCAACCTTGTTTGGATAAACCTATCAACCTTAGACAATGTAGAGTTTGCCTGCTCTTCAACCTGATAACGTGTTGTAGTTTATACATGTGTGTGCATTTGACTGTTACTACCTTTGACCCTGACCCATTACCTAGATTACCTGAATGAACCTTTTTTTTTTACCTTTTTTACCCGTATTGCCCACCTTCCTCTTCATCACATTCACCTTTTATCAAACCACTCACTGATTCTGCCTTCTACCTCATCAGTTCCTAGTTTGAGGGGGATCACCTTCACCCACACATGGGGCAACCACATCTTATTTTTGTCAGCGTCGCTTACCAATACAAGCTACACAACAAAAAGGGGAAAAATGTAGACACAAAAATTAGGTCACACTCCCCTTGGTCCCTCATCAAATAAACACCTTGAACACATTCACCTAACCATGGCCCCTTCACCCCACTCTAATATTAATTTAATTTAATTTAATTAAATTAATTCATTATCCTCATAATATTTATTATTTAAATATCCTAATTGGATAATACCCACATATCCACCTCACTTAGCCTCACCCTAAGACCTATTCTTAGTAAGTTTCCATAACTAACTAAGACCTACCCAAACCCTAAAAATCAAAGCCTATATTCCCTCTAACCACATTCCCCCGTTAGAAGGAAGCTTCCAGTCTAATCCATAGGGAAAAATGAAACGAGATCCCAGAAAATCAAGGGGATCTACCCATTTTAGTAAACCTAGGAAATCCCACCCTAACCGACGATGGTTACCCTAAACTGTCACCGGTCAACCCGGAACCACCATCGGTTACCATTTAACCCCCAAAACAACCTTATTTCAAGGTTGGCACATTGTTTAGAGGTTAGTACATTTTATGAGACAAGTGACGAAACCAGAGATGCATGCAAGAAGAACCAACATTAATACACTCATTAGAGCATCCATAGCCAACATTTGAAGCAATCCACAAAGCCATTTTCCTCATGGGAGCATCTGGGGAAGTGCCAACACCACACCAAGTTCCTTTCATTTGATCACCCACCATTTCTAACTAGAAATCGAGATCATACAAATAGTAAGTGCTTTGTTAACCAACACTTATCCATTTATCATTTGGTAGATTATTTTACTTCTGTCATTAGTTTTTTCTCCCATTTCATTCCACCACCATTTTACCTCCATGCAAACTTGATCATCCTTTTACCCACACCCTTGAGCCACCCATATCTAGATTTTAATCATTCCTGTGCATACCTAAGACCTACCCGATCCTTGCCATTTCCATTCCATTTCCATCTAATCCTCAGATCTATCACCCCACCAAATTTTTATTGAGTTTCCTGTACCCTGACCATACCAGACGCTGGTTACCCATAACCATCACTAGTTAACCTAAACTGACATCGTCGGTATCTGAATGACGTCATTTCTATGTTCAACTAGAAACCAAGAACAGAGCTTAAATCCACCACCCAATACCCAAAACAACCCAGAACCTGACCCTGACCAATACCTAGTACCTGACAGAGACCTTGACCTTCAGATTCAGTCATAGCTTAGCCTGTTGTGAATGAATTTTCTTATTGTAGATGAATGAGATACCTAAATAATTTTAACTACATTAGGATTTCCTTTATTACATCATTAAGTTGTTTTAAACAGTGGATTGACAACCATCTAGGAAGTATCACACTTCCTGGATCTAGCATATGCTAGGTAGTCCACTGCATATATTGTTTAACTTTCATTTAGTGGTCTTGTTTTCCATTTCAGGTAGTTCCTCCAAGAAAAAAGGAAATCTCTCAATCATTTGTGTGATATCAATAAGTCATACACGTGCAACAACCTACAACCAACATCTTAACAAGTATCCCTCCTAGCCCTTTACCCTTATCTGTTTTGTCAACATTCGAAGAAACACTCTAAGAATCAGGTGAAACACCTCTACCTTTGGATTTATATCTACCATTCTTAGGGACTTTGATTTCCATTAATCTTTCTCATGGATCTCTCCTTCTTACTTCCTCTAACATTTGTACATTCCCATATGATGATTCTCCTGGGACTTTTCATGAGTAAGGTTTCTTCATTGGACCTACATTAAGAAATCATCAAACTTTAAAACATTAGTAGCTAGACATTTTATGTACTAACAGCCCTTGCTCAAGTTATCCCCACTATCTTGAAAAAGAACATAATAATAATGTGATTTAATTTCATCCTAAAATGAAATATTGGGTTTATTTATTAATAAACCAAAAATTGATCAAATGAATTGATGCAGATCCACCTTCTTGCATATTTAAATTAAATAAATTTTTCATCAAATAAACTTTATTTGAAGCACTATGTCTTCAGATTTGTTAGGGGAGTATTGCATCAATGAATTAATGTTGATTTCATTACTTACCATTCCTAAGAATGGAATCCATAGATGCTTCTATGGATCAATCTTATAGACCCCATAGCCTTCACTAAGGATGAAGAATTTTCCATTATTAATCGATCATGAGGTTTGCAGGTCTTGTGTTCTCATTGGGTAACAATAAGTGAGATAAGCTATTTTGATAATACAGAGGAATTCTCCACCTACATTGGATGGAGGCATAATAGATTTAGTCACAGACATCAAATTTATTATTATTATTAAATCTTATCCTTCTTCTTTCATTGCTTTGCTCCCACTCAATGAGATGAATCCCTCTGTGAGTAAATCTATCAACAAACACATGTACTTTACAAACAAAGATATGCTTTGATACCAATTAAATGTTGGGGTTAAGTACAAGAAAATCATTTGTACAAATATAATTAATTAGATCTCAGCATAAAAGTAATAAATATGAAAATAAGGGAAGAAGAAATAATACAAAAGATATGTAATTTGGTTCATCTTTCAGTATGGGATACGTGACACCAAGAAATTCAAATTTACTATCACAACAGGAAATACAATGAAGATTTGCAATCTTCCACACCTTCTTAGATGAACCTATACTTTATTCTCCTACAAATTTCTCTTTTTCTCTCTAAAGGAAACTTCTCTTAATTTGATGAATTGCAATTTTTCCTTCTAAGACCCTAGCCATGGATGCTTAGGTATATGCATCTGGACAATCTTAGGGTAATTTAAGATATCCAATTAAAACCATTAGATTCACTTTACAACTAAAGATGTATCTAATTCTCGTAACTTAATTATAGTAGGGTCACACAAGATAAAGGCCAAATTTAGTTATCCATAATTGATGCTAATTAGCCCTAGTCGATGTCGATTCCTCCTTGCCTGACTATTTTTTCATCCATGGGTGACCGACTTCATTCACCAACTGATGCCATATACTATGTAGTTACAAGCAGTATGCAAGACTTGCACTTAGAAGCATCTTAGATGTAAAAACTCATTTCTCCACTGAAGCAATTGGAGGAGGAACTCCACAACTGCAACAACACAACACATTATAAAAAAATCATGATCTTATCCCTTGAATACAGAATGAATAAAGCTTGAATGGCCTGAAAATTGTTTCAACTATTGACTAAATAAACTTAAATAACCCAAAATCATCGGCATTTTTGTAAAATGACCAATGATTATATAAGATAATTTTACAGTCTCATTTAGGGATCATCTACTTACATCTTTGACCCTATTCTCTGTCAGGTCCTTCCATATCTTCAATTGAAAATGTTTATCAATCCTTTTTTATGCATAGTTTTGTAATAAGAATCCTTGTATTGCATCATCTTATATAGTTGATCCCATTTTGAGAATATTCTCAGAAGTGTTTATAAGAGCTCTTGAGTTTATAGTTGCACTTCTTCCTTTGTTTATGGATACTTTCAGTGCCATATTAAGTGCATCTCAGGAATCACTACATCCACTTGGAAATCATTGAGAACCTACACCACCATTACCAAAACACAATCTTCATCTAGTGGTTGTAGATTCCGACAGCTTCAATATTGATTGTAAAGGCCTAGGTAAGACTTAAAGATTTGTATCTTTTATTTATGAGTATCCAGGTAAGAACATCCATTGTAAAAAATACTTCTAATTTATGGGGATAGTTTTGTGCTAAAGTGGATCAACACACTTTGTGTGGTTATTAATTTGTTGCTAAAATGTGATCAATTTTTTATAAAATAAATTATATTTACATATTATTTATTTTTCACTTAGAAATGCCAGTGATTTAGTCAAACGCCCACGTTTCCCTGATATGTTGCTACATTTCACTGAGGAAAACCTACTTTTCTTATAACTTTTTCATATTATTATTGATCCATTAGGATATAATTCTGCATAGTGATAGTCCTTTCTAACATACTAAGAGAATCTAGATTTTGTAGATGGCTATAATTTGCTAATCATCATGAGATAACCAACATTAACTCCCTTGTGATTATTCCTCATACCTTTAGATCCTGAGAGAAACTACAACATAAAACTTAAGCTTGGTTTTAAACTTTTGCTATACAGTGTTCAACCCCTTTCTCAAATTAGATAAAGCATCTTCAAAACCATTGTTAGAGGATCTGTGAAATTTTATTAATACAAATGAGTGTGACATTTGGGAGGCATCTATTTCAAAAAAATTTGCATTCGAGATGATTTAGCCTGGTTTGAATACCGCTAAAAGCCAAATTGGAAAATTAGGACTATGACACTGATATCAATAAACCAAATTTTTGAATCCAGTTCAATTTTGTGTCTTACGACCCCTTGTGACCCGCATCTCATTTCACAACCTAACCTCATCACCTAAACCTTACACAATTATTTATTAATTACCTTGTAATTGATAAATCCACATCACCTTACCCGCCACCTCACTTTGCCACCTCATCATGACCTAGCCCTAACCCTAAACTAACCTAATTAAGACCCATGACTTGGTCTAGACTCACATCCATAACTAATGCCTCCTTACTCGCACCAAAAGCCGACCTTCTAGCCACTTGACCAAGCCCGCAACTGATCTCTCGGGAGAAAAGCAGGGAAGGTGGGCTATTTTACTAAAAATAGCCTACTTTTTCCTTACCGATGCCGGTTCCTACTCGACCGCCGTCGGTTACGCAACCGCCATCGGTTCCCTGTAAATGGGCTCCCCAAACCAAAACAACGGATCGGAATTTCATTTTGGAGATCAGTCGAAGGATTTCTGGATCAACACAGAGCATTGCGAGCGAGGAACAGAGTCCAGATCTTCATTTGACAGAGCAGAGACGAGTGGAAATACCAGAAGTGTTTACAACCAAGGAGATCAACTTGCATCTTCGTCAAAATCAGTAAGTCACATCTTGCATGTCCTTCGGTATAACATTTCTTATGCTTCTTGGATCTCAGTACTCCTAAATCCATTTCTGAATCCATTATCCAACGTACCATTGCCTCTAACCGTCATTCTTTTGCTTCTAACCATCCCATTTCCTAATACTATCCAAAAACCAGCCATTACAAACACCACAACCAGCCCAGAAGATCCTATCACCCACCGGTATCGGTTATCAGTAACCGGCATCGGTTATAGGTAACCGCCATCGGTTCCTTTGATCAAAACCAGGAAAAACAGCCTTTCCCCTACCCAGTTCAACGAAACAATTTAATTGATATTTTACTGTCTTTTGTGTTAATTCACGTTAGCAGGGAAACTGACCACCTTCGAAAGGAAGTTTTATATTTCCTGGGCCCAAGGCAGTTTCCTCATTTATTGTTTAATCAAATCTTGTGGTCTTGTGTTCTTATTTGCAGGTAGTCCTTCCCAGACAAAAAGGAGTTCTCCGCAGTCAACCTGATCTTTCTCTACGGTACGCGCACATCATCTCGACATTCTACAGGTATTCCTCCTAACCCTAACCTTATCTGTTTCTATAAGGAACGAAGCATTTCCGAGTGAAACATTTTGGCACGCCCGGTGGGACCCATTTTGGGTTTTTCTTTATTTCTTGCTTGCTTTCATTATAGGGAGCATACTTGCTGTTTTCTTCTTCTAAAAATATTCACGAGGTATTTTATTATTTTGGTAAAGGAACTTGCTTTGTTTTTGCATCTTGCATTAGTGAAAGTCATCTCTTTTGCTTCATCAAATATAATTTTCGATTTGGGTTTTAAAACACATGCATTGCATTCCTGCCTGTTGTTTTTCAATTCTAGTGAACATAGATTAAGTAACAGGTCGTACACGTGGGGGTGATATCCACGGTATTGACAGGAAATTAACCTTAGTTTCACTGCACAACACATACCGAATCACTTCACAATTAACACAACAGCTCAAACATCCCCCCTTTTCCGCGGTATTCCTCCGCCCGATTGAGGTAACCTTATAAGCCAAAACAAACTTGACATTTCCCCTAGGTCTTGTTGTTTAGGATTCTGACATCATCTTACGTCTAAAGGCATAAGCCCACGATAACTAAAATTAACCCTAGGGTTAGTCTCTAGATTTGCGTGTGCCTCTTGCTTGTTTTCAAATCCTGTTTTCTCTGTCATACTTTGTCTTCTGTGATCATAAGTTGCTAAATATACTCAACGCTGCTAAAAATCAAATTAGCAGCCCTTGGTATCTTCTTATCCTAGATTTTTGACACCGGCATCGGTTAAGGGACCGACGTCGTTTGCTCCGTGACCGACACCGGTTACTAAACCGATATCGGTTACTGTCTTCATCAGCCCCTGACAAACCAGCAACTTGCCAAATTCATCATTCTGAGGTTGTTTTTGTTCTTGATAGATTGAAACTTTCCTGTGTGTTCTTGTCTATGGTTGTCATCACTCGGAAGCAAGCCGCCGCCATGGTTTCACATGCCTGCTCTGTGTCTTTGCCTGAATCACCCCCTTCACATTCTATAGGGAACCCTACGGACACCAGTGAGATCCCCCAAATTCCTGTAGGAGACAAGGACTTTGCCAAATTTCTGGATGCTAATCCCAGCGCTGTACAATACTATTTGTCTCATGCCCCTGACCGTACGCCTGATGGTCAGCTCCTTATTGGCATGCCTATTAGTATAGCTGCTCATTTAGCTCCCACTCCTCCTGATAACACTGCCTTACTTCCTGCATCTCTAGCCCCGTCTCCCAATCCGACGGCTTCAGAGGTTCATACGACCCCGATTAGCTTTCCTTTGGTTAATCTTGGACCCCACGTATCGTTACCACCAACTGCCCCTATCTCATCTCTCTTTCAGACCACTCCATTCATGACTTACTCTCTGCCACCTATTCACACGAGCTTTCCTTCTCAAGCTCCGCCTACCTTTTCATTCCCATACACATATCCTGTAACCTCAACACCTTATATGGGACATCCCTATTCTGTGGCACCATCATCTCATCCAACCACAGATTTCATCAAACAAATGATGGACAAAATGCAAAACCTGGAGGCTTCCGTTTCAGGAAGTCGTAGCGCCTTGACATACGAGCAAGTTTGTCGGGAGCCCATTCACCCTTCTGTCCCCCTTCATTCATATCCTCCTCAATGGGAGTTGCCAAAGTTTACTCGTTTTAACAGTAAAGAGGATCCTCAACAACACTTGCGATCATTTAGACATGCTTGTTATTTGATTGCCCATGATGATGCCTTGTTACTCCGCACCTTTCCCATGTCCTTATCAGGACCTGCCTTGGAGTGGTACAGTGCTTTAACCCAGCACTCAATCTTCTCTTTTAACCAACTAGCCCAATCTTTCTTGGATCATTTCTCCATTAACATTGCCAAGAAAGTATCTATCACTGACCTCTATGCCATCCGACAATTTGAAGACGAATCTATCGCAGATTTCGTTGGACGATGGCGGGGCCTTATCAACCAACTTACGTATGCCTTGCCTCAAACCGAACTCATCGAACTATTTACGCGGGCCTGCGCTAAGCACATCTCCCCTACCCTCCAAATTCAAACTTTCCGCACATTCGACGAGGCCTTTACCATGGCTCGGAAGCTAGAAATTCGAGCCTTAGAAGAAGAGAAATTGCGGTTGCGTAACAAAAACCCCAATTTCCGAACTCCTGATTCTACCAACAAGTCAAACACCACCACTCCTCACGCGTCCACTTCTTCTAAATCAAAAGGAGCTGTCCACGCGGTAATGGTCAAATCTCAAACACCGTCCAATGCTCCGCCGAAAACCACTTATAAGTACAAAGCCGAGCCCACCAATTACACTCCCTTGGGAGAAACTTATGGCGTCATCCTGGAGAAATTGCTCAAAGCTGGGGCTATCACCTTGCCCCCTGTTAAACCTCACTCTGGGTTTGACTCCACCCGCGCAATACCTTCCTGGTACAAAGAAAATGACTTTTGTAACTTTCACCGCGTAAAAGGACATAGTCATGAAAACTGCAAGATGTTGAAAAACATAGTGCAGGAAATGGTTGACGCAGGGGATATAACACTCGATAATCCTAACGCCCCTGCTAACCGAAATCTGAAAATTTTCAACAAGCCATTCCCGAATCACTCGTCCAGCAGTAACGTGAACCAAGATATCTTAGCTGAGGAGAGTGTTCATGAGATCCATGCAGTCTTCGATTCTCAGCCAAAAGCCTCTATTGAAAAAATTTTAAATCAAGCCTCTCCACCAACACAGGAGTTTGAATCTCCTTCACCACCATCAAGCCAAAGTGAAATTATTCCTTTACCCATAGAAGAGTTAACTGCCCGGACTTCTCTTCTCATCAACGAGTCTTCTTACACCACATCCCTACAAGACTGTGAGCGGATGCTATCTAATTTATCTATTTCCCAAACGTCCCCTTCTACCACTCTTGCTACACAAGAGGAAGGCTCACCACTCCTTTTGACATCCTTAGACGAGAAATCTCTTACACTAACATCACCACATTCTTTTAACATGACAGATCCCCTCGAACACGCCCTCCTACCTATTAGTCCCTCATCGCCTAAATCTTTTCAACGACCGGTTGACCTCCTAACATCTATTGATACAGTGCCTCATCTACCTCCTGTGTCACACCCGCAATGGACTGGAATTACAACCCACCTTTCTTCCGTACCAAAATTACAAATCACACCTGGAGACTGTCATTCCACAGAAGATAGACAGGCCCTATGGGAACGTTTGAGTACCCCTTTTTCTACTCAAATGCAAATGACTGATCCTGATGTCTCCACCATCTACCCGAAGTGCTTACAGAAGCTTAAAATGCCCCTGTTCTCGCCTTCACCCCCCTCACCTCTACCAAATGCCCCGTCCACTTCTATCAACTTAACCAGATCTTCCCCTACGCTTGGGACCTCACCAATGCCCAGTCTAACACACCCGCCTAAGCGACTCGATCTATCCAAAAATAAATCCGTTCCGCCACCTAGGAGACGAACGCAATCCGGGCCTCTATCACAATTAAAACCCTCATCGTCACACCCACCTTCCATATTGGGACCTCATCCCTCCACATTACACCAATATATCATACCTCCTTTGTTTTCTGCAAAACGACCTACGCCTTCTACACCTATACAGAGATCAAAGGGTATCACAACATCGTTACCCCGCGTATCCGGTCCACCTATCAACCCTAAACCAATCCCATCATCAAAGGATTTATTTTCTGTCACTCCCCTTTCTCCGTGGTTGTTTCCCGCTACCACGCCATCTGTAGCCTCATCATCTAACCAGCTGAACGTAACTTCTGTGTCCAAGAAACCACGTTTAGTGAAAAACATGTGTCAGCACCCCTCGGCTAAACCACCACCCATACGAACTAAACACGCCCAAACATTACCACAACCCACACAATCAATACCCTCATCCTCTTCCGATTTTGACCCACTCAAAGGATCTTACGCCAAAATCCTTGCTATGTTGGTGGAGAATGCGACCATCTCCCTACCTCCACTTAGACCTTATGACCCGTCTAAGCCCCGACCTATGGATTATGATGAGTCTAAAATCTGCGCCTATCACCGCACACCTGGACATGATGTGGAGGGATGCAAAGCTCTAAAAACCATCCTTCGCCAGTCACCTCTTCCGGATAGAAAGATTAAGAAAGACAACTTACGAAGGGAGAGACCTCTAGCGTCAATTCCCTCTACTATACCATCTGTCCCCGCCTCACCAAGATCGATCATTATTACAACCCCACCTCTTGAAGACCATGAATTATCCCAACCATCTTCTTCATCTCAGGTCTACGAGATTAATATGATTAGTGTCGCTACTCGAGGACAGAAAAACAATGGAAAAGCGAAAGAAAACACACCTGCGGCGTCTCTTTCTCCTTCAACCATCCCGATTACACCACCACCTAAAGTGGTTATTCGCGGACCCGCCTATCCCGTCTCTAATGGAGTTGCCCACCGAACCATGATCAAACAGCTTCATCAATCGCCCGTAAAAATGACACTATATGATCTCATTCAGACTTCTGAATCTCATCGACAAGCTCTCGTTGAGATCCTTCAAGGGATAGAGGTTTTACCCAACGAAACCCTGCCCGTTGCCTCCATTCTAACACCCAATCACGTTGCCTCTCTCACCAAACAATCCATCTCCCCCACCACTTCTGTCTCAAAACAACAAGCCGCTGCAGTTAGTTTCTCGGAAGATGAAATTATCGACTTTGGTGCAGAAGACCCTGACCCTGCCCTTTTCATTTCCGCTTACGTCCGAGACATTCGAGTACGTCGGGTTATGATTGACGGGGGCGCTAGCCTAAACATCATCTCTTCAAAAGCCTTCCAACAAATGAACATCCCTTCTAGTTGCATGTGTGCCAACCCCATCATGTTGCGGTCATTCAATGACGCTATTACTTCTACCTTAGGCACCGTGATCCTCAACATTCGCGTAGGCCCACGTACTTTACCCGAACTCTTCTATGTCCTTGAAGGAGAGTTCCAATATAATATATTGCTGGGTCGTCCTTGGATCCGAGCCATGGGATGCGTTCCCTCAACATTACATCGATGCATAAAATTTGAGTACGAGGGGAAGTCCTACACTGTAAAAGCTGATCCTCCCCCCTTCAAAACTTGCAATATGTTATACCGCCCAAACGATGTGCTTATACCAATTAAGACACCCATACATTCAACCCAACCATCCTCTTCAAATGTACCTCAACCATCCACCTCAACTGCACCTACGCCTTCAACTGATGAAACCACCGTCGCACAAACCACTTCTCTTCCCGCAGCTAACATCCCAACCTCCGACCCCTTAGTAGATGTTTTTCATCGCCTCACGCTGGGGGAGTACCGCCTATATAACGTTAGTTCTTTCCCTACCCCGCAGGAGTACGGACAATTACATGCACATCCCACCTACGACCGTCGCGTGGGGGAGGTAATCTCTTACGGACCACCCCATTGTCGCACTAACCTAACGTATGGGGGTGTTGACGCATCCTCCATTACCCCTGAACCTCCTCTTGGTGTGGTTCCCTTCCAATCCGATTTTCAATACCTGACAAATCGTCGCTTCGCCCTCACCTTCTTGACTCGCTGTGCGTGGAAAGGCTTTGGTTTTGGCCTTTACGAACAAGGCCGACATACTCTCATCCCCATCACCACACGCAAACATAATGATCGCAGTGGTCTCGGTTTTTCCGAAACACCTACACAGGAGACACCTCCTGTCAGCTGTATCCTGGAAGAAGAAGGCGTCGCCCCTACCGAACCATCATCACCCACTTTGCCATCATCACCCACAGAATCGATGGACCCTGAATCTATCCCCCCTAACTTTTTTTTTTCATAAATGCCATCTTCATAGGTCCTCTCACTTATCAACGCGATAATGAGGACCCATCCTCTCTTCCCCTTCTGTATCCAGACATGATCGCAGAGGATTCGCCTTCGATTAATGTTGTTGAGTGCCAGGATGACGACTCCATCCTCACTTACCTTGGGGCGGACGACTCCTATCTTCAACGCGCCTTACCATCTGAAACTCAAACCATGCTGAACGAATCTACTATAGAAGTCAACATCCACACGGAGGAAGATCCTCACATAGTGAAGATCGGACAATCCCTTAACACATCAGAACAAGCCGCCTTTACTACCTTTCTCCGTGCTCGCAACCAAGCTTTCGCATGGTCTTACGCTGACATGCCAGGAATTGATCCTACCATTGCCGTCCATAACATCACCCTAAACCCCGATTCCAAACCAGTCAAACAGAAATCGAGAAAAATGCATCCACGCATTGCTCTCTTGGTCAAAGAGGAGCTCCAACGACTCCTTTCTGTTTCCTTCATTCTGCCTATTGACTATCCTCAATGGATTTCTAACATCGTACCTGTCACGAAAGCGACGGGGGGACTTCGGATATGCACGGATTTCCGGGATCTTAACCTCGCTTGCCCTAAGGACGACTTTCCCCTCCCCAGTATTGATCAACTTGTTGATCTCACTGCGGGTCATGAAATGCTTTCTCTCATGGATGGCTTTTCAGGATACAACCAAATTTTGGTTGCCCCTGCCGATCAACACAAAACTGCCTTCATAACTCCTTGGGGAACCTTCTGTTATCGTGTCATGCCGTTTGGCCTTAAGAATGCTGGTGCAACCTATCAGCGGGCTATGACCTACATTTTTCATGACATTATGCACACTATCCTTGAAGATTACGTCGACGATCTTCTTGGCAAGTCTAAACATCGCAGTGAACATCTCGATGTTTTAACCATTATTTTTGATCGCCTGTTGCAATACTCTGTTCGTCTTCAACCAAAGAAATGTGTCTTTGGTGTCCTTTCGGGAAAACTTCTTGGCTTTATCGTCTCTTTGCGTGGCATTGAGGTCGATCCATCTAAAGTAAAAGCTATCCTAGAAATGCCCCCACCCAAAAACCTCAAACAATTGCGTAGTTTGCAGGGTAAACTTCAATCCATCCGGCGTTTCATCTCCCAACTCTCGGATCGATGTCACCCTTTTCATCACCTTCTAAAAAAGGACGTTGCCTTTCAATGGAGTGAGGAGTGTCACCAAGCCTTCGAAGCTCTCAAAACGTATCTCTTGCAGCCACCCGTGCTTATCCCACCCCAGGACGACCGCCCTTTCTACCTTTATCTTTCCGCCACTGACCATGCTATAGGAGCCATGCTCGCACATCGAGACTCGGCACGCCGAGAGCAGGCCGTTTATTATATAAGTCGTACCCTTGTGGATTACGAGACTAGGTATACACATGTAGAAAAATTGTGCCTGGCCCTATCATTCGTCGCCACCAAACTCCGACATTACCTCTTGAATCACAAAACTTTCGTCATCACCAACACAGACCCCATTCATTATATGTACGCCAAACCACACCTAAACCAACGCATCGCTCGATGGCTCATGCTCCTCGCCGACCTTGACCTTGAGTTTATACAACAGAAGTCAATCAAAGGACAAACTCTTGCAGACCAACTTGCGGAGGCCCCTCTACCTGGGGAACAATTTACCAATTTTACCTTCCCCGACGAACTCATCGCCACTCTTTCGCTCGGAGAAGAGTCGTATCAAATGACCCTCTTCTTCGATGGATCTAAGTGCCAGCGCGGCGGAGGAGCCGGCGTTGTTCTCATCCCTCTTGATGCTGAACCTATGCCTCTTTCATTCCGGCTTGATTTCCCCTGCACTAATAATACAGCGGAGTACGAGGCCCTTGTTCTAGGTCTCCAAGTTGCGTTACACTTAGGCATTAAATCTATCAATATCTTTGGTGACTCTCAATTGGTAGTCAATCAAGTTATGGGCATCTACCAATGTAAAAACGAGGAACTTCAGAAGTACAAACACCACGTGGAGTCACTTCTAGCCTTATTTACTCACTATTCTATCCAAACCATTCCCCGCTCCACTAACAAATTTGCGGATACTATGGCTTGCTTAGCCTCGCAGATTCCCGCCGCGCCAACTGACTCTGAATTATTCGTCGTGGTCCAACAACTTTTTGCCCCATCCTATTCAACCCCGGTAGTTTGTATGATAAATACTGTGTCCACTAATTCACAGGATACCTGGTACCACCAATTCCACGACTACCTTACAATCTCTGTCCTCCCACCTGACCTTACTAGTAACGGCAAACGTGCTTTTCTTAAAAGTGTTTCGCGTTATGTTGTCATGGGGGGACTCCTCTATAAACGTGGCTTTGATGGTATCCTCCTTCGCTGTCTAACTGGCGCGGAGGCCACTCATACCATCCAACAGGTCCATGACGGTATTTGTGGTGGACATTTTAGCGGCCTTGCCGTGGCCAAACGAATCCTTCGCCTAGGTTATTATTGGCCTACTCTCAATAACGACTGCTACGAATATGTTAAGCGCTGTGTCATGTGTCAACAACATGCCAATCTTCAACATACTCCTAGCCACCCGCTACAAGTCGCTCGTGATCTTTGGCCTTTCTCACAATGGGGTTTAGACCTTATTGGTGAGATTCACCCGACCTCTTCACAACGTCACCGTTGGATAATCACAGCGACCGAATATTACACAAAATGGGTGGAGGCCATCCCACTCATTTCAATCAAAAAAGAAAAAATTGTCGAATTCATTAACCATCACATTATCTGTCGTTTTGGTGTTCCTCACCGCCTGATAACAGATAATGGAAAATCTTTCAAAAACAAGTTGTTGCAAGACCTTTGTGACAACTTTGGTATCAAACTTAGTTTCTCATCACCTTACTATCCACAGGCCAATGGGCAAGCCGAGTCCTCTAATAAAACACTAACCAAAATCCTCATGAAAGTTGTCAATGAATCTGGAAGAAATTGGCACGATCACATTCCCTTTGCCCTTTGGGCTTATCGTACTAGCATTCGTACTTCTACTAATGCCACACCTTTTTCTTTGGTATACGGTACCGAGGCTGTTTTGCCTCTCGAAATACAAATACCCTCCCTTAGAATATCTCTTCAGGATATTCTCACCAACGATGATTTCCGCCAAGAGCGGTTAGCCCAATTGGAGCTTCTTGACGAACGACGTCTTACAGCTCTCGATCACCTTCAAATCTATCAAAAACGCATCAAGCGTGCTTATGATAAGCGACTTCATGAGCGTACCTTTAAGGTTGGTGATCTTGTCCTCAAAGAGAATCAACATGTCACCAAACTAGAAAAGAGCAAACGTGGAAAATTTGCTCCCAATTGGATTGGGCCTTATATAATCACTCACACCTATGGATCAGGCACTTATCGTTTAGCTTCGCTTAATGGTAAACCTGAGCCTGAACCCCTGAATGCCTTGCATCTTCGACCATTCTACTGTTGAATCTAGTGTTATATCACTTCTTATCTACCTACTGCTCGTCCCTTGAGCTCATTTACCGCTACATACGCTTTGTTTTCTATATCTCCGAATAAAATCAAAATCACTTCGCACCTCCCCTTGATGATGCCTTCCCCTCTTTAGTCTAGTCCATGACTTCAAAGTATTAAAATAAGCCGTATTCTTAAGGGATTTTCTTGAGTCAAACTTCCTACTAAACTAGATGCTTCACGCCAAAAGAACATCTAGTCATCTAAATTAAATATAGACTGCTCCCTCGAAGGACAGCTATATGCCAAACTATTGCCGCTACTATAAATAGACTGCTCCCCTGAAGGACAGCTATGCACTAAAATCATCTCTGCTACTATAAATAGACTGCTCCCCCGAAGGACAGCTATACACAGTCAGCCTTTATCAGAAGCTTCTCGCATTGATCAGCTTCGTGAAGACCTCAAGAATAAAATAATCAATATCCCTTGTAGACTTCCCGCATCGATCAGTCTACATTCAATAAAATAAAAGCCTCATTCAAAAGAACTTTTTGGGTCATGGACTTGTCTATTTAGGGTAGGTTCTCTTTCGTTGTAACAAGTTCTTTGTACCTCAGCTATATCATCCACATCACCTCACCATTTGTTTCAACTCAAGGGACGTAACGTACACCTGATATATTGTGATCATACAACTCTTTTCAACTATGGACTTCTCGTCTATGCACGGCACTTAGGGCTTCAGGCTCGTTCTACGTTGTGTGGTTTGTTTAGCTCTTTTCACCTACGGAACACTCTTTCCGCTTTGCCTCGCATCTAGGATTGTGTGTTGATCTTAATCAGGACACTATTCCCTCCTACTTGGGTATGCTAACCTTTGCTTTACCTATACCTACACCAACAACATTATCCTACCAGCACCAACAACATTACCCTACCAACATCAAATTTTTACCAAACGACCAATTGCCTAAACCATACCAAATTGCCTAAATTCACCCCTCCCTGATCCTAAGGGAGAACTACATCGGTCTGAGGCCCGTCCTTGCTTTGTGCAATGGGCTATGTAGGCAGCACTTAGGAGACATGGGGTCTCCCAAGGTTAGCTCGACCATCCCCTACCATAACCTATCATGTGTGGTAAATATAAATATTTTTGTGTATTTCTATTTAATTACATTCCTCTTTGATCCTTTTTCAAAACACCGAAAGTCAAAACGACAACATTCTTATTATTATAACGCAAATCAACATACATATCTCGTTTTAGTTAGATGTTAAACAAATACATCTTCTATATCATCGACGCGCAGGTCGGTACTCTTATTTATTCTTATACCTTGCTAACATTTATTTAGACCCTCACGCCTCATCCCAAACTAGGTGATGATCGTGATCGTCGACCCCTCTCGCCAGGCCTCTCTGTCCTCAAAGGTACCACGGCTATTGGTACCGCCCACTGATCTGCCAATCTCTCCTGTAACATCTGAATACGCCCTCTCGCATGGAGAACTCCAGCCTCTAGTCTCGCTGCTCGTGACTCCGCAACCACTAACAATCTTCTTGTCTCATTCACCTGCGTTTGGAGCTGCTGAACCAAACGCTGCAGCCGATCCCTCTCTGCTGTAATCACGCTATGTCAGGGCGATCGCGTACACCTCGCAACTCTGCTACCCACCATAACCTATAGGCCTCTGTCATTCCTGCATCCATTACACTGCGATCGGCAGCTATCTCCTCGGGCCCTTCTGGAGGTGTTGGCCGGGGTGGTGAGAATGCTGCCTCGGCATCGATCCTCATATATGGTCTATAAGCCTGTGGTATGTCCTGCACAAATCCAAATTGTCGCCGCACGCGATCTATAGGAATCCTCTCATATTCACCTGGCCTGTGCCCCGCGATCCACCTCAATCGCTCTACACCTCTCAACTCCTCAGCTATGTTCTCGGTTACCATATAGTTCCCGTAGGGCCTCCAACAGATATCCGCAACCGTCAACCTCTCCCATACCTGCCTGTAATACTCAATGTCACCCGGCACGGCCTGAGATCTTGCCTCTTGTTCTGTCTGGACCCATCGTCGGAATCCCAACCTCTGTACTCCGGTCTCTCCTGCCTGGATGGATCGGCCTATTGGTCGCACACAAACAATGTGCTCATAGGCCCAACAGTGTAATAAGTATGAGCAATCCAACGTTGTCCTGTGATTTCGCCTACAAGCCCATAAACCCCTGTATAGCTCCGCCAAATATGCAGGTGCCCATGCAAAAGTCACGTTCCTTTCTATCATCTCCCAAATAACACCCATCAATGCCTTTGGAAATCTTCCCCCTTCTGCCCTCGGTAACGCATAATACCCTACCGCTATCATTAAAATCACTGCTAACCTTGTCTCCTCAGGGTGTGCTGCATACATTACCCCATATGTGAATGACAAACCTCGCTGTGTTAAGTCCCGTGCATATGGACCAAACACTTCTGTTATCGCTGCCCGCCCCGCGCTAGGTAGTGCCTGATATACTGGTTCTCCTGTAATAGGGAGTCTCAATATACGAAACACATCTTCCAATGTTACTGTCATTTCACCTGTTGGCAGATAGAAGGTATTTGTCTCGGGATTCCATCTCTCAATCAACGCCTGTAGCATACCATGGTTACGTGCGATTCGTGAATAATATCGGATCCCACTTAACCCCAAACGGTTTATCAACATCCATTCCGCTGGTGTTACATCCGCTCGGATTCGCGACAACAGCGCTGGCACACTATCATTCATCCTCAACCCTGCCTCTGCCTGCATACACCAAAACAACAAACAAACATTCAATCCATTAGGGTTTTTTTCAAACATTCTGGAAATTCCTCCAGTAACCGGTATCGGTTATACATAACCGGTATCGGTTCAGTAACCGATACCGGTTCTCCCTAACCGCTACCGGTCACTGTCAATTACATACATCTTGCCTGAAACAACCACCTACGACAATAAATTGATCGTTTATTTCTTTCTATATACACAGACATACCCAAAACCCCGAATTACCTACCCCATAACACGCACCTCATCTATACCCCTGGCTATCATGTTGTCTTTCTCATATCTACTTACCTATTCTCCTCTAGCTCATTCACAAAACATGCAGAAATCAAATCACAACCACACCGTTTACCTCTTGGGTTGCAGTAGCTTGAGGTGGCCCCTGTCTTCCCTCTTGTCCTTGCCTGCTGGATGCTTCTCCTCGTTCTGCCATGATCACCACCCTTTTCAACTTTGTCTTTCTGCCTTCTGAACCTCGGATCACATTCACTTTCCTTGTCTCTTTTCTCCTTCTCACCCAAATCTCTCATGCAAATACCTGTCTCAGTCGTCAAAAAGCGTCGCGTTCGCATATTTAAACTCTTGCATGGATCTAAAATTAAAACTTAAGTTGCCACCCTAGCTTTTCTATTTTTAGAAAAACTCATACCTAAATAACCGGTATCGGTCGTGTAACCGATATCGGTCATACAACTACCGACATCGGTTACCTAACCGATACCGGTTACACACCTTCCTTTTTGAAACAGGGTTCTTTTCTTCATTTCTCATCTAAATTTTTGTCGCGCCCGCCTCTTTTCCTGCATAACCACACCATTTACCACATTTGTTCATCCACCACACATAACATTACAATTTCATTAACATCATTTATTTTATACAAATACACAAACCATCAACTACGGATATCAAGAAACTATCAATCTATACATCATTTGGATCCAACTCATCAGTTACATATATCACAATGTCACAAAACCACCAATTCATCACATAACCTGACATTCATATATACGTACACAAAAAACAAAAACATCAGCATCATCCATCTATCAACATGTCAATTAAACTCATCACACATTCTATATATTACCAGCCATTAACCAAATATTTCAACACATTTTGAACACTGCATATGGATCAAAACATCGTCTCTGTATATATAAAAATTTTCAAAAATACAATGTGCCCTACATCGGGGCCTCTGTGAGCTCATAACATACCAAAGCCAGCACGCAGGACCGCAATACCTACCAAAAATCTCGACTCGGCTCGCAGGCCGGTCTCTCATATCAAAAATATACTCGGCTCGCAGGCCGGTATCAAATATACAACCCGTACTCGGCTCGCAGGCCGGTATATAATAAATAAATGAATCAAAACAATGAATAAGTGTAGGCACGCAGGCCTCTATCAATACAACCGGTTCGCAGACCGGTGCCCATGTCCCTATACAAAACCATGTCGGGGATCTATCAGCTCTCCCCACCGCCCTCGGCACCTCTCCCCGCTGGTCCCTGTGGTGCCTCTCGCCTCCTGCCCGTCACGGACACGCCAGCTGTGGCTGCCCCTCCCTGAGATCTCTGGCTGTGCGAGGTCTCTGCCCTATGTGCTGCATACGCCTGATACTCGACTCCGGTACTATCAAGAATATCCTGATAATAACGGGCCTCTGCTCTAACCTCCATATAACGATCTCGCGCCACTGAAGGAACTGGGGCTGGTCCCCTGGCACCTAACACCAATACCCCCTGAGCCTGTACCTGCACCTGTGGCTGTGGTGCTGGTGGTGGTGCTGCCTGTGCCTGTACCTGCACCTGTGGCCGTGGTGGTATCTGGGGCTGTGGCTGTGCTGCTGCTGGTACGGCTGCCTGTACCTGTACCTGCACCTGTGGCTGTGCTGCTGGTGGTGGTGCTGCCTGTGCCTGTACCTGAGCCTGGGCTAGCTGCCCCTGTAAGACCCCTATCTGTGCCTGTGCAGCAGCCAACTGTCCCTGTAATAGCTGCACCTGCCCCCGGAGCTGATCTCTCTCTGCCGTAACTGCAGCCAAGTCTGGCTGCGCAGGCGGTACTATCCTCGCTGCTCTCTGCCCAGCCCACCACACCCTGTATGCTCCCGTGCACCCGGCATCATCCACACCCTCACCTGCTGGTCTCTCCGCTACCCAGTCTGGATCCCAAGGCTGTGGCGCTGGCAGTGGGGCCTCTACATCATCCCTCCTGTACTGAGGGAAGGGAGGTGGCTCGTCCTGTCGCAGCCCCATCTGCCTGCGTACCCTCTCTAGGGGTATCCGCTCGTACTCTCCCGGCCTCCGTCCTGCTATCCAGAATGTATACTGGATCAGGCGCAGCTGTACGCGGGCTCCTCTGCCAGGCTGGTGACCTCTGTAGGGTCTCCATACAATGTCTACTGCTGTAAGGCCCTCTAGCAAGTGTCTATAATAGGCCACATCCCGACCTGCAACAACTGCTCGTGGCTGGCCCACGACCCCCAACCACCTCTGAAAGCCATATCGGTATACGACCTGTGGCCCTGGCTGCTGGGGTAGCCCTACTGGCCTGATGCATACGATGTGCTCGTATGCCCAACAGTGCAACAAAAATGTAGAACAAATACCAAATCGCCTCCTCCGGCGATAGCCCCATAACTCCCTGTATAATTGCACCAGATACACTGGTGCCCATGCAAAACAGGTGTGCTCCTCCACCATCTCCAGCAGCACCCCCATCAATGCCCGTGGGAAGCGGCCTCCCTCTGAATCCGGGAGGGCGAAGCAGGTGATCCCTATCATCATCAACACAGGCAAGCCGTGTCTCATGTCTGTGTGCGCACGGTACATGTCACCATATCCAATGCTCGCGCTATGATAGGTCAGTAGCGCGGCTGCATCCCCAAAAACCTGCAGTATGCTGTCCATGGCAGTCTCTGAATCTACCTGGAAGACTGCCTCTCCCTCGATCGGTAGCCGCAGGATGCGATACACATCCTCTAATGTGACGGTCATCTCCCCGGTCGGCAGATGGAACACATTGGCCGCCGGATCCCATCTCTCGATGAGGGCGACCATCAGACTGTGATCTCTCTCTATCGCTCTGTACCTCTGGACCCCGCCGAGTCCCACCTCGCGCATGATGGCCCAATGCGCCGCAAATATGTGTGGCCTCATCCGACTCAATAGTGGAGGCATCCTATCACGCATCGTCAACTGCTGACGTGCCTGCAAAACCAACCCACATTCTTAGACCTACTCTTTATTATAACATCTACTTTACCATCTAAACACCCTTTTGTAAAACCCCCGACCTATACCCCACACCTAACCCTTCTCCACCCCCTAAACCCACCCCCACTCCGACCCGCAACCTAACCCAAAAACCTAAAACCCAACCCAACCCAACAAACCCAAAATCTAATCCCACACCTAACCCTTTTCCACCCCTAACACCCAAACCTACACCTTAACCCACCTACCCCACCCTAAACCAACCCATGCCAACCCACACCCTTAACCATCCCAAACCCTTCCTACCCACTCAACCACCCAACCCACAAAAACCTAGACCCTAAACCCTAAACCCTACACAACCAACCCAAACCCAACCCTACCCATCTCAACCACCCAACTCCACAAAAACCTAGACCCTAAACCCTAAACCCTACACAACCAACTCAACCCTTCTCACCCACTCAACCACCCAACCCACAAAAACCTAGACCCTAAACCCCCAACTCACCCAACCCAATCCACACACCCAAACCAACCCAACCCAACCCACACCCTAAACCCAACCCAACCCAACCCACACCCTAAACCAACCCAACCCAACCCACACAACTCAACCACCCAACCCACAAAAAATCCCCCACCCATCCCAAGCCCACCGACACCCGGCCGATGCGCGACCGACACCCGGTTTCCCCCCACAACACAACCCTTTCCATCTAAAATTTTTTTGATCGATGTCGGTCGCCTAGTGACCGACATTGGTCACTGTCTTCTCCCTGAGCCGAACCCCCGCGTGGCCCCCAAAGACCCATTTTTTTACCTATTTCTACCCATTTACACACCCAACCACCCCCCAAATTTTACACACCTAGCCACCTTACCCTATCTTACCTATCTCCCCTCTCTCCTTTTTCAAATCATTTCGTCTATTTTCTCCTCATTTCCTACAACAAGGTTAATTCCTACCCAAAACCCCCAATTTCAGCATTAATACAACCCAATGCATAAAATTAAAGAGTTTCAGAATCTACCCGAACGATGACACGTCGTCATGGTGGGATGGGTGGTGGCAGTCCAGCTGGTCCAGCCCCCCCAGCTCCTCCTGCTTGTGCCATGGCTCCAATCCTGGTCTACTGGGTCCCTAGCCAATCAACTGTTGCCTCCTCCTGAATCGGGCCCACTATCAACTCTCTCCGCCAATCACAATAGCTCCACCTCACTCATTCAAGCCTCTAATCTCAACTCTCCACGTCAGACAAGTCGCTATTTGGTTTGCAAATCACAAAAGTGACAATGACAAGCCGTATTTTTGTTTTTATAGGTTTTTCGTCTTTCACCGATATCGGTTTCGTTTTGCCCTAAGGAACCGGTATCGGTCTACTTAACCGATATCGGTCCATGCAGGAATCAACATCGGTTCTCTTCCAAACTTTCACCCCATTCTTTGCCCTTATTTACTCCTTGCCTCTTTTGCACCAATATCGCCTCTATCCACCTTTGTTGTACACCATTTGTTCACTTGTACGGCCTGACCTAAGGCCTCAACCTACCAATCGGCCCGACCTAAGGCCTCAACCTACCTATTCGGCCTGACCTACGGCCTCAACTTACCTATTCGGCCCGACCTACGGCCTCAACTTACCTATTTGGCCTGACCTAAGGCCTCAACCTACCTATTCGGCCCGACCTAAGGCCTCAACCTACCTATTCGGCCCGACCTAAGGCCTCGCCCTACCCAATTGGCCCGACCCAAGGCCTCGCCCTACCAATTTGGCCCGACCCAAGGCCTCAACCTACCAATCGGCCCAACCTACGGCCTCAACCTACCTATTCGGCCCGACCTAAGGCCTCAACCTACCTTTTCAGCCTGACCTAAGGCCTCAACCTACCTATTCGGCCCGACCTAAGGCCTCAACCTACCTATTCGGCCCTAACCAAGGCCTCGCCCTACCATTTTGCCCCGACCCAAGACCTCGTCCTACCAATTTGGCCCGACCCAAGGCCTCAACCTGACCTATTGGCCCGACCCAAGGCCTCACCCTCACTATTTGGCCCAACCCAAGGCCTCCCTTTACCCTTCTGGCCTGACCCAAGGCCGCAACCCAACAACTTGGCCCGACCCACGGCCGCACCACTTCCATCCCTTACCCAAAATCAACACCATACACTTTTATACACCCATCCGGTACCTTGTTGTTCAATTGAGCTCACCTGTTTGTGTTTTAGCATGATTAGGGTCCTTGACTTGATCTGTCGACCAGCTTTGCCCAGACCTAGACCGTGATGTTTATCTCAACCAAACCAACCTTTTGGTACTGCCGAACATGCCTAAACGTTCCGGTACCTTACCTGTTATATACCCTGGGGCTACTTCCTATGCCTTGGATACCAGGATTATATCACCCTTGTTTGGATAAACTATCGACCTTTGCCTCTGCACTGCTGGTTTGCTCGTCAAATCATGTACCCTAGTCGTACTATGGCATTTCAATATGCGTCTGCTTCCTTGGACCTACCCCACCACCTTACCATCCCTCTCTACAACATATACCCTTTATCAACCCTATCCCTGATTTCCCGTTCACTCAATCTGTGATAGATTTGAGGGGGATTACCTATATCCTTTAACATGAGAAACCACTTCATATTATTGTCCGCGCAGCTTTACAGAACAAGCTACACGACAATAAGGGGCTAATGTAGACACCAAAATTTGTGTCTTACGACCCCTTGTGACCCGCATCCCATTTCGCAACCTAACCTCATTACCTAAACTTACACAATTATTTATTAATTACCTTGTAATTGATAAATCCACATCACCTTACCCGCCACCTCACCTTTGCCACCTCATCATGACCTAGCCCTAACCCTAAAACTAACCTAATTAAGACCCATGACTTGGTCTAGACTCACATCCATAACTAATGCCTCCTTACTCGCACCCAAAGCCGACCTTCTAGCCACTTGACCAAGCCCGCAACTGATCTCTCGGGAGAAAAGCAGGGAAGGTGGGCTATTTTACTAAAAATAGCCTACTTTTTCCTAACCGATGCCGGTTCCTACTCGACCGCCGTCGGTTACGCAACCGCCATCGGTTCCCTGTAAATGGGCTTCCCAAACCAAAACCAAAACAACGGATCGGAATTTCATTTTGGAGATCAGTCGAAGGATTTTTATCAAAGAGAGAGTCCAAAGCGATTGGCAGAGTCCAGATCTTCACTTGACCAAGCAGAGACGAGTGAAAGAACCAGAAGAGTTTGGCAGCAAAGGAGATCAACTTGCACCTTCATCAAAAAAACCAGTAAGTTATATCTTGCATGTCCTCCATTATAACATTTCTTGTGCTTTTGGAATTGTAATCTTCCCAAATCCGTTCCTGAACCCATTATCTACCGTACCATTGCCTCTAACCATCATTCTTTAGCTTCTAACCATCCCATTTCTAATACTATCCAAAAACCAGCCACACAACAACCACAAACACCACAACCAGCCCAGAAGATCCTATCACCGGCCGGTATCGGTTATCAGTAACCGGCATCGGTTATAGGTAACCGCCATTGGTTCCTTTGATCAAAACCAGAAAAAACAGCCTTTTCCCTACCCAGTTCCACGAAACAATTTAATTGGATACTTTACAGTATTTTGTGTTAATTCATATTAGCAGGGGAACTGACCACCTTCGAAAGGAAGTTTTATATTTCCTGGGCCCAAGGCAGTTCCCTCATTTATTATCTAATCAAAATCTTGTGGTCTTGTGTTCTTATTTGCAGGTAGTCCTTCCAAGACAAAAAGGAGTTCTTCGCAGTCAGCCTGATCTTTCTCTACGGTACGCGCACATCATCTCGACATTCTACAGGTATTCCTCCTAACCCTAACCTTATCTGTTTCTATAAGGAACGAAGCATTTCCGAGTGAAACACTAGGAAATACAAGGAATATTCTTACCTCAAGTATGAAGAATAGTTAATAACCTTGAAATCTAAACTAAAAGGAACAAACAACAAATTAAGGATGTATGGAAAGTTGGAGAAGAGCTCTGAAGTTGTGATGAAATTTCTTGGAGATTGAAAGAGAAACAAGTCACAATACAGGTTGAAGACTCATATGAGATCATAAGGAGAAAGAATTGTGAAGATGACAAGGTTGGTCCAAGTAGACAAGAAAAACATGAAGACCCTCCAAGGCCAAGGACCTAAATCCCAAGAAGGTATAACTCATTTTTAACAACCTAGTGCATCCAGGCATGAAATATATTTTCATGGCTATTGTTATACTTGTAATGGTTTTAGACATAGTGCTAAGGAAGTGTAGGAATTTTTTCAAAGATTACATCCTTGGAGAGATTGTAGAGAAAAAATCAAGAAATATCATTTGTTTCAATTGTCAAGAAAAAGGACACATTGCCAAGTACCGCCTATATAAATCATCTAGTCATTTTTGGAGATTCATAAGGCTTGAGAGGTATGAAAATATATCTACTAGGGAAACTCTGATGGAAAAGAGTGAGTGATGATATGTCAACCATTCAAGATCATGCAGTTTGATTGGTAGTTCCTTTTTCACTCCTCAAATTCATGTTTGGAAGTGTTTTGGTGAGGTTTCTTGAGAATTCATGGTGTGTGCACAAGGTCTAGGTGCATGGTTTATGCCTTAGTAAGAAACTAGGTGCATGGAGGTGCTTGGTGTGAACTTCAAAAGTGTTCCACATGTTTACAATGGTGTTTCAAGGATGAGTCATGAGATTCTTCTTAATGAGTGAAAAAGGTCAAGTACGTTATGAATCATGGTGTAAACTAGCTCATTTAGGCCTAGTTCAAGGACCTAGTGCAAGCTTGGATGGGTGTATGAAGAAAAAAACGATCTATGACAGGTTAATCCAAGCAAGAGGAGTGTGTCTAATACATTGTAGAAAGGGTTGTGGAAGGAAATTGCAAAAATGTCATTAATGATTAGTTGTTTGAAAGGCATGATTGGAGGTCATTTTTTCATGACTGTCCTTGAGGACAAGCAAGACAACAAGTACAAATGATGTTGGTCAAGCAAGGTACAAGACCTATTTATGAGAAAAAAGGACTTGGGACATGTGAATAAGGTTTTTCTCATGTTACTTGTGGACCAATTTTCAGGAAAATTGAAGAATATTTTCAAGTTAGGAGGTTTTTGGCTCTATCAGAGCTCTCAAAATGCTCTTTCCCAACTTGAGGGTCAAATTTTAATGCTCATTAGGTATGTAAAACCTTTTCATGGTGACCTAATCTTTTCATCAGTGTTGGGCATGGAGTCTAGATCACTTTAGAAGTTGGAATGAGTTTAAATAATGTCCTTAAAGATTTATGAACGATCCTTAACAAGGTAAGGTCATCCAAACCCTCTCAAAACCCTAGCATTCTGTAGTGATGGAGAAGAAATGAATTTTGTGGTCATGAAATCACTTGGGTAAGCTAATGTGAACACTCAGGGATGTAATAAAGGAATCCTTCTAGTACATTTTTACATTGGTGGCATGTTCTCAGGTGTAATTGTACAAGTACAACTTTACCCCTATTTTGAAGAAAAGTGGTAATACAATTATAGTAAAGTTCATGGTGAGAAGATAAAAATATTTGTAGAGAATATTTTAGTTGTAGGAATTTAATTGATTTTCATGAAAAGATTCAGGTAAGTTATTTTCATATTTTTGGTGAACCATGTCAATCAAAGTAGCTTACTGCTAAAATCCAAACAAGCCAAAAACTAGTCATGTAGATTTGAAGGGAGACTTGATGAAATACATGGTATTGAAGTGAAATATGGTCATGAATAGTTGAAATAAGTCCAATGAAACATTTTGAGTCCACAACTTGCTGTAGTGAAGTGATTTTGAGAATTGGTCTTAATGGTCCAAAACTACCTTTTAAGACATTCAAGAAGGTCCTAAGAAATGAGCATTGCAAACATGATTTCTCCATACAATCCTATGTAGAAAATTACTTGAAGATGAAATAGAGGTCTTTATTTAAGTTTCCATGAAATGGTTTTTGTCATGAAAGTGATTTTTTGTGTGATATAAGCTCTAAATGGCCAAGACTGGTTTTTGGAACTTGAAATCCAGTCTGAGTGATTCTTGAAAAGCAAGCATGTTTGATCTATATTTCCTCTCAAGTGATGCAATGTATGGACTTTATGAGTTTCTAAGAACAGATTTTCCATAAATATTTTTTGAAGCCATGAAAATTTTTTGAATGTGTGAACTCTTTCTCAACATGTGAAGGAAATAATTTCTGAGTGAAAGCCCTTAAGGTTCTTGTCCAAATCTGTGTGCTTTATGAAAATGAGGTCAAGTAGAAATTTCACTCCATGGATTTGAAGGTGATCTAGAGATCACATACCACTATTTCCAATCATTGAGAAGTCAAGAGACTCATTCATTAAGTGTTGATGAGTAGCAATCTTGTAACTGTGATTTTGAAGATCCATGATTGTGTATGGAAAGCTTATGAAGAAGATGAGTTGAAATGAAGATATTTTCCTTGATGATAAAATACTTCATGCACTTGGTGATGTTGTGAAAATCGTCTGAATTTCATCCTCCCTCCTAATTAATTACATGTTTTGAATCCTAAGGTTAGTGCATGTATCCAAGTTGCAGACTGTTGTTGAAGACACTTAGGACCTACTTGTGCATATGAGTCCAAATGAAGTGTTTGAAGTTGAAATGGCAAGATATGAATCAGATCAAGGAGTTATAGAGAAAGAAGTAGGTTTTTAAAAATTTATTTCATGATAAAACTTTTTTCATTGAGTCCTCATTTTCTACAAGACAAGAATCCTCACCAAAGAAGAGAGAAAAACAAGTTTGAACCATTACAAATAGAGGATCTGCAGAGGTCATATTGGAATATTTGTAGTGAAGTCAAAAGGTCAGGGAGTTTAGGAATGTGTTTTAGTACCTTTCTCATCATAGGTGAAGATTTCTTGACAATTTATGTAAGGTTTGTACTTGCTCTGACACCTATTCAAATGTAATGATTGCAAAATGGTAGTTTTTTATGATGTCAACTAGCTCCTCTTTGTACGATTTCAAGACCAAGTAGGTGAAGATTTTTTGGAAGTTAAAGTGTAAGATGTGTATGATATGTCTCTCTTGTAATATATAAACACCTTTTGTGCATGAAGAAATTTTTTGAAGACAAAGAGATGATGATATGTATGAGGACTAGTGCAAATAGGTGAGTGAAGGTGCATGAAGAGTGAGCATGAGAATGTATGAGCTGAATTAGTGATCACAAATTTGTTGTTTAAGAAACTAGGTCAAGTGAATGTGATCAAAATTGTGTAAAGTCTAAGTAGGTGCTTAGAAAATTTGGGAGTAGGTACTTCCATGCAAGTTGTAGCTTGCAAAAAGTGTCAAGTAGGTGTTTGATCTGATTTTGGAGTAGGTGCTTCAAGTTGAGTGGGTGCTCAACAATTTGAAATATTTGTAATCTTTCATTGGAAAAATTATCCATCATAGTGCATTGGTTTCAGTGGGTTTTTCTCCCTTCAAGGGTTTCCCAC
Organism: Taxus chinensis; assembly: GCA_019776745.2. Taxonomy (NCBI): domain Eukaryota; kingdom Viridiplantae; phylum Streptophyta; class Pinopsida; order Cupressales; family Taxaceae; genus Taxus; species Taxus chinensis. The sequence continues at coordinate 484,580 of JAHRHJ020000033.1, read as the reverse complement.
ATTAAATTTTTCCTTCCTATGTGTTCACTTGTTGATTTCTTATGATTTTTGTTGTTTCTTCATGACAAAGTGAATAAATTTAATTATTCTCCAAAATTTTAAGAAGCAATGATTCATCCCTCCCCTCTCAATTATTTTGTTTTCCAACAATTTGTATCAGAGAAAGGTCCTTTTGAGGTGAGCTTAATAGCTCAAAGGAGATCCAACAAGTAGCACAAGCATGGCTAACAATCAAGCACAAAGTGGTTTCTCTACTTCCAAGGAACCTCTCTTCAATGGATCCAATTATGCATTTTGGAGTGTTAGGATGAATACCTATCTCATGTATCTAGGATTTGATATATGGAAATCAGTAGTTGATGGTTACACCATTCCAACCACACCTCCAACTGATGTAGTAAGTAAGAGAGCTAGTGAGAATAACTCAAAGGCAATGAATGCAATCTTGTGTGGAATGTCAGAAGAAGAATTTGTGAAATTTATGCACTGTACTACAGCCCAAGAAATTTGGGAAAAACTAAAGACCATCTATGAAGGATATAACAAGGTTAAGCAAGCTAAGTTGCATACCTACTGTAGTCAATTTGAGAGCCTGAAAATGAAATAAGATGAAAGTATTGCATCCTACTTACACAGAGTTGATGAAGTGATTAATCTCATCAGAGGATTAGGGGAAAAGGTGGAGGAAACAATGGTTGTTCAAAATGTGTTAAGATCCTTAACACCTAGGTATGACTCCAAGGTCTCAGCTGTGGAATAAGCAAAAGACTTGACCACTTTAAAGATGGATGAAATTCATGGCATTCTAACTACCTATGAAATGAGAAAAAAGAAATAAAACCAGTCAAGAAAGAGGTTGCATTCAAAGCTAACAAGGAACCCCAAACAAAGAAAATAAGAATTGAATCTGACATGGAGGAGGATGATGAGAATATTGAAGCTATGTTTTTTAGGAGACTGAAAAGAGGATCAGGAAAATACAAGGGAAAACTACCCTTCAAGTACTTTAACTATGGACAAGTGGGTCATTTTGCATCCAAATGTCCTAACAAGAACAAGGAAGATCAAGATGAGCATGATGAAGAAGGAAAGACTTCTCATAAGCACAAGAAGAAATTCAAGAAACATGAAGGTAAGAAAAGGTATTTCAAGAAAAAAAACTTCTATACTAAAGAGGAAACAAGTTCATCTATCAAGTGACTCCAACAAGTCTGAAAGTGAAGATGAAGATACTCAGGCTGAGAATTTATTCATGGCTATGGAGACAACCTCTGTAAGTATCTCAAAAGGTAAGTACCCTAGTGAAGATGAAAATTTAGATGAGGAGGATGTTGGATTATGCTTGAAGTAAACTTGAAGTTGAGTTGATCAGTGCCCTTGAGGAATTGAAATTCCCAATGGGGGAAGAACCAAAATTTGAAGTCAATGTAAGAAGAGTATGAAGAGAAAATCAATCTTCGTGAGAAAAGACAAGGAAAGAATGATATAGAGCATGATGATGGATTCAAGGAGCTTGAAGCATAACTTGAATTAATTTCAATATCTTTCAAATCCAAAGAGGAAGAATGCCTCAAACTCAAAATAGATATGGAGCTCCTATAAAATGAATTAGATCAGACCTCAAGAAAATTGAAAACATATCAAATATTTGACAAGAGTTCAAGTGATCTAGAAGAGCTTCTAAGTAGTCAGAGGTCTTCAAATGATAAGACTGGTATAGGGTTCAAGGAAGATCACAAGGATGACAAGAAAACCAACAAGAAGGATGAGAAGACCACTTAAGAACCACCTAAAGAAAGGGAGGCTAGTGACAAGAGAGAAAAGAGAAGAACCAATACAATCAACAATCTCATGCAATAAGGTACACTCATTCTTTCTATGGCTATTGTTTCTCTTGTAATATGTTTGGACATAAAGCTTCAAAGTGTAGGAAATATGCAAAAGGTCATGGAAGGAACCTTAACTCATATCACATGAGAAGAAACAATGAAATGAGGTGTTATAACTATCAAAATCTTGGTCACATAGCAAAAATTTTCTATCAAAGAGTTCCAAAGCAAGACAAGAAGGTGTATATAGAAAAAATAGATCCTACAAGTAAGAAGAAACAAATCCTAATAGCTCAAAATTCCTTTCATACTCAAAATGGAGACATGGAATGGTACATAGATAGTGGATGCTCAAGTCATATGACAAGGAACAAGGGAAATTTCATCTCATTCGAAGAGAATGCATCAGGAACAATAAGATTTGGTGATAACACATCAACTAGCATTGTAGGAAAGGGCACATTGAGTCTTGACAATGGAAATACAGTCACTCGGAATGTTTTATACATAGAAGGTATGAAACACAACCTATTAAGTGTGAGTCTTGAAATGTGCAAGTCAAGGGTATAAAATGAGGTGTTTCATGATATAAGGAACTAATATACCTGATTAATTGTGAATAAAAAATCTAGGAAAGGTATTGGAAATGTTTCATAAAAGGACCAATATAAGGATGTCTTGAAAATTTATAATACCCTTAGGAATTAGGCAAACTAGTTGGAAAGGCTAAAAGGACCAAGAACATCATGTATGTCTTAAAAGAGATTAACAAGGAAAAATTATTTACAAGTAAGGTGGATGATAGTTGGATTTGGCATAAGCGATTAGGACACCTTAATTTTGACAATTTTGTTAATATTAGCTCCAAGGGATGTGTGAGAAACATGCCCAAGATCACTAAACCTGTTGATACACTTTGCAAAGCATATCTACATGGAAAAAAAACTAGAAGAAACTTCAAATCCAAAGAGTACTCTATAACAAGACCTCTAGAATTGATTCATATTGATCTTGTTGGACCTACAAGGACTGAAATTATTCAAGGAGAGAGCTACTTTATGTTGTTAATTGATGACTTCACAAGAATGAATTGGGTTGCATTCCTTAAAGAGAAATCAGAAGCACTAAAAAGGTTAAAGACATTCAAAGCTCTAGTTGAGAATGAGAAAAATGCAAAGATCAAGAGCTTGAGATTTGATAGAGGAGGTGAATTTTGGTCAAATGAGTTTGATGAGTTTTGTGAAATTCATGGGATAAGAAGGAAGTTCTCAGCAACAAGAACACCTCAACAAAATGGGGTTGTGGAGAGAAAGAATAGGAATGTGCAAGAAATGGAAAGAACCATGTTGAATGAGTCAAAGTTTTCATATGGTTATTAGAGGGAGGTAGTCAACATAGTAGTTTACATCTTGAATAGAGAAAAAATTAGGATAAACAACAAAAATACTCCTTATGAGCTTTGGAGAGGAAGACCTGCAAGTGTTAAGCACCTAAGAGTGTTTGGAAGTAAGTGTTTTATCAAAAGGGATGAAGACAACCTTGGAAAGTTTGATTCAAGGTGTGACGAAGGCATCTTTTTGGGATATTCTTTAGTAATTTCAGCTTATAGATGTTATAATAAAAGCCAAAAAAATATAATAGAAAGCAAAAACATCATAGTTGATGAGACACATCCAATCAAGACCAAATCTCAGCCTAAGGAGACTCCCAAGCATAGAAATTCAGGATGATGATGAAGTTGCAGAGGATAATCAAGAAGAAGAGGATGAAAATGAAGAAATACTAGATACAAAATCTCCCTCAAGACAGGTTAAGAGAGATCATCCTCCAAATCAGATCATAGATAAAAAGGAAGTAGGTATACAAACAAGAAGAAGATTGAAGAGTGTTCAAGATCAAGAGAACATTTCCCTCCTATCCAAGATTGAACCAAATAATGTTGTGGAAGCCAACAAAGACCAAAATTGGATTGATGCAATGAATGAATAATTGGACCAAATAGAGAAAAATGAGACTTGGGAACTTTTCCCTAGGCCCAAGAACAAGAACATCATTGGAACTAAGTGGGTATTTAGAAACAAGCTCAATGAAAAAGGTGAAGTCACAAGGAATAAGGAAAGACTTGTTTGCAAAGGATATGCTCAGGTTGAAGGAGTGGATTTTGAGGAAACATTTTCACCTGTGGCTAGAATGGAGGCCATTAGACTCTTCTTGGCATATGCAACATACAAAGGATTCAAGGTATACCAAATGGATGTAAAGTCAACATTCTTGAATGGGAACCTAAATGAAGAAGTCTACATTGAACAACCTGATGGATTTTCACTCACAGAGGACAAGGACTATGTTTGTAGATTGAAGAAAGCATTATATGTTCTTAAGAAAACCCCTAGGGCTTGGTACAACATATTGGATAAGTACTTGATTGATCAAGGATTTAGGAAAGGAGTAGTAGACAACAATATTTACATAAAAGAGGAATAAGGTCACCTATTACTTGTTGTTGTCTATGTTGATGACATAATATTTGGAGGAGATAGTGAGACCATGACACATGGATTTGCAGAGGTCATGAAGAAGGAATTTGAAATTTCAATGCTTGGAGAACTTTCATTCTTCCTAGGACTACAAATTAATCAATCCAAAGAAGGTATCTTCATATCACAAACCAAGTACATCAAAGAAATGCTCAAGAGGTTTCAAATGGAGGAATGTAAACCAATAATTACACCAAAGGTTGTAGGATGCAAGCTAAGAAAGGATGAAAACTCACCAAGAGTTAATCAAACCATGTACAGATCTATGATAGGTAGTTTATTGTATTCAACTACATCCAGGCCTGATATCATACAAGCAGTTAGTCTAGTTGGAATATTTCAAGAAGATCCTAGGGAAAATCACCTACAAGCTATAAAAATAATATTCATATATCTCATGGGGACCATGGAATATGGGCTTTGGTACCCAAAAAGAAATCAATTTGAGATAAAAGCTTTCATAGATGCAGATTGGGCAGGTAACATTGATGAAAGGAAGAGCACAAGTGGAGGAGAATTCTTTGTAGGTAAGTTCCTTGTGTCTTGGCTAAGTAAAAATCAATCTCTGGTAGCCTTATACACATTTGAATTTGATTATGTAGTAGCTTCCTTATGTTGTGCTCAAGTGTTATGGATGAAACAAACTCTAGAAGACTACAAAGTTGAAAATTATGGTCCTATTCCTTTGTATTGTGATAGCACAAGTGTGATAAGTGTGTCCAAGAACCCTGTATTACAATCTAAGACCAAGTATATCCCAATTGTTGGCAAGAAAAAAAATTTGGTATAGAAAATTAGGTGTCTCCACCAACATTTTCAGGGTTACACCCCTCTACATTGAATGGTCCAACTCCCATTATTGAATGAAAACTAAACTAATACTATCTATTGTTGTGGGTTGACCAAAAAGATCAAATATCACACAGGAACACTCCATTGAACCTATGGTAAAGTGTTTATATGGGGGTACAAGGGAGGAAATTACAATGATGTAGGGTGAAAGAGATAAATTAGTAAAGGAAGGTTATTGTTTTGAGTGGGCTAATTATGGATTTCACGCCCAATAACTAGAGTAGTTCATCATTCAATATAGAGGAAAACAACAATGAAGCTATCTAGTGAGAAGAACAAACCCAACACAAATTCCTTGGATTCATTTATTAAAAATACAAAAGCTCTTTTGGGATCACTATGCTTGCGAATTGAATAAGAGATAAATAGAAGAAAAATAGGAGAAGGAGAATGGAATAAATGTAGCTTTTATTTTATGTGCATCGATAACACAAATTCCAACAATAACAATTCACAATTTCTATAACATAGATGATATCACAATCTAGCATTTTCAGGATCCTTTGAAATGGAGAAGCCATTTCAATTTATAGCAATTGGAATGGACCTCTCATCTTGCCTCCACATAACTCTTCACATTCCTATACCAACTTGTTACTTTTCATTTTCCATTAGAAAATACAAATTAACTATTTCTCTTATAATTTTGAGAAAATACTTTTACAATTTCAAAATATGTCACTTAAATGAACAGGATAAAATACAATGTTTGTGCTCAACAAAGAATTAGAAAGAGGAGAGAAGGAAGATGGAGAAATAAAAATTAGGTAAGAGATGAAGAAAATATACTCCTTGTGATGATCTAATAGAATTCCTTGATGTAGTCATGAACTCTTTTACATCATGAGAAACATTCTTTTTGAATGATCAACAATTGTAACCCATCGGGTAAATTGAGTGAAGAAGTGAGAGAAACAATTGATCACTAGACCATTATATATAATGAAGGATGTCCTCACATAATAGAACAAGTCATGAGAAGCCACCACTCCTTCTTGACCTATCATGCATATGAATGAGACCTTAAAATAATTACATGCACAATGCAACCATGATGATTCTTCCACCTCAAGGATGTTTCAAGATGACAATATGACTACTAATGACCCTCCAAAACATTTTCATACTCCACTAATGAAGGTTGTTCCTATGGGCACCTTTGAACACTTCACCCCTTTTGAAAAATATTTGAAATGATGCACTTCTGCACACTACCTACCTGGATACACTAAGAAGAAGGATGATTAAAATTTGAGAATAAGGCCTTTGAGAATATCAAAAGATGGCTCCCCTATATGACAAACTCTTTCTAATCATTGAGACACTATCACAACTTCGTGATCAATCCTTCGCATGAGAGAAATTAAATATAGTTTGTTTGATCGGCTGTGATCTTAACTCTACCACTACATAAACATTGATGATGAGTGAAGAATGTGATAAAATCCTCCTAATTATAGAGTGGGGAAAGGAGAATGGTACCAAAAAAAATTCCACCCACCTTATTTTCATGCACAGTGTGTGAAATGAGCTGAAATCTTTTGGGATTGATATTGAAATTTTCCAATTCTTGCATTTTTGTGCTCGCCCCATTAGAAAGTGTGAGGATTTGCTTCAAATTTAAACTGGAGAATTATGTAAATTCCAATACCATTGTTGGATGAGTGAAATACTGATATGCATCCACTCTTGGCTCCTTTTACCCACTTACTATTTTTGGAATATCCACCATTATGGTCCCATTTAGTCAATTTTTTTCCTCAAATTTTACCAATTTTGAGTGTCTTCATCACGTGGGAATATAATGAGTATGAATGCACGATTTTATTGTAATTACTATTTTTAGTATGTTCTCACATAAAGACTTACTAAAAATGCAAAGATGGTCTTCTCGGCGTTAGATTCAAACGAAGACACTTGCAAAAATTTTACATATTTCGTTTCGAAGCTCTTCTCCATTTTTCATGAGATTCCACCTACTGGAACCCTAGGAAGTCTCTACCCTTTCAATGCTATGTTGTGGCATCCATTAATGGATTCCATAGGATTTTAAAAAAAATTCTTTCCCACCTCAGATTGCAATGGAATCAGCTTCACCAGAATAGTTTTTTCTTCTGGATTTTGTGCTCAAATTTTAGCTTGATTAGTATGTCGGAATGATGAGAAATCGAAGGAATGAAAGCTAGGGCGCAAAATGAGGGTTTTTTCCACCATAAAAAAATATACGAAATCATTCAATATGCTTTCAATTTCTCCTTGACAGTGTTTTGAAATGATGAAGAATGCAAAAAAACCCCACCTTGATCCATGCACCGGTTTACAAGATATGAAAAAATTTCCTTTGTGGGCTACGGAGTCAATCTGGTGAAAAAATGTACCTGGAACCTTTTAAAAATTTACAAATTTTATGAAAATCCTTCTTCTGTGATCATGGAAATATGGAGGGATGGATGTAAGAGGAAAAATGGAGGTGAAGGATTCTAGAAAAAAAATCGCCAAAGTTCTAGGTAGATTTGGAGCGAAAATGGGGGGAGATGAAAAAATGGTTATCTCCTTGTCTTTACATGCCTTTAGTAGGGGGGAGCATTTCCATGTCCCTCTTTTCCCCTTAGAAAGTGACTAAGGGGACACAAAAATTTTCCCTATCCCTAGGAGGATAAGTAGCGAGCATGCACAGGCGGAGGAGATAGATGAAAGGGCTTAGTTTCGGCATTTGGGAGCCAATCTTAATCATATGATGAAATCAAATGGGAGAAAGGAGGGGGGTGCATTTTTTTTTTTTCCTCCTTATCCCCTTAGAAAAGGGATGAATGGGAAACAAACTTGTGCCCCAACCTCATGATGAAAAGTGGTAGGCATGCATGGTATGGAGTGGGGGCTAGAAAATTGCATGGCTCACCTTTTTCCTTAGAATTATTTGCAACATTGGTTTGACGTACACCAGTATAAATAATATCATAAATGTATTCAATCAACCTAAAATTATCTCTATCATGAGTGGTAGACCTACAAATCTTGCAGTAACAAGACACATTCTTTCCTTATCACATGTCACAACAATGGGGACCTGCTTGAATCATGATCCAAGTGACAGATATCGCAGTCCAACAAGATGGGGGGCACTGATTTATGAGGAAATATATCCTTAGTATGCCCTTCTACTTCACAATCTATGCACTAAATTCCACTACACGTCTCATGCACTGAATTATCCAATAAATTCTCTAAATTTTTTTCCATCGCTACAATCTGAGCTTCCAAAAATGGGCTCACTCCTATTTTTACACTCCTAACTTCCTTAATGCACATAATTGCTTCAAGTTCCTCACGTGGATATGTATAAGTCTTGTGTAAGAGCACCCTTTGAAAAGGCATGATCAAACCTCCAATGAACCATTGAGCATGTTGGATTAGGTGAATTTCATAAGATAACATCGATAAAAGGGTCTTGAAACATGCATCATACTCCTGAACGTCTCATTTGTACCATGTTTGATGTCCTTCAGTGCATTGATGCTCTTCTTCTTGAAATCAGGTATGTGGAACTCTGCCAAGAAAGCATCACGTATCATGCTATAGTCTACACAAGTTTAGTTCGAATCATATTTCATGTACCAACTATGCATGCTTCCCTGTAATGTAGTTACAAATTGACTTACCTAGCACTCTGGAGTTGTAATCACCTTCACGCACCATAGTATCTCACACATATGCACGTGCTCAGTTGGATCTTCAATCCCCATATATTCTAGTAGAGGAAGAGACATATCCATATAAATTTGCTAAGGTTGTTGTGGGTCGTGCCTAGCAGATCCAGAACCTGTATTACCTCATGTGTTTCCTTTACCCTGAGAACCACCAAATCCACTAGAGCACAAGCCACCTAATCCTCTTGATCCCCCTCCTGTAGAAGGCAATAGACCAGAGGATGCACTACCTTGTGTTGCAACAATTATGCTAAACTAAACTCCCACAGTATGGAAAGTTGTGATACTTCCAGATGTGATGCCAATGTTTTGAAAACCAATGTTTTATGTTGATTACACGCCAGAAAAGATACCCCCAACTAAACCTCCAAATAACATAGATGATGATTCTCTCTACCATAGATGAATATGCTACCTGATTTACTCCTAAAATTGACTGTAAATCATCTCTATCTATCGCTACTCTACTTCCCACACTATCTTACTTACTGATAATTGTTGTAGAAATTACAAAACCAAGTGCAAGTGCTAGGTCATCATGAGGGATCAAATTTGTGTCTGCATTCCATGTAGCTTCCACTGGCGTGGTCTCGTCTGAGGTCGAAGAGGGTTCTCTTCCATGCTTTGCCAAATGGGGAAGTTCCAGATGCTCTGGCTCCACATCCTCGGTGTGAGCTCTAAATCCTTCATGATTCATCTTTCTCCACAATGCCATTAATTCCACAACTTCATGTTGCTTATCTAAATACCTCTCACCAACAGCCCAAGGCACGCTAGCACATCACTTAGTCTAAAATGAGCACTCACCCAAACCATGATAGGGTACCATGTCCCTCTTTATGGAAGCTTTCTCAAGGATTTATCATGATTATACAGATATTATAGATCCATAAGAGTGAATTAATTATATTGCAGTGCATAAACCAGATCTAGATCTTAACCATAAGCATGAGTAATAAAACAAGAATCAAGATTAACTTTACCATATAATAACCATACACAGATGTTCCTACAATCAATATCCAGCCATATAGATTCATTATATTAAATATTGCAAAACATGGAAGCTTCATACATCCTAATAATAGACTATCTAATAATATAACATCAGTATAATCCTATTAATAGCCTCAAAATTTTGCATGGCACTTGATCTTCTACTTGTCTAAAATATCCTTTGCATGTTCTTCAAGTCTAATGCAAAATGTGCTCCACACTCCATGTCTATAATTATCCTCAACTAACAAAATGTCCAAGTCCTTATTTTAAACCTTCCTGGGTGTGCCATGTTTCACTATAGTTCCACGCACATTCACATGCCCTATGCCTGCATGCCCAATCCTTATACGCCTTCATAATTAGGTTGTATTTCATCAACCCAACATTACCACACATTAATTTCATTACCACCCTCGGCAATAGGTAATCATAACTTATCTCTTCATGATAAATAATAAAGAATGAAAGAATAATGGTACAAAGAATGAGAAAATACTTGGTGCCATACTCTTCCATAGGGAGGATCAAATTTGGATATTCATTCTTGATCTCTACCACCAATTCATTCTAATAACTTAGTGCTTTATTTATCTTTTTTGAATATCTACAAGGACTGCCTCCTTTCATCAAGGGTCATGTTTTCACCTTCATTTTGTAGCACTTTGAGAACATTGGCCATGCTTGAGACCATCTCATCCATGCCATCCATTCTCTTATCTATCAATTTCCTGATGTCCTTTATTTTTCTCCTTGTAGGGGTTCAGGGCCGTTGCAAGTATGTCCCACTTCTCTCCTACCAAGGATAGTCTCTCCACACATCTGAGTGTCTCATTATTTACTACCTTAAGAACCTTATTCTCTTCTTTAATGGTCCTTATATTTATAATTGTGTTAGGGGCCACACACATATTCAAGGCCAAATCTGATTTCTTCAGCTCATCCTTTAATGTCTGCAATATGGACTAATAATTGGTAATTTTTCACATGATCATCATTTTGGCCTTCTGTGCCTATTCTGCAGCATCCTTAGGTTTTGGCATGTGTACGGGTCCCTCACCCAAGATCATGTGAACCAATGTGTGTAAATAGTGTAAATCATATGGAAATTTATTTGTTGCTTTGTCCTCCAAATCTGGTCTCTTTTTTAATATCTCATCACCAAGTTGTTCGACCATGCTGAGTATTGAATGCCCCGTTGCCTCAACTATTTATTTTTCTTCTCAGTATCCTTATCCTTCTTATATTCTAAGAGTGCTCGAATAGTTTCCACTTTGTCTATGTTTCTGAGTGTAACTTCTACAAATACATTCGTTAAAACATTGCTCATCTATTCATCAATCACAGTAGGATTAATTGTGACATGGCGTGAGTGTGGTTCCTTTTTCAACCTACAAAACACACATGATTCCTCACATAGATCAAAATCTAGCTCATCCATATGAGTCTGCATGCCCCAAGATAGTTTTTTCTGTGTGAGCGTAGTTGTCATTTCTTCATCCATCAACTCCCTGTCATAAAGGTCTTTAGGTTCCAAAGTGATTTAGAACCACACGCGTATGATCTCGGTATGGTCATCAATGTACCCAAATGTTGGTGTCTCATTAAATTCTTCCTCTTTTCCTTTCCTCGAGTTCTTACCATTAGGGGTGTGCACTCCCGAATCTAACATTGGTCATTTACCTGTATGTGTAGTATGGGGTGCGCCTAAAGGATTTCCCTTATCTATTTTTAACTTTGTTTCCTTTAACTCCTTCGTGTCCTTCTTCAATTCAACCCACCTGAGGCTCTTCTACATCCTCAATCTTCCCTAGAGTATTTAGTACACTACCTTCAAATTTATCCTTCTCATCATCCTTCTAAGGAATATACTTGTGCCTTTTCTTCTTTTCAGGTTCTACTTTCACAGGTGAAGTCCTAGGTGACATCCTAAGGGGTTGTGATGCCCATGCACTCTGAGTCCTTGTTCTTCTTAACACTCTTTTAAACTAAGGTTCCTTAGTAGTTTGTTCTATGTCCACCTCCATTGCACCAATCTCCAACACTTCATCTTCTTGTTGCAATGGAGGAGTACATGATCAGGGGATCATTTCAAGGACAAATTTTTCCACAATCTCGCTAAACCATCACTGTGCGGAAGATTGTTTAGAGAGATTTCCATCGACTATTTGAGCACATGAAATGGACTCCATTGGAGCAAGATATGGTCTGTAGAAGGTGGAAATTGATATGAAGCATTGTAGCGGTCAACTGGCCCATCATGCAGTGACACATGGCAAAAATGAATATTGATCATCTATGTGAATATTATTTTTTAGGACGTTGGGTCTTCAACGGTCAAATAAAAATTGGTGGGCCCCACTATTTACTAGTTGGGGGCCCTCAGCTAGGATCAGACACACTCTTTTGATGGAGGGGTGTTCCTTGGCTGCCATGTTTGACTATAACATATTCCACGTGTTCATTGCCATTTTCAAGTCTTGATATTATATGACCTACCCAACTCGGTGCATACCTTAGCAAGTTATTATTTGGATTGAGTTGTTACCACTTTGCATTGATGGTGTATATTTCCAGCTTGATGGGACTTACATTCAACTCAGTGGCATTTACCAAACTACAAGCTCATTATACCACATTTAACATGGAAATTCACTTTGTAATCGGCAAGTTCAGATTAAACTCGGTCATTATATATATAAACAGGCCTTAATATTCGCGAAGGGGCAATTATATACATGGTTATGGCTATTCACAACATGCTCACTTCAAACTTGGAGCACTTTATTAGCAAGTGACCATTACATCCCCCCCTTCCAATCTCATTTAACTCAGCCCATGTTATGTGTCCCATTACTATCACATGCACTGCCCATTCAATAAGGGCATTATTCCAACTACATCAGCTTGTGTTTGGCCCTACGTGGGCAATAAAACAGCGCGGAATATGTGGCTGTAGCCACAACACCAAGTGGTGGAAAAAAGCCTATTTACAAAGCTTGGATAATTCAATATCCCCACATATGTGGGAAATAAAAAAATAAAAAGACTACTACCCATATTTAGAACATGGTATACCCACGTGGAGGACCTCGGTGGCTTTTGAAATCGATTGTAAGGAGATTCAAATGTTGGACGTGGGGGATACTAAAATAGCTCCCAACTGTTACACCATGATAGCTCGGTGAATTTTAATATTGAGATCATAGCTATATAAAGAAGGCACCTCTGCAGACCTGTGGGAGAAGACAATGGTAAGGAAGTTTTGGAGCCTTTGTGTAAAATCACTATTTTCGGAGCCCTTAGAGGCAAAACTAGGTGTTGGAGTAAAAAGGTGAATTGTTCCAAATTCCAAGCCTTCATAATGGTGCAATTTTTTTTCAGATTTGGAGATTTTGTGACATGTATTTTATAAGCTGTAGAAGTCACTTCTTGTTAAATTTCCAAAGGAGCAGTTATCAAAACCAATCTTTTGAAGCCGTTAGAGGTCGAAGCAGCCTTCAGGTAGAACTGAAGAGTTTCTCAGAATTCCGAGACGATTAGACTGGTATATTTAGTTTCCCTTTAAGATTTGTAATTTTTCCTTGTAGGATTTTTTCTAACTCATTTGCACAGAGTATGCTCGTGGGAAGACTTGCAGAGTCACAAATGGATTTGGGGATCGTGTTCTGAATCTTGTCAGAGTCCTTGTTCCATTATCAGCTCTTGTTGCAGGTCCTTGGGATCTATTATTCATTTTGGAAGGGTGATTGTACTTCTAAGTGAATTTTATAATAGATTGATTCACAGTTGTGGATCCAGAGACATAGGCTTGCATGTCGAACTCCGTTATCAAATTATTGTGTTGTCTTATCATTGATTTGATTCTGATTATTGATTTTATTTTCCACATCTTAATCAGTAACTAATAATAATTAAATTTACACCTTATTAAAAAACAGTTTATGACACTTTATTATTCATAAGGGTAAATCAAATTTAGTATCAGAGCAGGAATTTAGGCTAACTTAAGTTGGTATCAGAGCTAATTTAGGCCACCAATCAAGTTAGTATCATAGTTGGTTTCGTAGCTTCAGTTGCATTTATATACCAGTTTGTGATTTGCTAATCCCATAAGTGCAGACTATTTGGTTTGATCTTCTTACTCTGTAGTTTTGCAGTATTTTGGGGATCAGTTGGTTTGCAGGTAATCATGGGGAAATAATTGAAGAGGGAAAGACTGGAAGAGCTCGAGAGCATCAATAGAAAAATTTAGTAGGAAAATGTGTTCCTATGATGCAAGCTCTATTCCCTTGAAGAGAAATTTGATCGTTTGAAAAAGGAGCTAAAATCAAAGGATGAGCTCTTGATTAGTTTGCAATGTGGTGTTTAGCAGAAGGAAATTCTCTCTCCTTCTACTTCAGATGTAGTGACCATGATAGAGTGCACTGTAAGTTATTCACCATGTGAATATTTTTCTTCCTCCCATCTTATTTTGGATTCAGGTAATGATGTCTTTGGTTCATTTGAAAAGCATACTAGAGGCATTGGATCCAAGTTATTATTTAAGATGGGTTTTGATGGAAGAGGTCTTGGCAAATATTGTCAAGGTGTTGCTAACCCAATACAGGTTGAGGATCATCCTCATTTTGTAGGATTGGGTTTTACTAGTGCGGGAAAGGATATTGGAGAATGCTCCAAGCATGCTGATGGGAGACAAGCTTCTGAAATCCAAGAGAATACCCCACTAGTCCTGCATGTAGATTTGGTGTAGGAATCAAGTGCTTCTTCATCAGAGGATGGAGTTGGTAAGAAGGTTCAGCGAAGAGGTATTGAGATTCCACCTCCATGTTCTTACCATAATCCTAAGCACAATAAAGGTTGTAAAACTTCTGATCCACTCTTTCAATTTAAGAAGTTTGGCTATGATATTCAGAAAATGATGGATGCCTATCCTTGTACATTTTGTGGGATGCATACACATTGTGTTGCCAGATGTTGGAAGAGAAAGGATTTGTTGGAGAAGTTGTCACTCATTTGTCAAGAATAAAGGAAAATCAGAAAGACCAATCTCATCATTCAAGAGTGAGAGATGGCAAAAAGAATTCCTCTTGTTGCTAGGAATTTTAGTACCCCTTGTCATGATAATGGACATCAGGTGAACATTTGTCAGAAACTTCATCCATCTCACCATCAGAGTAGTGGCAAGCCAAAGATGGAGTATAGGCCTATTGCAAAGGTAAAAGAAGTTTCACCTTCACCATCAGTTGAAGTTACAACCCTAGATCAGGTGATACCTGTAGATGAAAATCCATTGGCATGGGTTGGTAAACAATTTTTCAACTTTATATTGCATAGCTCTTGATTGTTTATAGCATGCAATTAATTCAGGGCTTGTGTTATGGGATTCCAGTTGTTTGTTGCATGGAATTGTTTTTCCCATTTAGCTTTGAATGGTTTTGGAGTTCATATTTGGTGAGAACAGCTGGGGGATAGGTTTACCATACTCAGTTGATTTTATTAATTTTTGAAATTTGATTAATACTCCATTGTACATCTCTATATTTTAGCTTTGATTTGTTGATACAGTTGGTACAACTCATGTTTCAGCTTGGGAGATTTCTAACAACAATATGCAATTTTAGATGGGCATGGTTGAAATGTCTATTTTTGGAAATTTGCATTTTGGTATCTGTTGTTGGTCTTTATAAACTAGTTTGCAGTGTACCTGGTGATCTTTTCACTTGATGGAAGTTCATATTTTTGGGTATTTCAACATTTTGCCAAATAGTTTACTTCTATCTTATTTGTAGTACAAATTTTGGGGATAGATTGTTTTCACTACAGTTCACTTGGTTCAGTTTTTGTCTATTTTTGGGCATGTTTATTCTGGATCATATTGGTGATAGTTTGCAGTGGTTTTGTAGTTTCACATCACAGATAGTTGGACACTAGCCTGTTGTGGGCATTTAGATGTCTTTTATACTTGGGCATTGATCCAAGATCTGTTTGCAGAGTTGACAGGGTCACAGAGTATCAGTGGACAGTTGCCATTTGTGGCTTATGATTTTCTATTTTGACTGATCAATTTTTTTTTGTGACTAGCTAATCAACATTTTCTTTATTTAACCCATATTGTTATTCCTATATTGTCTTGTATGTGTTTGTGAGATGTAGGAAGGGGATTGAAAATTTTTGGTGGGTGAAAATAAATTTTGTGGAAAAAAGCCTTCTTAGTGGGGAGGTGTGAGCAGGATATCATTTCAAGGACAAATTTTCCCTATAATCTCCCTAAACCATCATAGTGCAAGAAGATCATTCAGAGAGATTTCCGTCGACTATTTGAGCACGTGAAACAAACTCCGTTGGAGTGAGATATGGTCCACAAAGGTCGGTGAAAATATGTTGAGATGGGGCACAATACAGGTCAACTAGCCAGTCAGACAGTGACACATGGCAAAATGAAATTTGATCATCTATGTGAAGTTTTTTTTCAGAATGCCAGGTCTTCGATCGGTCGAGATAAAAATTGGTGGGCCCCACTATTTGTTGGTTGGGGGCCCTCAACCAGGTTCGACACACTCTTTTCCCAGAGGGGTGCCTTGGCCGTCGTGTTTGATTATATGCCTTGTATTGCCACCGAGTTTGTTATATATGCCACTTGTCATTTGATATTGGCAAGGTGGGATTTAATCATCATACATTGGCAAGCTCATTATTTGGGATCGAGTTGTTACCACTTTGCATTGGGAGTATATTTTGGCGACCAGTATTACATTTACATTGATCATTTACCCAACTGGCCAAGTCGGTTTGAACCAACATGACTTGGCAGCTCATTATTTGTAAGACGAGCTCACATTAGCATTAGGAGAATTCTATATACATACATACCATAACAGTATTCACAGCCATTATTATGTGGCTATATTTTCACAACTTAAATCCGCCATAGCATTGTTATTTAACATTGAGCTCATACAACCTCGACCATTCTATATGGCATTTAACCCAAGGGTTCCAATTACTGTTTCCATCATTCAATACATGGAATTATAAACCGACCAATCATGTTTAAAGGCCCTAAATGGGAAATAAAATGAAATTTATGTGGCCATAGAATAACACCACATTGGAAAATGGCCTATTTAAAGGCTTGGATAATTAAATACGCCCCACATAAACATGTGGGAATTATTTATAGGCTCAACCAATTGATGCCCAATGAAACATGTGGGATTGAAGCCATGGTTAAATGACCTCAATTCGGATTTTAAAACCAATGCGTTGGGGATTGAACCCGTGACCATCCACATCCCCATAACATGCCTCAACCATTACACCATGTAGCTCAGCGATTTAATATTGAGCTCACTTCTATTTAAAGAAGCATTGGTGTAGACCTGTGGAGTAACCAATGAACAAGGTAGTTTGGAGCCTTTTTGGAAAACATTATTTTTGAAGCCCTTAGAGGCAAAACCAGGTGATGGAGTAAAAAGAGAATTGTTCATAAATTCCAAGATCTTCACAATGGTGTAATTTTTTTTTAGTTTTGGAGATTCTGTGATGTTATTTTATGCTATGAAATCACTTGTTGTTGAATTTCCAAAGGAGCAATTGTCAAAACCAGTCTTTTGAAGCCGTTAGAGGCCGAACCAGCCTTCAGGAAGAACTGGAAAGTTGATCATAATTCCGAGACGATCAGTATGGTATATTTATTTTCACTTTAAGAATTTGTAATTTTTTTTTGTAGGATTTTTTCTAACTCATTTGCACGGAGTATGCTCGTGGGAAGACTTGCAGAGTCACAGATGGATTTGGGGATCGTGTTTTGAATCTTGTCAGAGTCCTTGTTCCATTATCAACTCTTGTTGCAGGTCATTGTGATCTATTATTCATTTTGGAAGGGTGATTGTACTTCTAAGTGATTTTTATAATAGATCAATTCATGGTTGTGGATCCGAGATGTAGGCTTGCATGTCAAACTCCGTTATCAAATTATTGTGTTCGTCTTATTACTGATTTGCATTCTAATTTTTGATTTTATTTCCACGTACTTAATCAGTAACTAATAATCAGAATTTACACATTAAAAATCAGTTTACGACACTTTATTATTCATCCTCCTTCTTCCTCAAGGGGCAAGGTGTGTTCTTCATCTTGTAATGTGCCCATGGTATGCTTTCCCTTGGGTGATTAAGGGTTCTTGAATTAATTTTCAACATACTTCCCATTTTCTAACCTTGGCTTGAGGTGAATATACACAAGGTCTGCTCCAGACTTCCCAATAGCCAAACTCATAGCCTTCATGTTGATATCATCTGAAATCAATTTTTCAATATATGCAGACTTACTTGGATAAACATAAGTCTTCTTGAGTGTGTGGTAGTCACAATCTACCTTATCTGCATTGAAAATAAACCGACGTGCATCTGAAAACCTATTGTATAGATGCCTGGAAGTAACGCACGGTGAAGGCATAAATAATCTTACACCAAGGGCTTCACTTCTCATCCTTTCATCCCCAAGTTCCTTATATAAAAATGTTGATATACTACAAAATGTACTTGTTTATCTAATACCAAAGGTAGATCCTTGGTTATTCTCCATACCTCTTGAAACACAATGTGGAGGTGCTCATACCACAAATTTTCTCTCTGTTTAAATGGGCCACTCATGTTACCATCACATATGTACTTAGAATATCTCTCTGCTAGATATTTCTTCTCCTCAGGATATTGTCATATTTTATCCTTTGGCCCATCGAGCACTCCAATTTCCACAAATACAAGTGATAAAAGGATCACGCTGAAACTTATTTTCTCACCTTGGTGTGCCTCCTCAATAATAGTTTCAGCAATGAAACTAGACAAATTGTATACTACACCTTCTATCATCTTTTTCACCACATGCAACCATGCCTTGTTTACCTATGACCAGCGCTCTTGATTGTTAAACTTAGTCAGAAGGTGCACTACTTCCTGAATAACTAGATACTTCTGAAACTTAGGGATATCCATCCTGTGCCCTCCCTTTCATATATCCTAGCACCTTCTTTATTGATTTTATCACCGCCTTGTTAGTGAGGTCACTGCTCAATTTAGTACCCAAAATCCTTAGTCCTATCAAACTCCCAATCAAGGGCATGGTGAGCCTCATTCGTCACCCAACAAAATAGAAGAATTCCTCATGGACTCTGCTCATCAACCACTGGTATAACTTCTCTGGTTTACCAAAGTAAGGAAACTCATATAATTACAAAACTCCCACCTTTGTTAACAACTTTTCACCATGTCATCATACACAGCCATGTCGTTCTCTGTCCTCAAATTCATCTTCACTACCAACAACTTGTCCAATTCATCTTTATTATCTTTTTTCCTTTGGTTATAGTCACTTACTTTGCACTAGTGAATGTCAGAATCCAAATCACAACCCATAAAAACCCCTTATGGGTATTGCATCTCAGAAAAATGGATTTTAGTGGCATCTTCCACTTCAACCTTGACTTCCTTCTACTTCCTTCCCCTTGTGGCCACTCCAGGTGCTCATTTTGGTATCATAGGAACAATAAAGGTGTGTTCTTGTAACTGATTCATGCTCTGCAATTCCAAATCTACGTGCCCTAGCTCAACTCCCCATGCCCTAGCTCAAATCCAAACCCTAACAGTTGATTTCTCCTTTCTACATTCCTTTTTGTCACTCAAACACCTCCAATGGAGCATTAAATAATCCCATGCATAAATATGAAAAATCTGACTGGTTCACAAAACTCTCTGCACTTCACAACTCACTTTCTAGCTTCACTCAACTTCAACTCGCTCGAATGCTCTTGATCACAAAGGTAAAAATGATTTCCCAACACCTCTTTATATAGATTTTCAAAAAAAATCCACATTTATTGCTCTCCACCTACCACCATACTCAACATTAACTTGGCATTTCTTTCCTTTTTCCATGCTCTTTTCCACACCACAGTCATAACCTTCTAGTGCGCCTACTACTCCTTGGCCACATACCTCCTTTTGCATGCACCTTCATGCACCGAAGTACTATCCAATGCACCTTTCACCAAGTAGTTTCCACTGTTGCAACCTACCTCATGTTACAATATGTGTCCATTTATCCATATGTGGTTTTTAATCATGAGAAAATTTTCTCTATCCACACCTTTACTTCAAGCACCTACACAACATCTCTTTATGCATACCCATCTTCAGAGAATCATTCAAACCTGGTCCATGTACCTTGTATATACTCCACCCCACACTAAGGGTATGTATGGTCCTCTGCACATGAAAACACTTAGATAGTAATCAGCTTCTGGCATGCAAGCACGCTTATTACACAAAACATTGAACTAAATTGACAAAGCATAGCAACGATGAAGGAAACACATATAAAGGAAATGCATTAAGGAAACCTAATCTAATGGCAATACTGCCTTATTACAAACACCAAGAAGACTTATTTATAGTAGGGCTTCAACCTACTCCCATTGAAATAATCGGGCAACCGTGTCCCATCCAGCGCCTCTAACTTGAAAGTGCACCTGAATCAAGTATGTAAGTCACAATATATAGTCCCAACTAATGCACTTTAAGCTTTCCAGGGTGGTGCAAGAACTTTGAGTCATAAAGAAGAACCATTTGTCCAACTTCAAGCTTCTTATCCTTAATATGTCTATCATGCCATGCCTTCTTCTTGGAATTTTCTATCTTCTGACTCCATCATGCTATAGCACGCCTCTCATCCAACTACATCAGTTTATCAATGTTCTCTTCAAGTGCTTGTCTCATCAACCAAACCTCCTACACGTGCAATACATAGAGAAGGTAACATGAATTCCATTGGTAGAACAGCCTCTGTGCCAAACACCAATTGAAAAGGTGTGGCCTTATTCAACCTCTTATAGGTTTTCCTGTATGCCCAAAGTACAATAGAGAATTTATCATCCCAGTCTTTCCTTCCAACATCACAAATTTTAGTCAATGTGTGGCTCAATATCTTGTTGAAGGCCTCAATAGTTCCATTAGCCTGAGGGTGATAAGGTGTTGTTTTATGGTGTGCAACCATAAATTCTACCAATAGTATCCTGATGGTCTCATTAAGAAAATGAGTACCCCTATCACTTGTCAAACTCAATGGGCATCCATACCTACTGATAATGTTCTCCCACAAAAACCTTGTTGTATAGTTGTTATGCAATCCTTTGTAGGTGCTCACTTCTACCCACCTTGTAAGATAATCTATACAAGTTATAATGTAGTGCGACCTAGTCCTATGCGTGGGTGGGGAAATAGGACCCAAAAAGTCAATTTCCCACTTTTCAAAAGGTTTTGCACTAACAATAGGCCTTAAAGTCATTTCATCTCTATGCCCAGGCTTTCTAAGGCACTGAAAATGGTCACAGGCCTTACAATATTCTTTACAATCCTTATACAATGTTTCCCACCACAAACCAGCCAATAAAATCTTGTGTGCAGTGGCATCTCCTACATAATGTCCACCTACAATACCTCCATGAGCCTCCTCCATAATAGCTTCCCACTCATGTTCAAGTATGCACCAACATAAAACTTCATCCTATCCTAGTTTTTATAAGTCTCCACTGATCAACATGTAAGGCATGGTACAGATGGCAAGTTGTTTCTTTTCTAAATCCTTCATTCCCTTCAGGTGCCACACCAGTTCGCAAAAAAGACAACAATATCTTCTAAGTCAGAGGGTGCATGTGGTTCAATCTAAAATTTTGTGCATCTAGCATTATATCCTCAATTCTCTACACATCCTCTCCTGAATTAATCCTTGATAAATGATCTGGTCTAGAATTTCTCTTCCTAGCTTAACCACCACAATAAAATCAAATTCCTGAAATAACAATATCCAACGGCATATGTGCTCTTGAAAAATAGGTTTGTTCACCAAGTACTTCAATGCCATGTGATCTGTATATAAAATAAAAGGTGTTTCCAGCAAGTATTATCAAAACTTATGCAGCGCGTAGATCATAGACAAGGCTTCGCTCTCTGTAGTTGTATAATTTTTTTTATCTGGGGTCAACTTCCTTCTTGCAAAAAAATAGGATGATCAACAATACCTTCTCCAGGTTGGGCTAATACCGCACAATGGCCATGACAGAGGCATCCACATGCACATGAAAAGGTTTGGTCCATGAAGGAAAGTGTATAATAGGTGTTGTAGTAAGACTTTCCTTCAATGTCTCAAATGCATGTTGTTGTTCTTCACCCCAATGAAACTTTCCTTTACTCTTCAATAATTCTTCTAAGGGTGCGTACAATCTTAGCATAACCTTTGATAAATTTCCTGTAATAGCCTATGTGACCCAAGAATCCATGCACCTCACTCTAGTTAGTAGGTTCCTCTAAGCCCAAAATAACAGCAACCTTAGCAGGATCCACTAACAAGCCTTCCTTACAGATGATGTGTCCTAAGAAAAGTCCCAAAAGGTGTAGCAAAAATGCACTTCTTAATGTTTAAAGAGATGTTCAACTCTTGACACCTCTCAAACATAAGCCTTAAATTATCACAATGATCTTTCACTAGCCCATACATTATCCAATCATCCAAGATAAACCTGCAAGAACTTATGAATAAAATCTTATAATGCTTAACAACAATGCGGAAAAGACTACAGGTGCATTCTTCAATCCAAAAGGGCATAACCATGTATGAAAAACTTCCCCACTCTATGGTGAAAGTTGTCTTCTCTTGATCCTCTTTAGCTATCCTTACCTGATGATATCCAAAAAACCATCAGTGAAGGAGTAGATCTCGTGTCCTGCAATGCCTTCCAGATATTCTTCAGTAAAAGGTGTGGGAAAAGGATCTATTACACATGTAGCATTCAACTCCCTATAATCACCATCTTTCTTAATACTGATCACCATAGGGCTAACCCATTCTGACTCCTCGATGGGCTCAATGATTCCAGAATTCAACATCTTATCTATTTCTTCCTTCACCTTGACACACAAACTAGGATTCATCTTATAAGGCCTCTTCCTAACTGGGTGCACACCTTCCTTTAGCTTGATTCTCATCTCACCCAAAGATTCATGTACCCCTTTCAATTCATGATAGCCTATAGGGAAAAAGTCTTGGAAGTCACGCAACAACTCAATTATCTTAGCAACCTTAGAGTCAGACCAATAATCTCCAATGATGGCCTCCTTAGGTTCAACATATGTCCCAATGTTGACCTTCTTAATTTTCATCAGCTCATGGTAGGCGCGCACCTTCTCATCTACACTGTCTAAGACCTCACACGTACCCTCTATATGCTCAACATCTAGATTCTCCACTTCTTCATCATCAATCATATAGACCATCTTACCCTTTTTTTCTAGGCAGGTGTTCCCAAGTTGTTCTACATCTATCTCTTCCTCTTCAAAGTGCACCTCTAGGTTTGAATCACCTAGTAACTCCTAAATAAGTTCCTCAACCTTTGCACTATCTCCCATATTCAAGTACTTCATAACCTATAATGCCTCATTCACGAAGAGTTTAGTGGAAAAATAGTCAAAGGTCTGAATCATACCTGCAGTCAGTTCTTTCCAATTCCTTGTCTCTCTATTCAACTGAACATAGACATACCATGTGCATGCACAACCTTGCAAGGTGTAGTAGATCTTGTGCACCCATAATGAAGGTGGTAAATCTTCCTGCCCCTTTCCCCAGAGTCTCTCACACTACTTAACATGGTGCTGAACAGGGTCTTTACCATGAAATTCACAAATCTAAGGAGGTGCATTTCTTTGGAGAAATTTAGCAAAGAAGGTGATTCTCAATTCTTTCCACTCTAAGATATTATCCCTATGAACCATCCACCAGCACACTATTATCCCGCATAGAGTATAAACTAGCATATTCCTTATTTCCACTTGATCTATCCATATGAAACTTCCATAGTGCACAGGAACACTTCAGGATTTCTATCACCAGTATACCTTGGTACCTAGTTACTACCCAAATGCCTAACACAATGCGGCCTACTTACACATAACTACACTCTCACTTGCATGCCCAACCATTTCATAAGTGTCATGTTCCTAGTTGTCACATGCAACACTTGTAGTATCACTCATGGACTGTGCATCATCCCATTAGATAACTCCTTCCTTTGATGGCTCGAGCACTTCAGGATCTCTAATTGTGTGCACATAAATTCTATTCAAATCCTCTTCACTTAAAGGTTCTACATAAGGTGCAACTTTTCCATATGTCAAAGGAATGATGACGTGATCTTCCTTGTTCTCAAAACTTATATATCCTTTATTGAAGCCAGATCAACGTTGTTTTGCATAACACCAAGGGCACCCAAGTAATGCTAGAAAATTATCTTCCTCTACAAGCACCAAGACCTCAAAGTCCTTAGTAAACTTGGCCCCTTGTATAGTAATAGTAGCATCCTTCAAGACTCTAATGGGCGTGGCTTTAGTCATGTTTTCCATAAACAACACATTTGAAGATGGTTGTAATGGTGGTCTCCCCATCTAAATCCACGTGTCCAAAGTGAGTACATTCACTTATGCACCTGTATCAATCAAGATGTTACTCAAGATCCACCCATCAACAAAAAAATTCATAGTGATCTCCTTGTCATAATCCAGGCTATGAGGAGGTAGGTTAGCATGCAAAATTTGTCTTTCACACTCAACTCCAGTGCACAGTGTATTTCCCCTTAACCATTCCCCTAACAAAGGAATGATGTTCTCTTATCACAAGAATCTTGGAAAACCTCCTTTAAATCATCAACATCCTTCTGAGGAAGATCAGTTGTTTTATTCTGTTCTAACTTTTCGTGACTGTTCTTTCAAACATTGTATCTCACCCTATAAATTCCTAATCACCTCCATGGTCTCTTGATGAAATTCCTTCTGATGCATATGGAGTATGGATAATTTTCATGTAGCACCTCCTCCTTTATAATGAAAGGTTCTGTTTTAGAACTTCCCTATTGACACACAACCTCAACATGTGTAGTGATCTTCACAGGAACCAAATCCAGATCGAGCACTAACTTCGAACATCCATGGATCTTCCACAACACACTATACTCTAACCATTCCAAAACCCATGTACTTATTGTGCTTCTTACTCAAGTGTTCATACAAATTTCAGGCATTATTCATAGTTTTGGTTCTTTCCATAAAAAGAAAAAATATTATTTTGAGGGAAATCACACCTGTAATGATTAGATGATCCACATGTATAACATGTTCATCATGGAAATGCACTCCTTCCACTACTACAACCTCAACCTCTTGAATCCTCCATGGTAACCTTGACCTCTACCTGACATCTCCATCAGAGTGCCCTTCATTGTGATTATGTTCATGATGTTCACCTTGTTCCTTAGAATTATTTACAATGTTGGTTTGACGTATGCCCGTATCAATGGAATCATGAATCTGATCAATTAACCTATAATTCTCAGTATCATGAGTAGTAGACATGCAAATATTGTAGTAACAAGACACATTCTTCCTTATCACGCATGTTGCAATAATGGTAACATGTTTGAATCATGATCCAAGTGATAGATCTAGACAATATAGCAACATGGCACACACCAATTTACGAGGACAACTATCCTTAGTATGTCCTTATACTTCACAATTCTATGCACCAAATTCCACTGCATGTCTCATGTGCTGAATTAGATGATAATTTCTCTAACTGTTTTTCCATTTCTACAATTTGAGCTTCCAAAAATGGGCTAACACCAATGTCTACACTCCTAACTACCTTAGCATGCAGAACTACTTCAAGTGCCTCACACGGATCCGTATAAGTCTTGTGTGAGAGCAGCCCTTCATGAAAGGCATGTGATCAAACCTCTAATGAACCATTGAGCATGCTTGGACTCGAGTGAATGTCATAAGATAACTTTGATAAAAGTGTTTTGAATCATGCATCATACTCCCAAACACTCTTCAATCATGTTCCCTCCTTGATGTCTTTCAGCATGTTGATGCTCTTCTGCTCAAACTTAGGCATGTGGAACTCTACCAAGAAAGCATAATTCAGTGTGCTATAGTCTACAAAAGTTTTGTTTGGATCATATTTCTTGTACCAACTATGTGTGTGGCCCTGTAATGTAGTTGCAAACTGACTTTTCTTGCACTCTGGAACTTGTTATCCTGTAAAAACGCCGAGCACAATTTTACAGGTAACCATACCAAAATTTTGTTTTGGTTCCTCGTCGAGGTCCCTCAGCATTCGGAATGTTGTAAAATCCCTTTCCAGGAAATATAGTTTTCCGAACTTAGTCCTTTTGGTCCTTTTTTGGCTGGGAGCACCTTTTATCTATGCAACACAGGGTAAATTTGTGCCCCCTTTATTTCCTTTGGCGCACCTTTTGAAGTGTTGACACAATAATTGTTGCACCTTCCCGTAATACACCTTTCTTGCATGCGCTAAGGTGCATGCGCCTTCCTATCAGCAACAAAATGTTGCACCATGTTTTGGTGCACCAAGGCACTCAAAATCCAGTGTTGACAGTACAAAATTTACACCAAGGCATAGATATTTCCATGCTGACAAAAACATATCCGCGCCAAAGGGCGCAAAGTTTTCCATGTCGACATGTGTTTTGGTGCACCCCTTTAAAAAAGTGGTTTGCGCATTTATTGTACTTTTGGCTATATAAAGGTGCATCTGCTCTGTCACTTTCACAATCAAAAACATGTGAAAATATTTATTCCTCTACACTTGTCAGTGCACCCATCATTCTCATGTCGCGTTCATGGACCCCACTTCGTTTCTCTCATTCTATATATTTCAAGTAAGTGGTTCTTGTTTCTCTTGTGTTTTTGTTTTGTTGGTTGTTTGTGAGGTTTGGTGAAATGAATCTGAGAATCCATAAGCCCCTCCTGCCCATTTTTTACAAATCTTCTGTCCCAAACTGTTTTCACCCTCTTTCCAGATCTGCTAGCCAAGAGGGCTCTACCTAAAAATGAATCCAAACCTCTTTGTTGAGTTTCCCTCTCTATCGAATCTCATCGGTAAAACCAAAAAAATCACAAACCCATCAGGAAGGAAAGAAACATAAAAGTTAGTTCTGAGCCGCATTTTTATCTTGGCAGCAATCGCCACCCTTGTTACAGAAAACACAGTCGCGCCAAGAGGGCGCACTGACCTTGTTTGCAGCATGTAAAATCCCTATGCCATGCATCAACCAAGTAAATCCTAAACCTGGAGCAGGCACAACCCTGTTTACAATAACAAAGGTGCCATGTTAAGATTTTCCTACGCCATTGGCACATCCTGCTCCCATGCAACACCAAACTTATTTGTGCCCAGTATAAAACCTCATGTAGTGGTGCAGGTGCACTCATGTCTACAACAACAATGATGTTATATGAAAATTTCTTGGGCCCTGCGCCCTTTGGCACTGATTTCTTCCTTGTAACACTCCACTTTAGTGCACCATAATTTTAACCCTGCAGCCTGTAGTGTCCCTGTGCCCTACGCCCAGAGGCCTTAAAATTGCTAACTCCTCATTCTGTAATGATTTAATGGAAGATCTGATAGCTAACATGGCTCTTCTACATTGGACTTCGCTCCTTCTTCTTATAGATCAGCAACTGAACTCAGATTCGCATATGTCTACATCAAGATAAAGGCCAACCAAGTCAAAGGGTAAGGCTGAACTCATGAAGGAAGAGACGAAATACAAATATCAAAGGGTCAGAATGCCTGAATCCCGAGCAGAATGTGACCTAGACATCAGAGATTCTGAACTTGGCCACATTGACATGGAGGATTTCTGGGCTAGAACCAGGAGGGTCACAGGAAGTCCTTGCATGGACAAGTTGGTGGGTAGTGGTCTACAATTTTCTGGGGGAATTCCCGTCAGCGCAGTAAATAATGAGTTTATGATGGTGGTGGCCCGTTGTTACAACAAAGACACAAGGTGTGTCGAAAATGAAAAGGGTGAGGTCATAATCAACCTCACTTCCCGACACTTCAAGATCATGTTAGGAATTCCCCACCACCGACATTTTGTGGCTGTAAGCCAAGAAGACTACATCAAGGCATGGGATGATAACGAAGACAAATGCATGCAACTGATGAATGAAGTGTATTTGAAGAATAAGAATGTGATAACCAGGTGGCCACAGGTTATTCACTGTAGTGACTTCTTTGAGGAACTGAGTGATACCATCACATTCCTAAGTAGATTTTTTGGGCTTTCTAATGCCCATTACTTTCACAAATGGATGCTCAAGTACCTGGAAACCATGAATAAGAACGTAGCTAATTAGTGCTTTGAGTGGGCAGAGATCATAAGCAGCACCATCTCTGAGCCGCTCCAATAACTCACCACAATGGGGATATTCTACATGAACTCCTACAGTAGTCTACACTTCAGCCTCAGAGAGGGATTATCCAGCACTGAGCCGATGCAGAGTTTGGCTTCAAGTGAAAATATACGAATACTACCTAGAGCTGAAGCTGGAAAATAGCATCCCATAGTTCACCAAGATCAATGATGCCTTTCTTCTACGACATCATCTACCTTTTGAGGCCAAATATGACTCATGGTCAGACGACCAAGAGCGTAGTCACAGCAACTGAGAAGTGGGGGGCATTATTTACCCAATTCCCCACCTTCACCTATCTCAGAGCCAGCTAACTTCTTGGGGGAGCCTACCAAATTACCAAGGTATGTTGGCCCTAAGTTGATCCTATTGGAGCTATCCAGGAAGCTCATAACATACCACGAGAAGTGTCCTGAAAAGAAAGAAGGGTGGAACTCCTTTCCCCCTTACAGTGGGTAGGTACACCTACATTTCCCACAACAAAGCCCGGGAAATGTTCGCAGAGCTAGAACTGCTCAATCTAAAGCACAATTTCCCGGCAAGGTCCACCTTCGATCCAAGAAATTACCTCCCTAAGGAAAAAATCGATCTGATCCACGTTCCACATATCGAGGATATCTACATCAACCTGTATCATGAGGTCAAACTCAGAAGAAAGGATCACTCTCACCTGGCCCTGGCAGAGATTATTCAATATGGCATGGCCATTGTTCCAAAAGGTTATCAAACAACTGATCAAGAAGTTGATCAGGTGTATCTAGACACGGACAGGGACAATTGGCCGTTTGCTGCAATTGATAGGACAAAGGCACCTCAGACCATCAAGGAGAGGGTTAAGGAAACATTGCAGCGAACAAAGCATTGGTGCAGAATGAACGGCCTTATCTACCTCGGAGTAGATTTCACCACGTCCCCCTTGGGAAATGCACCTGTCAGGCCGAAACATCTTCCAAAGGGCAAAGGAAAAGATAAAGAGGGAGAATCAAGCTCTACTCAAGAAGAAGCTCCTAAGAGTCCTCCTTCCGCCGCACAAGGAATAGGTTATAAGCCTGGTATCCCCAGAGAAAGAAGCGGCAGAAGGTGTTCCGATGGGCACATCCACTCAGGGTGTTGCCACAGCTATAATTACTGAGGTCCCTTCTATTCCTTCTCCCTCTCCTCCTTCCCCTCCTCATGTGACTCAAGTGACCATTCCTTTGGTTGTATCCTCTCCCCCATCTTCTACTGTTCCCCCTTCCTCTTCCTCCATCTTCTCTTCTCTCATGGAGCTGTCCCCCACTATTTCTTCTCTCATCTCTCAACTCCCTTCCATTTCCACGACTACCTCACCTCTAGTGTCTCTTCCTTCTGTGAGCACTTTCTCAGCCTCCCTCTCAATTCCACCACCAAGTGTCTTGACCCATTTCCCCTCATCCATGCCAGCTGCTCCCTCTTCCACCTCTGGTCCCACTCCCTTAAGTCCATAGCATGGATCTCCCAACATCTGAGCCAATAGAAGAGGAAAGTCCCCATTACACCAATGGACTTTTCTGTTATCCCAACAAAAGGGGCTAAGAAGAAAAATCATATAACCCGCTTCTCTCAGAGTGCATCGGGAGAAAGAGTGATGGAGATCATGTATACCGACCCCTCTAAAGATAAAAAGGATCTGTCCCCTACAGATTATACAGTGATGCATGTCACAATGGGAACGTCATCCAAGAGCCCTCAAAGAGAGGCCCTATATTTTGTAGATGCCCTTTGCAAGAAGCTTCAAGAA
This sequence comes from Taxus chinensis, assembly GCA_019776745.2. Classification (NCBI taxonomy): domain Eukaryota; kingdom Viridiplantae; phylum Streptophyta; class Pinopsida; order Cupressales; family Taxaceae; genus Taxus; species Taxus chinensis. The sequence continues at coordinate 454,571 of JAHRHJ020000033.1, read as the reverse complement.
GCAAAGGAAGAGAAGAGGCTATTAAAAGAGTAGAATGAACATCTTCTCCATGCCCTATAGAAAATGGGTAGTGCACCTCCTACAACTGCCACCAAAACTCCTTAGGTTCTAAGTTAGGATAAGATAAATGAATACACCAAAATTAGTGCAAAAAGGTATGGCAGTATCCGCCTGGAGAGACCAGATCCTCAAAGACAGTGAGGAATTAATTGTCAAGTTCACTGAATTATATCAGAATATTAGTTGGGTGAATAAGGATCTCCAGGTAATTGCGGGACCTATCTCTGAAGAGTTGGACCATGCTAGGTTGCAACATGAGACATTCCAGAAGATGCTCAACTGCTCAGTCGATGATTTAGTTAAATTCGGCGTCTTTGATCACCCCAGGGTACCTAGCAAAATCCTTGTTGCTTTGGACTACCAGGTCGATTAGATGGAATTTGTCCTGGAGAAGATAGACAAGGTCAAGGAGGAAGCCCTAGATGCAATGCATCAAATGGAGAAAATTTTCCTAAGAATGTCTCCAAGATTTCTCACTCCTTCATTCACCTTAAGGAAGGTAGATGAAACCATTCAGATCTTCAAGGAGATCGTCTCTCAAGGGCTAGGGCCAGAAGTCACTTTCGACACTGAATCCATCAATAACCTTTTGGCCCACTGTGATTTTGTTGGGTACCTGATGGAGGCAGGTAATGAATATTTCAAGCTCCCTGAAAAACTCATAGATGAGCGGGAGACTTGCGAGGTCATCGGCGATCATACCAAGGGTCCCGTTGCCCAGGATCAACTTCAACCGATGGTTAATAAATTCATGGAATATCAGACTCAATTCCACATCACCTCTCCTGAACAACAACAGAAGCAAGATACCCCCTTTCAGCCACGAGACGACGATGAATAGCCTTCTTCCTCTTGGATTTCTTTTTGTAAATATTTAAGAGTATGTTGGCACAAATGATGACATCATCCATGTTGCACCATGGGATGTTGTCATCCAGCAAGTTACCCAAAGTCAACAGTTGACTTTTAGATATTTTGTAAATAGTTGTTGTTTTCTTTTTGCCTTCTCTCTTCTCCTTCTTCTATATATACTTGGATACTTGTTGTATTCAAGTGGTGGACACTTTTTAGATAAAAAATAGAAGTAAGTATAAAAGGCTTTGTACTTTTTGTAACAGAAAAAATATTAATACAATATTGAGACTTTGTGCTGAATACCTGTGTTATGTACATTAGAACTTTCTTAACGTTAGATCTGTATGTTTATTCTGTTGAATCTACTCTCTACTTTTTTGTCATTTGTTCATCAGTATTGCTTTGTTCGTATCTATGTAAGTAGGTTTGGCTTTGTTTATTACCAATCCCAAAACATAGACCTTCTGATCTTTGTGCTTTGGAATTCATTTCTTTTCTCCCTTCAGATCTATCTTATCTCCATCCTTTCCCTTCATCTCCTTTCCTATTCACAGTCGGAAATACCCCTACTGGGATGAGATCCCAAACCCCTGAAGGCAGAATACTGTGAGGACTTGCATAGATTCCTGCTGGTAGAATAGCAGTAAACCAGTTTTGCTTTGTTGTCTCAAAGAGGGGTTATGCCCTGCACACTGTTGGCTTGTCTATCCATAGATCTACCCTCCTGACAGATTTTTGAACCAATAGAACTGCGATCACCGTTCAGGAGCCATAGCATCTCTAAAGGAGAGGCACTGGATGTTGAGTCTGAAATTTGTCAGATCACCCTAAATCCTAGACTACTTAATTTTACATGTCTAAAATTGAACCATTTGTTGGGGCTGGTGCGGGCACCATTCCCACTAGATCAAGAGCATGTATTACCTCCTATGATTCTTCTACCTCAAGAACCACCAAATCTTGTTCCAAGAACTCGAGCCACTTCGTTAATCCTCCTGATTTCTCTTCGTAGCAGGCGATGTACTAGAGGATGCACTGCCTTGTGTTCCAACAATTTTGCTAAACTGAACTCCCATAGTCTACAAAGTTGTGTTACTTCTAGGCGTGATGCCAATGTTCTATGTGCCGATGTTTTGTGTTGATGATGCACCTAAAAATATACCCCCAACTGGACCTCCAAAAAATGCAAATGATGATTATGCCACTATAGATGAATATGCTACCTGATTTACTCCTGTAATTAACTACAATCAACTCTATATGTCACTACTCTACTTCCCACACTAACTTGCTTACTGATAATTATTGTAGAAATTGGAAAAAACAAGTGCAAGGGCTAGGTTAGTCAGGAGGGATCAAATGCATGCCTAGGGTCCATGTAGCTTCCACTAGTATGCTAACATTTGAGGTCAAAGAGGGTTCTCTGCCATGTTTACCCAAATGGGGGAGTTCCAGATGCTACGGCTCCACCTCCTTGGCATGAGCTCCAAATCCTTCATGAGCAATCTCTCTCCATAATTCCATTCATTCCACAACTTCACATTGCTTCTCTAAATCCCTCTCACGCACCTCATTAAATTTGATTAGCTCTTTCTTATCTGTCTTTTTTCCGCTAGGTCTTCCATCTATCACCACACCTGCTCCTGTCCCCACACATGGTGGGGTTTAGCTAGTTATAGGACATTGTTCTATATCCAGGGTTACAATCAAGATCTTCATTGCTAAAGGAATTCAATGTAGATAATATCCTCTAGGTTCATACAAGAATTGGAACTAAATAACCTTTGGACAAGAATAAGTAGAAATTGTGTACTCTAGAATATAGCTATTTAGAACGTGGCTCCACAAATGATCCACAATGCGCATCTAAGTCAGATCTGCATCATACAAAGCCTAGAATTCTTCCTGCATCCAAAAAAGTGTGTGAAACCTCCAATTTATCTTTGATGTGTAAGCAAACAACCACTCATACAACTCTATAGGAAAGATGGTGAAGAAAGTCTCATACAATGCGTTATACAAATTCTATTCAACCCACACACGAGCATTAAAATCAGGTCTAGTGCTAAATCTGTGAGCATACTCTTCCTCCAAATCATCTAACCACTCTTCAATACTAGCCAAGGTCAATCGGTATGTCTTCATCATGCAACATCCTGGAAAACAACTAAAAAAGAGGTCTCGATAATGGAACCAAAATGTAGCCTAGATTTTATCACCAACATCCCAATACGTGTTAACACATCACTCATCCTGAACTGAGTGCTCACCCAAAGCACGTAAGGGTACCAAGTCCCTCTTAATGGAAGCTTTCTCAAGGAGTTAGCATGATCATACAAATATTCTAGATCCATAACAGGTAATTAAGTATATTACAGTGCATAAACTAGATCTAGATACTTAACCATAAGCATGAGTAATAACAAAATAATCAAGATTAACTTTACCATATAAGAACCATACATATATGTGACTACAATCAATATCCAACCACAAATATCCATTATATTAAATAATGCAAAAAACAAAAGCTTCATACATACATAGTATAGTCACCATAGTCATGCGTGCTCATAAACTCGTAACATAACACTAACAAAACATCAAACTATCTAAACCATGCAAATCAATACATATTTAAAGGGGTGGGGACTTTCCCTTCACCTCACATGCAGATTTCAAAAATAGGACACATGCTAAGAATATATCATGCACCCTTACATGATGAATACGAAGAGCATGCAAGCTCGCTAATAATTGACTATCTAATAATATAACAACAATTTAGTCATATTATTAGCCTCAAAAATATGCATAGCATTTGATCTTCTACTTGTACAAAATAACATTTGTGTGTTATTTAAGTCTTCTACAAAATGTACTCCACACTTCATGTCTATAATTATCCCAAAATAGTAAAACGGCTAAGTCCTGCTTTCAAACCTTCCTAGGTGCACCTTGTTTCACTATAGTTCTGCACGCATTCATGTGTAATATGCCTGCGCACCCAATCCTTTTGAGCCCCCATACTTAGGTTGTATTTCATCATCCCAGCAACAATTAGAGAAAAGTGAATGTGCATGTGTATATAGAAAATATAATCAAATACTATATATCCTGCTAACCTAGGAAACAAAGTGTATATGTAAGTATAATGAAGCAAAACTAAGTGTGAATAAGTTATGCAACATGTTATGAATGGGTGAGATGGAATGGAATGTAAAGTGAATGAGATAGGATCACCATGCCTCTCAAGAAGATGAAAATGAGTATGATATGAGGCTCGTTTATAAATGACCCCTCGACATTCAAGAATGAACCATAGAACAAGAGTGTGTGATCAGGAGATGGTTTGAACTATGTGATAGAAAGATATATCAATGGATCATAGAGGATGTATTTGTAGAAGAGGATAGTATGATGTGTGAAAATAAAATGTTAGAATGATGTATCGTGAAGTGAATAACGTGAAATGTGTAATTTTTGAGGTTCATGGGGTAATGACGATACAAGTTTTATGTATCAATGTATGTACAATGAAAGAAAAAGACTAGATGTGAAGCACATAGCGTAATAGTAGAAATTAAATACACTTGAGAATGTTAGGATGGGGGGAGAAGTAAGCATGATGCCCCCCAAGTGTATTATGTAAAGAGGAATCAAGTAACATCATCGAAGAGATCATCATCATCATCGTCGAAGCTAAATGGAGATGTGTCAAAGACCTGGTAAGCAATAATATGTGGTTGATCATATAAGGACCCAATGTGGCGTAAATTATATGTTCCCATTGTGTATTCCTCATCAGTGAAAGATGGTAGTGGACATACTAGTGAGTAAGATTTTGTGAATAACCGAGAAAGAAAACATTGCAAATAGAAACATGACCGAAAGGCATGGGTAATGTGATATAAAATATGATTAGGATACAAAGTGCCACTGATGTAGTCAAGCTAAGACTACCCAAGAGTAATTAGAGAATTGTGAGAAGTGCCTACAACAGAGACAGATAAATGGAATATTTGGAGGCCATAAGCATCAATGATTCAGACATATTTGTGATAGAGGTGAGGAGAGTGAGGTGGAGGGAGGATATCAGTGAGTGTGAATCCAATCCGAATCAAGTCATCATGTTTGTGAATAGTGTCAAAGCAAGTGGGATCGAGTGGATTATGTGGCCAATAAGCATTGTTGATGAAAATAGTACATGTAAAAGGAGGAAACACTGATTGAGAGTTCTCATGGGAAGATGAGGCAGGTGAAATGACGTCCAATGTATTGAAAGACACTGAGAGTTCTCATGAGAAGATGAGCTAGGTGAAATGATATCCAATGTATTGAAAGACACATAGCATTATTAGAAAGAGAGTGTGAGGATGAAGCAAATGAGACGATATCCAATGCAAAAATAGTTCCAGCGAGTGGAGGTAAGTTGGAAGGATAATCCATGGATTGTTGATCAACAACAGGATGCATATTAAGTAATAGAATTTGGAGTAGGTAGTGCAGTGGTTGGATCTAGGTGAAAATATTAGAATGGTTCACGATTAGTGACAATTGTATATTCAAATCCCTCATGTAAGAATTTAACGCACTAGTGAACTATAAAGGGCATTTCCTGCATGACGCAAAGTCATGGCCTACCAAGTAAGAAATTGTATTGAACTGGGATATCAATAATAAAAAATACAATAGAAATAGTTTTTGGCCCAATTGTGAGTGTTAAAGTGATAGTTCCTATGCACGGACGAATAGAAGACTCTTATGCATGAAGAGAAATGGATGTTGAGTTAACAAAATTTGAGGAAAGATTGATGTTCTGAAGGAGTGATAAAGTACAAATATTGATCTCAGATCTATTATCAATTATTGTCCACTTGATACCCATGTTATAAATATAATCCAATATATATATGGGAGGATCATTGTCATAGACAAAAATATTTTCAGCTATATAAGATGGAAAAGTAATTTTTTGATAAAATGCATCTACAAATGACTAATATACTACATTCAGATGAGTAATAGAAGGAATGTGAGTATTAACTGAAAGAGAAATGATTTTAGCTCTACAATCAGGATTGGCTAGTAAGAAACCGTGAATGGAGATATCTATGATGAGAGAATCTGAGGAAAATGAAAGAAGTGATAATATGAGGACCCAAGAGTGTTCGAATGAATCAGGTTCACCAAATGATTTAACAAATATTAGATCTATGCTAAACCCTAGATATTACGGAGTCACATATGATAAACAAATGCTAAAGTATAGATTTGACAAATGTAATAAGTCAAATAAAAATGAAACCCTAAGTGCAAGAGAGGGAATATAAGACAACTTATTTCACAATAAATCCTGAAGTGTTCTCGACTGAAAAGCAAATAAACAGAAGGAAACTGTCACAACCACACTCAGCAAATTTTGTAATTACCAGATGATCCTAGATGAATGTGAGTTCAAAGTCAAAATAAAGATGAAGATCTCATGCAATGGGAATGAACCTTTCATCAGTTTAGCAAACCACACATGAGCGCAGACAAGTGTGGCAGTGATGTGACTCAGCAAGCCACTCAATAATTTGAACAAAATGGTGTGAGATCGCATTGATGAGCTCACAAACATGAAACCAAGGCCGAGGAAATTACACAAAAGACATAGCTTAGTCATGGGAAGTATGAAGCCAACTATCTCGGGCCTAGTGCTCGGCGTGCTCTGTTAGAAATGACTCGGTGAGTCGTGCCTTGGAAAAGAAGTTGAATTATTCGCACTAGGCACAAACACAAGCTCAAAGAAGACTGAGTCCAATGAAGGTATTAGTCATGGTAGAAGGGCCAAATAATTATTCGCAGAAGCATTTTTTGTGAGCTCAGAATATAGGTCACAGGATTCAGGGTCGGTGATAAACAAAGTATGGCTCGATTGTGTAACCATGGTAAGCAGAGCAGCTCGAGGGACTCAGGAAATTTCGCAAGGTAATGAAGCATGGCTTGTCAAAAATAGTCGAGTGAACTAGCCACAAATGGCTTCAAAGTTTAAATTGTTGATACATCTGATCCCATCGTCTTAAGCTTGGAACTCATGCAATACAAGTCCTAAATGATTTAGGCTCAATGGTGAGTTTCTCGGTCTGATATTATAATGATCCAAGGATGATCAAGTTGTTTTGAAGGAAAGTCGATACAGAGAGCTAAATACTGAGCATGGTGGAACATCATGTGGGAGATTTCGATGATATCTCAGTTTAGAGCTAAGATAGGCCAATGTGAAGATAATGCATTCCACGTGGAGGTCATAGAAGGTAAGCTTGTATGATAATGGAGGTGACTCAGTTTCAGAAGGTGAAGGCCGAGTTGGCCTCTATGAGCTCAGTTTGGACTCGTAAGCTAGGTCAGTGGGAGAATTTTGAGCCATGTTGAGTTGGGAAGTGAAGGGAGTTTCAGGTAATTCTTTGTCTTTTTCCATTCGAGTAGGAAGAGTGGGACTTCAATGGTACACATCATTATCGACATGGGGGATAAGAAGCCATCCGTCCAAGTTATTGCATGGGAAAAGTGGCCTCAAAAATCCCTATCCCCCGTTTTGGACTTGCATGCTGTGAGTGTTATGTCGATCTTGGAAAAATAGTGGCTAGGTTCCCAAGCTGGAATAGTCATGATGGGAAGATCGACAAGGAAAATGGGGAGTTAAACATTGAGTTGGCAAAATTATGAGCCAACACATTCAACAGTTAGCATGTGGCATGATGGTCGAGTTATTCTCCAAGCTTCTCGATTTGTTTAATTATAATAACATGAAGATATGAAAGTGGTGGAAGATTTGATCAATACGTTAACATGGCAAGCTAACCACTCAAGCAGGTAAGTCGGTGGGAGTTGAATGGTTGAGGCATCACAAAATATGGGCACGATGTGGCAATTCAATAGACCAAGGTATGTGTCAAGTGGCTTAGCCAATATGGAGAGGGTGAAACAAGAAATAAGGAGCATATGGACCATTCAGTTGGGGATGTGAGTCGAACACTTCATCGAAGTGGGAGAATAAGTCAAGGAGTTTGATCAACAAGGTAGAGCTAACATGGCAAGGTAAACCCATTTGTTGAGGTTGGTAGGTCAGGTCGTGAACACGTGGAAGAGCTCTTTCGAGCTAAAAAATGAAGGTCTACCAATGTAAAAGTCGAAGCAAGGTGTTTGGAGATAATGCATGGAGCTCGGTCAAGGATTACCACATTTGGGCCAATCCAAAAGCGGGGAGAGTTATTTTGAAACCTAGGAGTGGTGAACCCAATGCAAGGTAGGTGTTTTAGGAAATTTTGGTGAGTTTTTGAAAGGCATCGGCAAACACTGAAATGTGAAGGGCGAAATTTTGAACTAGTCATGCAATGCAAGGAAGAACTCGCCAACCAGTTCACCGAGTTGGCTGGCGAGCTGGTTAACCAATCAGCATTTAAACCCCCTTCAAGGCACAAACTGAACCTTAAGTGGGCCCAACCAAAGGTAAATTTTAATTTTTAAAAAATATTTTACAAATATTAGTTTTGTTATTTAAAATATTATTTTTATTAATTAATGGAGGATAAGTTCATTTTTTTGAATTTATTAGGCATGATGGGTAGGTGCAATTAATGATGTAATCAATCATGGAGACCAAGGGCCCACAATTTAGGATTTTCTCCTCTCTCTCCTCTCACAAATGGGATTTTATAAAAAATTTAAATGGGGAATTCATTTGAAGAGGTTGGACGGTTGAATAAGTGCACCCTTTTCAAGAATTCCCTCTCTTTCTACTAGTTTTGTGGATTGGTGGAACTTTCAAGCCTCTCTTCCAGTATTGTAATGGAAAATGTTGGATCTTCCTGAATGTATTGATGCATTGTTCACGTGATTAAAGTAATAAAAGTTTGTGTTTTTTTTATTATTATTGGTCCTCTCATCATTCTATCTACTTCATTGTGCCTTTCTCATGCTTGTAGGTACACTATGCAAATTCAAGTTTCCACTGCAGTTTTTCAGAGATTTTGTGTTTATCTAGTAGTGGAGTTTTGTTTGTGGTTGGGTTGTGATGTTTGTTCATCCTTCTCAGTTTCATCCTTCTTCACTGGAAGACCAAAACTTTTGTGTTCAATTGAACTTAACAAAGGGAACATTTGCTTCATAGTTTGTGGTGTATTTTCTCACCCTCTTCAAATCAACCCTTCTCTATTTGAAGATCAGAAAGTTTTCTAGAAACACCCTTTTCTTGGTGCATCACCATCCTTAGTGTAGGTTTTATTTCTTGCAAAATCTCTTTCCCTAATCACATGACATGTTAGTATAGGTCTAGTTAGCTATTTTATTGCATTGGGGAGTAGTATAACACTTAGTTTAGGAAGAGGAAGTCGACCTTCTCTAGAGGTTCATCTCAAGCCCAAGTCCCATGGCTTGAGAGATGATCCCATGTTACCCAATCACACTATATGTCATATTCACATTTTAGCCATTCGAAGGGTGTAGTGATTTGGCGATAACAGGCACTTAGGTGACAGAGACCTATACTAGGTGCCTGTGACTACGCAGATGCTTGGAATCTAGTTTTTTTTGTGTCATAAGGTGGTCGCTAACCTTCATTTTTAGTCACTTGAATGTCGTACTATGTCTGCAAAATTTTCCTGTAAGATGTAAAGAGAAAGATAGCCTGCAAAACCCCAAAACACATCAAATCCTGGAAAAAGATGCAAATGTGGAATCGAACTAACCCTGATGATCACCTGATAGAGTGAACTTAAAGACTGAGTGTTGCACTACATCTCAAACCCTATGTAGTTCTGGTGCATGTGTGTATAAATTTCATCCTGGGAAGCTCATGTGTAAGATGCACTCGATAGCGGGCAATAGCTAGATGTAGTAATTTCGATAGATGTGTGGATGAAGAAAATGAACTTCCCCTCCTATAAAGTGTATACATAAAATGTAGTCCCTTATCCCTTGAGTGAATGCTAGATAGAAAAGAGGTCAAAAATAGATGTCAATTACTAGTTTTCTCACTTAGGAATCATATGAATAGAGGTATGTGACTAGAACCCAGAAATGTACCCAAGTGCGCGATTTTGTGTCTACACATATACATAGAAAAAAGAACATATTTACCAAATCCTAGCTGATTTCACCATCTGTTTTCCTTGAAACACACATGTCATGTAATAAATAAAAGTAAATTTGTTACTTTTGAAGATTTACATAACAAAGATTTTATTGAAAACATTTTTATTCATATGATAAGCTATCATTTTACTGGTTTTAAACTTATCATCAAATAATTTTTTTGAGTGAAGGCCTCCATTTTACTGGTTTTCAACCTTCCTTTTTTATTTTTTATTTGTTTATCTTTTTTTAGAGGAGAACCATCATTTATGTGTTTTTAGTTCCTCCCCTTTATTGGATCTTGAATCTAGATTAGCTGGTTGTGATAGAAGAAATGGGTTCTTCCATATGAAAAAAGTTTGCTTCAACTTGTATCTATTTGTAGAATTATTCTTTGTTTGGATTCTTTTTATACAACCTCATCCTATTGTTTCACCTTGTTCTTAGATTATTTCTTAGATGCATTGACGAAACAAATAGGGTAACGGGCGTAGGAGGGAATACCTGTTCAAATTTCAGTTGATGGGTTATTGCACGTGTATGACTTCAAATCCACATCTGATCGTGAGAGCTATCTTTTGGCTAGGAGGAACTACCTGTAATGAAAACAAGACCACCAGAAAGGATTAAACAATATGGGCAATGAACTGCCCAGCGTGGGCTAGATCTGAAAAGTATGATACTTCCTAGATGGCTATCAGTCCACTGTTTTAAACAATTCAATGGTGTAAATAAAGTAAATCCTATTGTTATTTTGAAATGATTTAGGTATCTCACTTAAAAACACAATAAGAGATAGATCTAATTCTAACATGCTAAGATAGAATAGAATCCAAACGTCAAATGATTGGTTCTGGGTTTTGCAGGTTTGGTAGAGGTCTTGGGTAGATCACAAGTGAATGAGGGTGAGATAAAATTAGGTGGGTAGGTCTCTGTTCTAGGCTATGTGGGCAAACACAGAGACTGGTGTCAGTCAGGGGTGACCAATGGTGGTTAGGTGTAACCGGTGCCAGTTACTATGAGATCTAGAAATGTCAATAGAACAGGATGAGGTCTCTTTTGTGATTGCACAAAAGACTTTGGTTGGTTAGGATGAGGTATTGGGTGACTGGGGTAGGCTTTTACGAGGTTTCAATGGGTATATGGAGGTGAAAATATGGAGAAGGTCAAATAGGGAGCAAGATAAACAATGGATGATAAAATGATGAAGAACTAACAATAACAAGGAAAGTATTATGTTGTACTTACTTGGATTTCGTTCCTAAATGTCTGTGTGTGACGGATGGAGGTGTTGATGATGAGTTTGAAGGTTGCAAGTGATCACCAACTGGAGAAAAGATTTTACATGGGATGCATGTACACTCCTCTTTGCTTGGATAGATCAGATCATGGCTGGGATGGCCGTGCAGGAGAAGATACTCAATCTCCTTCCTTGGATGTGAGTTTTCACTAGAATTGGCTCTCTGAAGATGCGTTATCTCTCTGAGATGTGTTCTTTCTCGTCAACCTCTTTTGCTTCCAACTTCCCAACTTCCAAGTTCCAACCTTGAGAATAAGGTTGTTTTGGGTTAAAAGGGGTAACCGACGGCGGTCCGGATTAACCGGCGACGGTTAGGGGTAACCGACGTCAGTCAAGGCGAGATTTCCTAGGTTTACTAAACTAGGGAGATCCTCCTGATTTCCTTGGATCTCATGTCGTTATCTCGTGGATTAGACTGGGAGCTTCTTGTGAGCATGTGGGAATGTGGTTAGAGGGAATGTAGGCATTGATTTTTAGGGTTTGGGTTAAGTCTTAGTTAGTTATGGGAACTTGCTAAGAATAGGTCTTAGGTTGAGTTTTCTTGGTGAGGTGTCTAAGTGAACTGTATGTGTGGATATTATTTAAATAAGATATTTAATAATAAATATAGTGAGGATAATGCATTAATTTAATTAAATTAATATTAGTGGGGTGAAGGGGGTCATGGCTAGGTAAATGTAATAAAGGGTGCTTATTTGTCGAGGGACAAAAGGGGAGTGTGACCTAATCTTAGTGTCTACATTTTGCCCCTTTTGTTGCATAGCTTGTATTAGTAAGCGACTCTAACAAAAATAAGATGTGGTTGCCCCATGTGTGGGTGAAGGTGATCCCCCTCAAACCAAGAACTGACAAGGCAGCAGGTTGAAGCGGTGAGTGGTTTGATAAAAGGTAAATGTGAGGAAAAGGTAGGTGGGCACAGGGGAAAAGGGTGAAAGGTTTACTCAGGTAATCTAGGTAATGTGTCAGGGTCACAGATAGCAACAGTCAAACGCACGCACACATATAAACTACAGCACGCTACCAGGTTGAAGAGTAGGAAAACTCTACATCGTCTAAGGTCGATAGGTTTATCCAAACAAGGTTGAAGTGAATCTGGTATCCAAGGTATAGGATATGGTCAGGAAACACAATGTAGGTTAGGTGCAGGAATGTTTAGGTATGTTCCAGTACACCAAAGGTAGGGTCAGGATAAACGGTCACGGCAATAGGCTAGGTAAGGTCATTAGGTCAATCAACACAGGTAACAATGTCGTAAGGTATAGCAAACACATGAGGTCAAAGGTCACTAGAAATGGTCTAGGTCCAAATATCTAGGTCACAGCACGGGTAAGGCCAAGGTAGGGGTAAAATAATGAGTCCCTAAAAGAGGACAAATGGAGGTAATAAATGATGAGGTCATGAAAGGTAAGGTAAGGGGTTGGGTAAAGGTGTGGATGGGGTAAAGGAGAAAGGTAGAGGGTGGGGTAAAATGGCAAAGTAGGGTCAATGTGTAGGTAAGGGTGACCGATGGTGGTCATGGATAACCGACGTCAATATAGGAAAACCGACAACGGTTAGGTAGGGCACGAGACCGATGCCGATCAAGTGGAACCGACGTCGGTTAGGTCGGGTTTTGTATAAAAACAAAAAAAATCCACATTTTTATTATTCATTTGTGATTTGAGAAGTGAAGAAATGACAAAAAAGAGAGAAAAGTGAGAAAAGTGTCTAGAGGAAATGGGACAGTGAGTTGGCAATGTGATTGGATGGTGGTTGGGTTAGTGAGCAGTGGGTCCACAAGATCAAGGCGAGAGAGGTGATTGGTCGAAGGTTGTGGGTAGATATTCGGGGATGGCAAAGGCTGGAGAGGGATCAGGTGGACCACTGGCACAATCACCAGATGTGCCACCAAGATGGCAGTAGCGTGATGAGGTAAGCACCTAACTCTATATGGTGAATTAGATAGAGTGGAAGTTGTAATAGTTGTTTGTTTTGGGTTTTTGTGTGGTTTTGTTTATTTTAAGGGTGGGAAAAAGTTAAATTGGGTATGGAGGGGAATAACGGGCAAGAAAGAGGGGGGAGGGTAGTAAATTGGATAGGTGGGGTGGGTAGGGGTTTTGGGGTAGTGTAGGTCATTGTAGGTGGGATGAAAGGGACAGGTGGGAGGGTTTTAGAAAAAAAAGGGGGTTTGGGATGTCAGTTACAGGTATTTTCTGCGACAATGACTGGTGTCGGTCAAGCTTTGGCTGGTGTCAATTGGGTAGAACCAGAGGATCAGTCACCAAATAGGTGACCAGATGCCAGTTACGTGCTAACCATGGTCGGTGTAGTTGAATTGGTATCGGTCACCAAATAGGTGACAGATGCTGGTTTAAGGGTGACTGGAGTTAGTTAGGATGAACCGGCATCGGGTCAGGATTTTAGGCACAAGGGTCCAAAAAATGATGTAGGTTAGGTGGTTGAGATGGGTAGGGTAAAAACAGGTGGTGGGAAATGATAATTAATGAAATGGTCATAGTTGGGAAGGTAGATTAATGTTATGCTTTGATTGGATGCAGGGGAGATCGCAGTTACACATGTGGGATAGGGTTCTGCCCTACTTAGTGACATTACACAGCTTAGCGACCCCTTTGGAGCTGCAACACGTGGAGGTAGTGGGCTTGAGTGGTGATTCGGCACTACCGACATGTTGTTCGGTAGCCCAGTTTGATGGTCACGCTCATCGATAGATGGGACTCCGTGACCAACACGTTCCACCTTCCGATGGGTGAGATGACTATCACCCTAGAGGACGTGTTCCAAATTTTTTGGTTACCCATATTGGGGGCCTAGGTGTACTCTATCTCCTCTGAGGCCTCAGAGGAGCTGATCTGGGATAGTTTTGGTGAGGGGGCAGTAGATCTAAGATTCCATAGCGCCAGTTTGAGCTATGGCAAGATGTACCTAGCCCATCTGGATGAGACGAGGCTAGTGGTTTTATTGATGGAGGTAGTGTGTTGCTATGCACTACCTGATGTAGAGGGTGGACACTTTCCCTGATCACTGATGGGGGTGCTCCATGATATGATGGTACATGAGACACGCTTCACCTGGGCACAAGCATTCTTGGTGCAACTATACAGAGAGTTGTGGGCGTATGGGTGGTTGCGCAGGTTTAGCCTGTGTTGTACATTTATACTACATTGTTGGGCCTACGAGCACATAGTTTGTGTTTGACCTATAGGGATGCCCCAAGCAAATGCATTCCCACCAAGATGTGTGTAGTTGGGATACAGGAGATGGGTGCCGGTTGCAGGAGAGTGGAGGTCGGATAGGCCGACATATGATGTGGCCCATTTTTGGCAGTTGTTGGAGGGGTTGTCTGGAGTGGACATTATCTGGAGGCCATATGTGGGATTCCCCTCATATAGGCACATGCATGAGGAGCTAGATGAGCTCCAGCTAGAGAGGTGGATATAGGGTCACTGTGCCGGGGAGGATGAGATGATCCCGGTAGACAGGGTCCAATAGCAGTTCAGGCTCACACAGGATATTCCTCCACCCTTCCCACAGTATCAAAGAGATGACATGGAGAGGCCCTTACCTCTACCATAGCCTTCAGTGCCTACAGGAGAGGAGGAGCAGCTAGTGGATTCAGTGGATTGATGATGTCCAGATGCACAAGATAGGTATAGGCAGTGGTGGGTGGCTCAGTTACGAGCCATACCACCTAGACCGGGGCAGCCTAGACTTAGCTACCATTACAGTGCAGAGAGACGCCCTACAGGGGTAGGTAGCGATGCACTGATCACATAGATAGGTATATACAGACACAGCTAGAGGGGTCAGAGGCAAGAGGTAGTAGAGCTACGATGAGTACGTGTGGCCAGTCTACAGGCCCAGATGGTAGGGGGGAGAGGGATGGAGGTGAGATGGAGGAGATGGAGATAGAGATGGTCAGGTGGCAAGCCTTACTTGGCTTAGGTGGCAGGGAGAGGTTACATGGCTAGTTGGCCATAACCCAGACACATAGATTGGGGCCTTACAGGCCCAGATACAGGCACAGGGGGCCGAGTTAGGGGGCACCACCACAGAGCACAGGGAGAATGGTCCCAGTTCATAGGCTGGTACAGGGTAGGTACAGGTAGGCCAAGACCTATGGGACCACCACAGACTATGTGCCTATATCTAGGTTACAGGATGCCCTAGGTGAGGCAGATATTATCAGGACCAGCTGATGGTAGCTGGGATAGACTTCTTATCCTATGGAGAGTACAAAGCACAGCAGGCATCTAGTGAGAGGATGAGATCCCACACATAGTGTGGAGAGCACAGGAGGGTAGCGAGCTCTGAAGCCTGATCAGGGAGAGGCCACCAGTGCACGGAGACCAGAGTCTAGGTGATGTGCCATCAAGGGACACAGGAGGCTGAGGGTGCAGGTGACACAGAGATGGAGGACATCTGGCTGAGATGTCTGATATGTGGTCCTGAGTTTTGATGTATACTAGTGATTTTTATATGATATATATGTCATGGCCTGCATGCCGAAGATAGTTGTATTTTTTATCACATACCAGCCTATGTGCCAAGACAGTGAGGATTTATGAGTGATTTTTGTATATTGTGAGCATATACTAGCCTATGTGCCGAAGATTTTTTATATGGATTCATTCATTCTTTGTTTATATATGAGACTGGCCTGCGTGCCGATGAAATTTTGTATTTTATATCGGCCTGCGTGATGACATTTTTGAGATGATGGACATGATGAGATAGGCATGTATTTTGAGATACACATTTATTGATTTATATGATGAGATTCATGGTATTTTTGATGCGTTAATATGTGTTTATGAGATATTGGATGTATTTGTGTTGATGAGATTGTATTTATTGTATTTGAGATATGGAATGGATTAGGTGATTTACTTGAATGAGATGGATTGGAAATTTGGTGAGTTAGGCATGGATGGAGTTATTTTTAGGCATGGTCAATGGTTAGATTTAGGCATGGATTGAGTTAGGTTATAGGCATGGATTGAGTCAGGTTTGGTTAGGCATGGATCGAGTCAGGTTATAGGCATGGATTGAGTCAGGTTATAGGCATGGTTGAGTTAGGTTATAGGCATGGTTGAGTTAGGTTATAGGCATGGTTGAGTTAGGTTGGTAGGCATGGTTGAGTTAGGTTATAGGCATGGTCGAGTTGAAAATTTTGATTATGATTCATTATGTTGGTAATGAATGATACTATGGGTCATATGTGAAATGTTATATAATCTATGCATAGTGATGATAGAGAATGGTAGGTGTAATAAATGTATGCTATGATGTAAGCAACTTGTTATGTATGTGGCTTAATTTCCAATTTTGTTATAAAAGGGGAACTAAGTGAAATGTGATGTAAATGGTGAGTTAGGCATGGTTGATGAATTTTTTAGGGTAGAGAATGGCCGAGCTAACCTCCAAGGGCCCCATGCCCTCAAATTGCTTCCTACATAGTCCTGGTGAAAAGGGACCTCAGGCCGATGTAGTTCTCCCATGAGCTAGGGAAGAATATGAAAATGAGTTGGTAGGTTAGTGGGTTTTAGGCATGTTGTGGGTTTAGGTGTAATAGGTGTGGGTAGATTATAGGTAAAATGATGTAGGTGAAGGTGATTATGGTGAAAGGGGAGGATTACCCCAAAGGTAAGCATCGAGGACCAAGTCCTGTATAAGGTAATCAAAATGTAAACAAAGATGGTTAAAAGATAAGAGGGGGGCAATAAAGCCACCTGATTGGGTAGGATCATACCGAGTAGATCATACCTTGGAGGGGGTGATGAACATAAGACCCAAAAGGCATTACATGATTAACGGTTCTACAGTGAAAGTAGTCACAAGATCACCAAATGTCCAAATTCCAAGATGTCCCTCGAGGCAATTGAGGAAATGAGAGTGGAAATGATAAGGTGGGTGAAAGGTAGTTAATTTATATGTTTTGAGTGATAGGTCTTTTGGGCAAGGGGTCCTAGGTCACAATGGGCAAGTCCATGACTAAAAGTTTTTTTGTTTTGATAGACTGATTGATGCGGGAAGTCTATATGGGATAAATAATATGGTACTCCTTGAGGTCTTCATGAAGCTGATCGATGCGGGAAGCTTTGGTTTCTCTCTTTTTTTTTTGTTAAAAGCTTCACATAGCTGTCCTTTGAGGGAGCAGTCTATTTATAGTAGCAATTTTGTTCGAGAGGAAGATGTCCTTTTGAGGGAGTCATATTTTTTATTAGAAGTTTGACTCAAGGAGTTTGGTCCCATGTGAGGTCTTTGAAATCATGGACAAGACCAAGGTGGAGGATAGGAATCTTGTTCAAAAGGCAAGGTGGAATGACCATGGGATCTCATCTAAAGGTAGACAAAAAGTATCCATGAGAATCATGCTATGTGCAGTGCCGTGGTACACATATTCAAGAGAAGATAACAAGTGATGGGTACTCACATGATTCTTGTTTAATCATTAGGGAGGTGTATGGAATGGGTAGCACTCAAGGGATGAGCATGGGAAAGAGAAAAAGGGTGAGGTAGGACAACGAGTTCAACAATAGAACGGTCAAAGATACAAGGCATTGAGGGGCTTAGGTTTTGGTTTACCCTCAAGTGAGGAAAAATGATAGGCACCTGATCCATAGGTATGAGTTACGATGTATGGTCCAAGCCAATTAGGAGAAAATTTTCCCCAAGATTACTTTTTTCTACTTTGCCTACGTTACGTGTTGATTTTCTTTCAACTACAAGGTCACCAACTTGGAAGGTTCGTTCATGGCGAACACATTTTTCATAAGCACATTTGATATGTTGTTGGTAAACTTGAAGGTGATCCAGAGCATTAAGAAAAACATTCATCTAATAAATCTAGTTGTGCTAAGAGGTCCTACTGAAAGTCATCATCAGTAAGCATGTCATGGAGAGAAATGTGGAGTGAGGGAATCTGGACTTCGAGAGGTAGAACAACCTTGGTACCATAGACCAGTGAAAAGGGTGTGGCCGCAGTGGAAGTGTGAATACTAGTGTGGTATGCCCATAGGGCAAAAGGAATGTGCATATGCCAATCCTTCCCAGTATCATCAACCACTTTCATGAGAATTTTGTTGAGGGTTTTGTTAGTGGATTTGGCTTGGCCATTGGTTTGTGGGTAATAAGGTGATGAGAAACTAAGTTGAATGCCGAAGGCATCGCAAAGTTTTTTTGCAATGTTTTGTTTTTGAATTGTTTTCCATTGTTAGGGATGAGGCGATAAGGAACACCAAAGTGACAAATGATGTGATGGTTAATGAACTCACATATTTTCTCAGCTTTCATAGAGATGAGTGGTATGGCTTCCACCCATTTTGTGTAGTATTCACGTAGCAGTTATGATCCATTGATGGCGTTGGGAAGAATGAGGGTTGATTTCTCCAACAAGATCCAAACCCCATTGAGAGAAGGGCCAAAGGTCACGAGTGACCTGTAAGGCATGACTGGGTGTATGATGAAGGTTGGAATGTTGTTGATTTTACAAATTTTTACATAGTCGCAACAATCATGGTTAAGGGTCATTGCCAGTAATAGCCTAGGCGAAGAATACGCTTAATGCAACCCAGACAAGGCCACTAAAGTGACCTCCACATATGTCATCATGAACCTCCTTAATGGTATAAGGTTTTCAAACTTGTGAGGCATCATAAGAGAATACCATCAAAGCCATTTGCACTTATAGAGGAGTCCCCCATGCAATGAATAGAAATAATCCTGATACCACTTTTAAGGAAGGCAAATCGTTGTCCATTACGGGTGAGATCAGGAGGTAAGATGGAGAGTCCAAATATTGAAAGGTAGTCGGAGTATTGTTTATACCAAAGGTCACTCAGAAGCAGCGGTGTCATTTCCGATTGAGTAAACATCGTGAGGTAAATAAGAAGGTGAATGGAGGCATTGTATTTGACAAATATTTGGAATCGGTAGGGGAAGCAGGTATTTGGGAAGCTAAGCAAGCCATTTGTCTACAAATTTGTTGAAGTCATGGGATGAAAGGGTGTAACAATCAAAGGTGGTCAAAAGTATATCTACATGATGTTTATACTTTTGAAGTATCTCATTACAACATTGGTACATACCATTGACTTGGTTTATGACCAATTGTGAATCACCAAAGATGTGGATTGATTTGACATCTAGGGCATAATTACGGCCTCAGGAGACCTAGTACTGAAGTGCCTCATACTCGGCAATATTGTTGGTGCATTCAAAGTCTAGTTTGAAAGACAAAGGCATGGGTTCTCCATCCAGAGGAATGAGGATAATACAGAATCCCTGCCCCCACTGAGTTAAACTTGGAACCGTGCATGTGTGACCGAAATCACATTTGGTTTAGATCCGTTGTCTATGAAAATGCATTGTCCCTTTACAGACCATCAATTGTCTGATGCATGATGTCAAGTCAATGCAAGACCTTGATCCTCCGATGATGCTAAGTGCCGTGACCTCAACCCTCCGATAATGATGCCTAAGACCCTTTCAATTCGACCAAGATGTAATGAAGTACTCTGAGATCAAGGATAAAATGCTAAGCCAATCCAAGATTCGGAATCATTTCTCACGTATGTACGATGCTAAGTTCTCTGTAGACATCAACGTGTAAGGGATCTAAGAATGTTGGTCCAAGTTATTTTATTCCCTGAATAGGAATGGCATGAGTTTTGTGGTTTATTTCTAAACTAACAAAATGCTAAGCCTTTTTCAAGACTTTTAAAAAGATGTACGTTGTATCTGGGTTTCAAAACCAAAATGAGCTACGGTTTATGTAAACCTAACACACTCATTGTGGTACTAAGAAGGATCCCTCTGTTGTTATGATCCAATGAGCGGATACGGGCTCCCCATCAATTTATATCTTTAGCTAATTGTTGTATAGGTAAAATTTGATTTTTAGGTGCCAATGAGTATAGGTGGTTTCTGTTGATTGCACACAGGATTTGTTCGGGCCATCCTACGTGGCAAGGTTTGGTGAAAATTCATGTCCCATTTAAACAGGAGACATTCCTTCCTAACCAATGATTTTAAATGGTTGCCTACCATGTACCGCATCAGATAGATTTTGGGAAGTTGAAAAATGATTGTCAATTTAGTTCCATTGTTGAAAACACTATGGAAAATTCGGATAACATCTTCGTAATCTGGAGGCCTTTGAAATTTGTAATTTGCAGCACCTGAGCTAGTCAACATAATACGACAACCAGTGTCATTTGAACAAGTAAATCCATTAGGAGTTTTCCTATGGGTGAACTTTCTGACTTAGTTTACAATTTGATGAAGGAAAGTTATTTAATCTTTAATGAGGCGCCTATTCATAAAGTTTCAATTGTAGAAAATTGTTGACATAGATTTGCCAGGTAGAAATAGATCATTGATAATTAGAAACTTTATAAGCTCGATCAGTGTCCATGACTTTCACTCAATGTGTGAAATGTAATTCATGTGTGGATGCACTATAGAATTGGGTCCCCTTTTAAGGCAAAAGGAATGACTTGATAGAAAATGTTAGGGGTAATATTAACCTTAGGCTATTTTGGGTGACAGATCTTCTGGGCAAGAAATTTGGTTTAGGTCACCTGGGAAGTCCATGAATAAAAATGGGTTAGTTTCTTCCTTCTGGTAAGGCTTAACTTGTCTGGCAATACCAGTCTAATGGAATTCCATTCAATGAGCGGCATTTGGTAGATTGTTACAGGGATAAGGTCACAGTTGAAGCTTTAATTGGGAATGCGGATTATCTGATCGGTTAAATAATTAGTAATGGCCGACTGATTTTTTAAAAGCTTAACCTATAATGTCCTGGGTGGGAAACAAGAGCCCCTCCAAGTGTTTATAGTTCTTCTTTGACGAGGAAGATGCCCAATTTGAGGGATTTTCCACCCACGTGGTCACTTTTTTGACAAAATTAGGTTTTAAACATCAATGAGGATTTATATATATATATATGGATCAATATGGTGGGGTCAAATGACAGTGGCATATTTCTGCCAAAACCAAGCCTGTGAAAGATGGTTTGATGGAAAGAAATAATCCTATGAAAAATGCTTCCATGGGAAATCAGTAAAGGTATCTCAAAGAGTGTCCATGAGAAAGTCATTAGTGCAGTGTCGTGGTACAATATTGACCAATGATAACATAGTGACGACTTTCACATGATTCTTATTTAATCATTAGGGAGGTTTGTCCATGGTTTGGATTCTCCACTCAATGGACGAGCTCTCGAAATGAGTATTCTGAGGTAGGACAACTGAGGTCATTAAGATGAGGGTCTTCAAGGTCCTGAAAATGACCTCTGATACATTAAGGGGCTCAGGTTCAGGTTTACCCTCAAGTGAGGATAAACATAGGCACCTGATCCATAGGTATGAGTTACGATGTATGGTCCAAGCCAATTAGGAGTGAAATTTATCCCCGTTTACTTTTTTCTACTTTGGTTACATGTTGATTTTCTTTCAAGGACAAGGTCACCGACTTGGATCACACCCTTGAAGGTTCGTTCATGAACACGTTTTTCATAAGCACGTTTGATACATTATTGGTAAACTTGAAGGTGATCCAGAGCGTTAAGACGACGTTCGTCTAATAACTCTAGTGTGCTATTCCAATGGTCAACTGACCAAATTCATCATCAGTAAGCATGTCATGGAGAACAAATGCATTTGTGAGGGGATTTGGAACTTCGAGAGGTCAGAACAACCTTTACCATAGACCAGAGAAAAGGGTGTGGCCGCAGTGGAAGTGCAATAATACTAGCTGCGGTATGCCCATAGGAAAAAGGAATGTGCATATGCCAATCCTTCCCAGTATCAAAACCACTTTCATGAGAATTTTGTTGAGGGTTTTGTTAGTGGATTCAGCTTGGCCAAAATGGTTTGTGGGTAATAAGGTGATGAGAAACTAAGCTGAATGCCGAAGGCATCGTCACAAATTTTTTGTAGTGTTTTGTTTTTGAATTGTTTTCCATTATCAGTGATGAGGTGATGAGGAACACCAAAGTGCAAATGATGTGATGGTTAATGAACTCACATATCAAATCAGCTTTTGTGGAGATGAGTGGTATGGCTTCCACCCATTTTACATGTATTCGGTAGCAGTTTATGATCCATTGATGGCATTGGGAAGAATGAGGATTGATTTCTTTGACAAGATCCAAACCCCATTGAGAGAAGGGCCAAAGGTCACGACGACCTGTAAGGCATGACTGGGTGTATGATGAAGGTTGGAATGTTGTTGAGATGTTCACACAATGTTTGACATAGTCACAACAATCATGGTTAAGGGTCAGCCAGTAATAGCCTAGGTGAAGAATACACTTAGCAACAGCAAGGCCACTAAAGTGACCTCCACATATGCCATCATGAACTCCTTAATGGTATAAGGAATTTCAGAACTTGTGAGGCATCGTAAGAGAATACCATCAAAGCTTGCTTATAGAGGAGTCCCCCTAGATGACGAAATGGAGACCTTTTTAAGGAAGGTGCACGTTGTCCATTACAGGTGAGATCAGGAGGTAAGATGGAGAGGGAAAGGTAGTCAGAGTATTGTTTATACCAAAGGTCACCATTCAGGGGTGTCATTTCCGATTGAGTAAACATCATGAGGTAAATAAGAAGGTGAATGGAGGCATTGTACAGTGACAAATATTTTGGAATCGGTAGGGGAAGCGGGTATTTGGGAAGCTAAGTAGACCATGGTATTGTAAAATTGTTGGTTGAACATGGGATGGTTTGAAGGGTGTAACGATCAAAGGTGGTCAAAAGTATGTCTACATGATATTTATACTTTTGAAGTATCTCATTATGACATTAGTACATACCATTGACTTGGTTTATGACCAATTGTGAATCACCAAAGATGTGGATTGATTTGACATCTAGGGCATAGGCGGCTTGGAGACCTAGTACGAGCACTTCGTACTCGACAATATTGTTGGTGCATTCAAAGTCTAGTTTGAAAGACAAAGGCATGGGTTCTCCATCCAGAGGAATGAGGATAACACCAGCCCCACCCCCACACTGACACTTGGAACCATCGAAGAATAGTGTCATTTGGTAAGGGGGTTCATCCAGGGAAAGAGTAGCAATTGACTCATTGGGAAAGTCAAAATTAGAGGGTTGATCCCCGAAAATAGGTGCGTCAGCAGTTGGTCGGTGATAGCTTGGCCCTTGATGGACTTTTGATGAATGAATTCGAGGTCAAGATCAGCTAAAAGCATAAGCCATCATGCGGCACGCTGATTTTGATAAGGTTTGGTGTACATGAAGTGTAAGGGATCAGTGTTGGTCACAACATAGGTTTTGTGGTTGAGTAGGTAATGGCAGAGTTTGGTGGCAACAAAAAATAAGGCTAAGAAAAGTTTTTCTAGATGGTTGTATCGGGTTTTGTAGTCCAAAAGAGTATGGCTTATGTAATAAACCACCTACTCCCTATGTTGTTCATCACGATGAGTGAGCATGGCTCCCAAGGAATGATCGGTAGCTGATATGTATAGGTAAAAAGGTTGATCAGTCTTTAGGTGGAATGAGTATGGGTGGTTGGAGAAGGTATTTTTTTAGGGCCTCAAAATCTTTGTGACAGTCATCATCCCATTTAAAGGAGACATCCTTCCTAAGCAGATGATGAAATGGTTGACACCGATCAGATAATTGTGAAATGAAATGGTGAATGGACTGCAATTTACCTTGTAGGCTACGGAGTTGTTTAAGGTTAGTGGGCGGAGGCATTTCTAGAATGGCCTTGACTTTAGCAGGGTCAACTTCTATACCACGGAGGGAAACAATAAATCCCAGGAGTTTTCCTGAGAGAACCGTGAAGACACACTTTTTAGGTTGAAGGTGGACACAATATTTAATGAGGTGATCAAAGATGGTTTCGAGGATGGCGAGGTGCTCGATGCGACGTTTAGATTTGGCCAAGAGATCATCCACGTAATCTTCCAATATGCGATGCATGATATCATGGAAGATGTAAGTCATAGCACGTTGATATGTAGCACCAACATTTTTAAGGCCAAAAGGCATGACTCGATAGCAAAAGGTTCCCCAAGGGGTAATGAATGCAGTCTTGTGTTGATCTTCTGGGGCAAGAAAAATTTGGTTATAACCCGAGAAGCCATCCATGAGTGAGAGCATCTCATGACCAGTGGTGAGGTCAACCAGTTGATCAATACCGGGCAAGGGAAAGTCATCTTTTGGGTAGGCTAGGTTGAGGTCACGGAAGTCCATGCAAATGTGGAGTCCCCCTATTGCTTTAGTAATAGGGACAATGTTAGAAATCCAATGAGGATAATCAATGGGTAAGATGAAGGAAACGGAAAGAAGGCACTGAAGTTCTTCTTTGATGAGAAGAGCAATGCGAGGGTGCATTTTCCTCAGCTTTTGTTTGATAGGTTTGGCATCAGGAACAGTTACGATATTGTGGACCACTATGGTGGGGTCAATACTAGGCATGTCTGCATAAGACCAAGCGAAAGCGTGGTTATGATCTCAAAGAAAAGAAGTGATGGCTTCCTGTTCAGTAGCATCTAAAGATTGTCTGATCTTTAGGATGTGTGGGTCATCCTGAGTATGAATGTTGATCTCGATAGTCGATTCATTCAACATGGTTTACGTCTCAGAGGGTAACGACCGATGAATATATGAGTCTTCTGCACCAAGGTAGGTGAGTATGGATTCATCATCCTGACATTGAATGACATTAATTGTAGGTGTGTCATCATCGATCATCTCAGGATACAGGAATGGGAGAGTGGAAGGGGCCTCGCCTTTGCATTGATAAGTCAAAGGCCCCAAGGAAATGGTGTTTATGAAAAAAAAATAGGAGGGATAGATTCAGGATCCATCGACTCCATCGGTGAGGGTGGTGATGAAGGTGGAGAAGGGCTAGGGTCCTCAATGAGTTCAATGTGGGCCTGTTTGGTAGGAGGTTTGGGGAAGCTGATACCACTACGGTCATTATGTTTGTGGGTGGTACATGGAATAATGGTATGGTGGCCTTGCTCGTAAAATCCAAAACCAAAACCCTTCCACGCATAGTGGTGCAGGAAGGTGTGGGTGAAATGGTGATTGGTAAGTGATTGGAAGTCAGTGGAAAATGGGTGGGGTTGTGATGGTGGTTCAGGTGTGTAAGTGGTAGTATCAAGTCCCCCATAGATGATACTAGTACGAAGATGAGGAGGACCATAAAGGAGGCATTCTCCTATACGGTGATCATAGCGAGGGTGTTGGTGAAGGCTTCCATACTCATGCAGAGTAAGGAATGTGTTGACACTATATAGGCGGTACTCCCCCAGAGTGAGGCATTGAAAAACACCTTCCAAGGGATCAGTGGTTGGTATGTAGGTAGCTGGTATGGATGATGTGTCAGAGGTCGATGCGGAGGTGGAGTTAATGGATTGGGAAGCTAATGGGTCAGCCGTGGAGGTTATAGTAGTGGTAGGAATGGAGGAGGTATGTGTGGTGAAAGCAGCGGTTGTACTGGTAGGTGTAGAGGTGTAGGTGAAGCAGGTATTGGTTGTGGAGTAGATGGCTTGATAGGTATGAGCACATCATTTGGTCGGTAATGCATGTTGCATGTTTTGAAAGGTGATGGGTCAGCTAGAATGGTATAAATGTGTCCTTTGTGTTCAAACTTTACACAACGATGCAAAGTGGAAGGAACACAACCCATGACATGGATCCAGGGTCTACCAAGCAACAAGTTATATTGGAATTCCCCCTCCAAAACATAAAACAATTCTGGAATAGTGTGGGGGCCCACACGAATGTGAAGGATGATAGTGCCTAGTGTGGAGGTGATAGCGTCGTTGAATGAATGCAACATGACCGGATGTTTATGCATGTAATTATCAGGTATGCGCATTTGAGAAAATGCATGGGATGAAATGATGTTAATGCTAGCACCTCCATCAATCATCACACGGCGTACCCGTATGTCATCAATGTGTAAAGAGATGAAGAGGGCTGGGTTCGGGTCATCATTTTGGTGTGGCGCGATCTCTTCCTCTGAGAAGCTAAGGGAGGCCACTTGGTGAATAAGGTGAGGTGAGGATGAAGGTGGTAATTTGGTGAGAGAGGCTACATGATGGGGTGTGATAATGGAGGCTATGGGTGTAGGGTCATTGGGTAAAACCTCAATAGATTGAAGAACCTCCATGAGGGCTTGACGATGGGATTCTGAGGTTTGGATGAGGTCATATAAGGAAATTTTGAGGGGAGATTGATGTAATTGTTTTAGCATGGTGTGATGTGTGACGCCATTAGAAATGGGGTACGTGGGGCCACGGATAGTGATTTTAGGTATGGGTGCAGATGGTATGTTTGGTATAGGATTGGTTAGTGGGCCAACTGCCTTTTCTTTACCCTTCTTCACATGTGTAGTGACGTGTATCATGTTGATTTGAGGGAAGTTGTCAAATGGAGAAGGTGTAGGGTGAGTGGTATAATGACATGAAGGGAAAAAACCTACTGGAGGAGAAAAGCCCTGTGAGGTCAGCTGGGCACAACAGCATTTGGGTGGTGGCATGGCAAGTTCTCTTGATGCAAACCATGTTAATTTCAAATTTTGTGTGTGGCTCTAGGAGCTGTGAGGGTGGAGGTTGTGGTTGTTGAGTGGGTAGTGTGGGAATGGGTGTAGGTGAAGCAGGGTCCTCATCAAGAAGGTCATCATCATCAAAGTTGGTTTCTGGTGGACACAATTGGATAAGGATGGTTTTCAAGGCCTTGCAGTTCTCCACATCATGCCCTGGCACACGATGGTATGCACAAATTTTAGTATCATCAAACCCTTTTGGCTTGGGTTTGAGGGGGTCGTAAGGTTGGAGTGGTGGTAATGTGATAACAGAAGTCTCAAGGAGGTTGGTTAAAATTTTGGCATAGGACCCTGCTAGTGGATCACAATGGGAAGTGAATGTGGGTTTGGGTGTAGGTGTGGTTGGTTGTCGGGAATTATTTTTGGAAGAGTAGGAATGGGTTGAGCTATGGGTTTAGGTGCCGGTGTGGTTTGAGGTATCAGTCGGGTTCGTTTGGGTAGGGGTATAGTAGATGGATGGGTAGGAGGGTGTGGGGTTGTTTTGACTACCTTGTTGTGGGGTAGTGGGGTTTTGTTTTTGGGTTGCACCTTCTTGGGTAAAGGTGATGTGGGTGTACGAGGTCTAGAAGGAAAAGTAGATGGAGGAAGAGGGTGAGTTACCCACGGGGATAACGGGGTTCTATCAAGGTAGATGACGTGGGTCATACTTGGGGTGTGAGGGACAATGACTGAAGTGTAGTGGGTAGTGAAGCAATAGCTGAAGGTATTGGAGGTATTGGTGGTAAAGAGACTACAGGTGTGGGTATAAGTCATGTTGTGTGCCTGGGTAGGTTAGATTTTTGTGAGGAAGGAATGGGTTGTTGTGTTATTGGTTTATGGATGGGTGAAGGGTGCTTGACCATGTTGGGCAGCTGAGGTCTTAAGACAGACGGGACAAGTGCGGGTGTGATTGGTGCGGTTGGGGTATGAGGTCGATGAGTTTGTTTCTTTGGTTTGGGTGTTGGAGTAGGTGTGGTATTGACTTTGGAGGATGTAGCTAAATCCAGTTTAATAGGTGGATGAGTAAGGCTGGTGGTCGGGGTGACCCCTAAAGTGGTAATAGGTTTAGTGGAGGTAAATGTTGTAGATATGGGTTTGGGTTTATATAGGTTGGGTTATGGGTAAGGGTGTGGTGTGAGTGCTAACAGGTATCATGGAAGGGGTTGTGACAGCTAGGTGGTTGTATTTGGTTTGATGGGTGGAAATGTGTTTGGGTAGATAGTGGAGGTATCAGCAAGGGATATCTGCATCTGTGTTGAGACAGGGAGTAAGAAGGCACCCCCATAGTAAAGCCCTATCCACATAACTGTTATCCAAAATGTGCCCCCTACTCATTTTGTGGCTAACTCCTCTCGTTCTTCCCTCTCTTGTGCCTCAGTCATATTTTTTTGCTTTTCAGGCACTCAAAACCTTCTGGAAATGACACCATTGGATAGAGCTCTTTCTCAGCTTTCCAGAAAGGTAAAGTTTTCCTCCTAACTCCATGTATTTTTGAAGTTATGGCTCGGCGGAGTTTTTTGGAAAAAAATTTCCCCTGAAAGGCCCGCGGCCAATGAGATGCCGCCACGTGGCACCTAGAGTGGCAGAGCGCGGGGAAATTTTGGAAAATTTTCCAAATGACCAAAAAGGTGCAAAAATTCAAATTTTTGCCCGCCAACCCGATTTGGCCCTGTTTTGCCCTAAAACTTCAAATCGCCATATCTTTCGATCCAGAGCTCGGTTTTTCACGTTCTTTATATCAATGGAAAGCTGGTGAAATTCTCTACAAGATTCTAGGGTCATTTTTGCATTTTGGTGGAGTTTGGAGAGAGAAAATCAAGAAACACCTCTGGCACGTGGTCATGGACAGAAATGACGTTTCAACCACCGTTTTTAATGAAGAATGGCTCGCATTCTCTCCCAGCATGGTTAAAAATGTCAGGGAATGGGTCTGTCAGGGCACCCATGCTGTTTTGATGGAATTTTGGTCAATGGTTGAACCCCTTGCACGTTTTCCCATGTTTCTCTCTCCTGGGGTCGTGGTTTGCACTGTAAAAGCCAGAATGAGTTCATTTTGCAAAGGAGAGACACTTTTTCAGCTCTGCAACTTCCTTTTTCTTCCTCCTTGGCAGAATTTGTGAAGAAATTTTACCTTTCCATGTAATGCAGCACCTTTTCTTGCCTCTGGATCACTGTAATGTACTGTATTGGATCTGAGATGTTGATATATGTTCTGTGATTAAAATCCCTCAATCCTTTCATATATCTATCATTGCTTTCTTGATCTTTCATTACATTTTGAGCATTTGTGCATGTTTTGTGTTGTGTTTCCTTATGGATTGTGTATTTCATGCAGCATCAGGTGTCTACAACTCCTTTGGTGCATCACCTATTAGCATTAGTTCTTTCTTTTTTGCATTCTCTATCTCTGTCTCCTTTGGAATTTAGAGTAGATTTAGGAGTTTAAACCTCTGCAATTGTGCAAGTGAAAATAGCTGATCAGAGGAGTTGAGGAACCAGCCTCTAATCTAGAGATTCCTCTTCCATTTTTGCAAGTCCCACACTTGGGAAGAGGATTCAATGTTGTGCAATCACACTGGATGCTCTAGAATGATCAAACTAGAAATCTGATCAACATCCAGGGGGTGCTGCTGATTTGCAACAACAGTTTTGGCACGCCCGGTGGGACCTTAGAGGTCTTCCACTTTATCTTTGACAGGTTGGTGTGTTCCTGTTAAAGATTCAGCCTTTTGGAGGCACTTTCAAAAGCACATCTGGCGACTCCATCTGGTAAACAACTCATTCTCTAAGTTGCAGACCTGTTTTCCATTCATTTCCATCCATTCTTCTTTCCATCATTTTCATTCTTTTCCATTCCATGAAGTTGTGCAATCATGACTTCATTTCCATCATGGAATTCACATTTACAACAGCAGTATATCACACCTCCAACATGTTTTACAAATCCTCCAAATCAGCATTTTGATCAAATTCAAAATCAGCATGTCTACCCATATGAGCAGCAGTGCCAAAGTCAGTTTGGATATGAAGCATGTCAAGCACAAGGGTATGCTGGTTGTGAGGGCAGTCAAGAAGAAAATGCAGATCTGCTGGAACAAATCCAAAAGATGGAGGTAAACATGGTGCAATCCAGGGCTCAAGCACAAATGAAAGCATTTAGAATCGGTTGTAGAGCACCTTGTCCATGGGTGGGACCTTTTCCAAGGCATTACAGCCCTCAAGAGAAGCTAGACTTCATGATTACAACACTACCATTGCTTGCAAAGTGGACTGAAGGAATAAAGGTGTATGAGAGGAGTATTCAACAACCTTGTCAACAGGTAAGCACACCATCTCATGCCTTTTCTCTCCCTCTTTCCCAATCTGTTTTATCTCAGCAGTGTCAAGTTTTAAACTCTCCATCTGCTGTCCCAAGTGTTGAATCCATTTCTCCATTCCCTAGTCTTCCACCCCATCTCAATTCTTCTGTCCTTTTCCCTTCCAAACAGCCATTCCCTCCAAAGAAACAAGAGTTCCTACCTCCTCCACCACCACAAAAAATTGCAAAATCAATTGAGTTACAATCCACTTCTCCTCTTGCATTCCCAAATCCATGTTGGGAGGATAAAAATCAGAATGCCAATCAAGGAAAACAGCAGCAGAAAGAAGAGCCAAACAAGGATGAAGAAATTCAAAGTCTGAAGAGTTGGGCTCTTAAATTCGGGATTACAAAAATCCCCTTGATGGTGAAACCAATAGAGGATGTTGAAGTTGGAGAACAAGTGGAAAACAAGGCTGATTTTATAACAGCAGTGAAGCGAGAAAAACAGCAGTTTGTTGGTGATGAGTTGGGTGTCCATGTTGGCACTTTGCCCAAAGAAAATGCTGATCCAGTTTGCACTGCAAAATCAGCCATCGAGAAGGAAGGAAAACCATCTCAAAACCCCATCTTTGAGGAGCAAATGGATGAGGTCAAGTCAGTTTTTACAACAGTAGAAGAAGGAAGCATTATTGATACATTTTTGCTTTCATTTGAAGGGGCTGATTTGATTGATGAAGCCATTATGGAGGTGAACAAAACAGGTCCAAATTGTGAGCAAAAGGCACAAGAAATTTCATGCTTCTCTCCCACTTCATCTCTCCAACAATCTGATTTTTGGGATGAGTTTGGATTGACAAGTTTCATGTTTGAAAATGAAGTTATACAGGGTGAAGAAAATGCAGATTTGGAGGCCACCATACAAGAGGGAGAGACTTTGCTGCAGCAAGACATTCAAGAGTTTGATTTGCCATCAGACTTAGAAGAATGTTTAGATGAAGAGCTAGCTGAAATTACCATGTTTCCTTCTTCACCATTCGTTCTCCAACAACAAGAACTTGCTGCCATGGACAAAAGAGTTCAAGGACAACAGCCTACAGTTTGCAACATGCCTCTTGAATCAAAGCTGGAAGAATTTGATCTTCCAAAAGCTACAATGGAGGAGCTCCAAAGCCAACAATGTATTGCAGCAGGTAACAACAATGCAAAAGCAACTTCATTGGATGTTGCAATCAATAACGAGGAGTTGCACACTATAGAAGAGTTCCATGTTGCCATGAAGGAAGAGAAAGGGCAGAAAAGTCCTACCATTGCTTCCACATCACCCACCCAAGAAGGTCTACAAGAAGACTCCATTTTTGGAGTTGAAAATCAGAGCTATGGGCATATCAAACGGATCATACCTTGCCCAATAAGGTATTTGACTTCATTGGAGTCAAAGGAGAAGTCACAACCAGTCATGCTTGCTTCTAAGCATGAGGGTGAGCTACAAAGTACCAAGGATCAGCTGTCATACCTCTTCAATCCAAATGCAGAGCAACTAAAAGAGGTATTGGATTTGTTTTCAGTTGACACCTTGATGATTTGGGTAGAAGACCAGCTTCTTGTT
Organism: Taxus chinensis; assembly: GCA_019776745.2. Lineage (NCBI taxonomy): Eukaryota > Viridiplantae > Streptophyta > Pinopsida > Cupressales > Taxaceae > Taxus > Taxus chinensis. The sequence goes on along the minus strand of JAHRHJ020000033.1, from coordinate 422,759 downwards.
GATTTTCCACTCATCCAATCAGCCATGTTCAGTGCCAAATCAGTTGCATGGTTGCAACTTTTGAGAAAGGGAAGCTATTTCTCCCAACCAGTTGCAGGGTTTGTTTAGCCCACTTTTGCTTCCAGTTAGAGTAGGATAGGTAGTTTTGCTTTCAGTAAAAGAAGTGCTTGTGCACACTCTGCATGTTCCATTTTGGAGCATGTATGACCTTTAGTTTTGTACATAGTTTTTGTGGTGCTGGTTTTGCTCTTGCACAGTCCATTTCAGTGGGTTTCCAAGTGGCTCAGAGAGGAGGTTTTCAAAGTTCAGATCAGTTTGCAGGCTACAACTCATGACTCCATGCCCAATGGATGCTTCAGGCAACTGGTATCTTCATCCAGCAGGCAGATGACCCCTCTGAGTCGCCAAAATTGTTATCCAAAATGTGCCCCCTGCTCATTTTGTGGCTAACTCCTCTCATTCTTCCCTCTCTTGTGCCTCAGTCATAATATTTTGCTTTTCAGGCACTCAAAACCTTCTGGAAATGGCACCATTGGATAGAGCTCTTTCTCAGCTTTCCAGAAAGGTAAAGTTTTCCTCCTAACTCCATGTATTTTTGAAGTTATGGCTCGGCGGAGTTTTTTGGAAAAAATTTCCCCTGAAAGGCCCGCGGCCAATGAGATGCCACCACGTGGCACCTAGAGTGGCGGAGTGCAGGGAAATTTTGGAAAATTTTCCAAAAAATGACCAAAAAGGTGCAAAAATTTGAATTTTTGCCCGCCAACCCGATTTGGCCCTGTTTTGCCCTAAAACTTCAAATCGCCATATCTTTCGATCCAGAGCTCAGTTTTTCACGTTCTTTATATCAATGGAAAGCTGGTGAAATTATCTACAAGATTCTGGGGTCATTTTTGCATTTTGGTGGAGTTTGGAGAGAGAAAATCAAGAAACACCTCTGGCACGTGGTCATGGACAGAAATGACGTTTCAACCGTCGTTTTTAATGAAGAATGGCTCGCATTCTCTCCCAGCATGGTTAAAAATGTCAGGGAATGGGTCTGTCAGGGTGCCCATGCTGTTTTGATGGCATTTTGGTCAATGGTTGAACCCCTTGCACTGTTTTCCCATGTTTCTCTCTCCTGGGGTCGTGGTTTGCACTGTAAAAGCCAGAATGAGTTCATTTTGCAAAGGAGAGACACTTTTTCAGCTCTGCAACTTCCTTTTTCTTCCTCCTTGGCAGAATTTGTGAAGAAATTTTACCTTTCCATGTAATGCAGCACCTTTTCTTGCCTCTGGATCACTGTAATGTACTGTATTGGATCTGAGATGTTGATATATGTTCTGTGATTAAAATCCCTCAATCCTTTCATATATCTATCATTGCTTTCTTGATCTTTCATTACATTTTGAGCATTTGTGCATGTTTTGTGTTGTGTTTCCTTGTGGATTGTGTATTTCATGCAGCATCAGGTGTCTACAACTCCTTTGGTGCATCACCTATTAGCATTAGTTCTTTCTTTTTTGCATTCTCTATCTCTGTCTCCTTGGAATTTAGAGTAGATTTAGGAGTTTAAACCTCTGCAATTGTGCAAGTGAAATAGCTGATCAGAGGAGTTGAGGAACCAGCCTCTAATCTGGAGATTCCTCTTCCATTTTTGCAAGTCCCACACTTGGGAAGAGGATTCAATGTTGTGCAATCACACTGGATGCTAAGAATGATCAAACTAGAAATCTGATCAACATCCAGGGGGTGCTGCTGATTTGCAACAAGTTTTATTGGATGAAGGGGCATGGTTGGGAAATTCCTTTTGAAGATTTGTAGATTTTGGTTATGGGGTGTGTGCATTGGGATTATCCATAATTAACTCATCTTTCTTAAGCATTTCTTGGACAATATTTTTAAAAGTTATGTAGTTTCGAGATCACTATGACCCTTTACTCTATGATAGTTAGAGAAATCATGTTCTTTATACCATGCAGTTGCATGGGGTGAGCATGGTCAAAACCAGTGTGTGGTTTTATAGGTAGAAGGGTGATGGCTCTGGATTTGATAAGATTTTCTAAGATAGAAGAACTAAGGTTCCCCAATTGGGGTATATTTTCATGTACTCTCATTATGAATTAAAAATGAATTTTATGGAAAGGTGAGAGATTAGATGAGGGTGTAGCCTGATTCGACGGATGAGCTAGGCCGGCCTTGAGTACCACTACATTAGCGGTGCCCTGAGCTTTTGAATAATTATTTTTTGGTTTGGAAGATGAAGAGGTATGATTAGAATTGAATGCCAACTAATTCTTATTGCGTAATTGGATTTTCTTCTCTTCGATGGCCTGAATCTCTAACTTTCGTGCCATGGTGAATGCCTCATCAAATGTTCAGAAGATTTGGACCTACAAGGTCAGGTGAATTTATATGTCTAGATGCAAGCTATTATGTGAAGAGATTCGATGAGTTCATTTTGTGGTAGTTGGAAGGTAAGTTCATTGATCAGGCTACGCTAGCGAGTGAAAAAATCTGTGATAGATTTGATCCTCATACTAACGTGTATTGAATATAGGTCAACTCATGGTAACCTTCTTGACGATATTGATATGAGAAATGATCCAAGAAGGCTTGGGATACCTGATTGAATGAGAATATAGAGTGTCTAGGTAACCCGCTATACCAGTCTAATGCGAGGTCCAGTGAGGGACATGGGAAAATTTCTCAAAAGTAAGGCATCATCATGAGGGGATCAGATAACACCCATGTTTGAATGACTATAAATGTTGCTATGGGTCTTCTTTGCTATTGAAACGATTGAATTTAGGCATTTCCCAATGCACAGGGTATGAACAGATAGGAATGGATGTGTGAATAGGCTCGTTACAAATCTCATCGTAGGTGAGAGTGTTGTGGGAGCCAGAAACCAATGCCTCTAATGTTTACATCTTGTCCAACATCAATTTAATTAGGTCATTGGTGGGTTGTGATGAGTGGATGCCTCCTATAGCATGAGGGGTTGGTTTTGGGCATATAACGGGGGTGGCATTCCAGTGTATGGGGCTGCCATGTAGGGTGGTGGAGAAGAAGGTGATGAAATAGGGGGTACATACCCAGAATGTATAATAGATGAAATTAGGAGGTTGTTGATAGTATGTATATGGGGGTGGAAAGGTCATGGTAACCCTAGTGGAAATAGGGGCTAATGATTGTGGAATGGAAAGAACCACATTATTGAAATGGGGTAGGGGTCACCGAAACTGGAGGTGGTAATGTAGCTACAGGTATATGAGACATTAGGGGTGGATGAGGTTGTGTTTAGGGGTAGTCATCGAGGGTATGGTGGATGTAATGGGTGCCAATAGAGGTAGTAGACATAGTAGTCATAGCAGGTATAGGACCTAACTGTGAAACGATTGGGGGTAAGGTGGATGCGGGCAACACATAAGCCAGATGGGGCCGATGCGGAAGTGGGTGCGAGAGTCAAGAAGGGATAGATATGGGCATGTCACTATATCAACTGACCCGAGGCATCTCATGTAGTGGACCATAGTGGGAAAGGTAGAACTGTAAGGTGGTAGGATTCTAGTTAAGGAGTCATGCAAACTCCTCATCTTCGGTAGCGATAGTAGATAGGTTGGATGGGATCCATGGCTGGTGATAAAATGGAAGGTGGTGAAGGACTAGGTGGGAGTGGTTGACAACTGGCATGGAATATGAGGGTGCTTGCTTAATCTTCAGGTCAGTTTACCATGTGAACTAGTACTGATCAGGTTAGGAGCTGCTTTCTGTAAATGATACAGAGAATAATAGGAATAGGTGAATCTAGTGACAAAAAGTAATAATAAGTACCAAATGGTGTAACTGGAATGTGAAACAAAGAATAACCATATGTCAGTTAGGGAAAACTAACACTGGTCAAGGGTAACCACTGTCGGTTACTATAGAAAATGGACTTAGTGAGTAAACAACGAGGCAGAAGGTAAAATATGACAGGTATGCCAAATATGAAGATGATCTGAACATGAATGAATGGAATAATGACAGTGATAGAGACTGTGAAAAGTGGAAGAAGGTGATACAAAACTACCAAGTCCTTTTGAGTAGGTTATTACAAAATTGACATGGAACTGATGTCAGTTGGGTATAACCGATGGCGGTTAGAGGTAACTGACGACCGTTACTGTGAAATTGAAACAGTGATGAAAGAAAGTGGTTGTGAATTAAAATTTGATGTAGAATCAGACCCATAATTAAGAGAATGATAATGATATGGCCCAGGCACACTCAGGTGAAGCCAGAATACACCAGCTATGATGAGGAGCGTGCAAGGATGAAAGAAGAAAAATGATGAATGTGATCTCTCACCTCAAAATGCAAGCCAAGCAAAACACTAAGAAAATGCAATCCTAGGAGTGCCTTTTCTATTATGTTTTTTAGCTTATGCTATTTAGGGACTGACACATGAATTGTGAAATAGTTTTTTTGGTGAGGATGGCTTCCTACAAAGAAGGAGATCTAAAAGGTGAGCTTTCAGGTATGTTATGGTGGGGGCGGGCTTCCTCTGAAGTATGACTCGATAGAGCAGCAAGATGGGTGCCTACTTTGCAAGTGATCATGTGATCACCTATAGCTTCTTCTTAGGTAAGATGTTGTTTAAGAATGTATGTATTTTGAATTTTTGTGTGGTTTGGTAAGACTCAGAGAAAGAGAAAAGGATAGAAGTGCTTTTCTAATGATTCGTTTGTCAACCATCAGCTGGGCATGACTTCCAGCGTATAGGTTTCCCTCAATTAATGTGAGCTAATGCAAATAAATTAGAATGAAATGCACTTATTTTTAAACCCAAATCGAAAATGTGAAATTTCCAATGACACAATAAGATGAAGAGGAAGAGGGATGCTCTTTCACTACAATGCAAAAAACATGAAGAAATGTTCTTTTTAATTACACCAAAAGAAAAGTTTCCTTTAAAGAAAATAGAAAGAAGAGGTGGGTTACCAAGGAAGAAAATTAGTGTGTACACTTTTCAGAAGGGAAAACAAGTACAAACAATTTTTCCTAGGAATGAATGAAATGCAAAAAACCCCGGATGGGTCCCACCCTTTATGCCAAAATGTTTCACCTTTTTCTTAGATCATTTCTTTGAAGTGTTGACGAAACAGATAGGGTAACGGGCATAGGAGGAATACCTGTTCAAATGTTGGTTGATGGGTTGTTGCACGCGTATGACTTCCAGAATCCACAGCTGATCGTGAGAGCTTCCTTTTGGCTAGGAGGAACTACCTGTAATGAAAACAAGACCACCAGAAGGAATTAAACAATATGGGCAGTGAACTTCCTAGCGTATGCTAGATCCAGGAAGTGTGATACTTCCTAGATGGCTATCAGTCCACTATTTTAAACAATTTAATGTTGTAAACAAAGTAAATCCTATTGTTATTTTGAAATGATTTAGGTATCTCACTTAAAAACACAATAAGAAATAGATCTAATCTAACAGGCTAAGCTAGAATAGAATCCAAAGGTCAAATGATTGGTTCTGGGTCTCTGCAGGTTTGATATAGGTCTTAGGTAGATCACAGGTGAATGAGGGTGAGAATGAAATTAGGTGGGTAGGTCATCTGTTCTAGGCTGTGTGGGAAAATACAAAGACCAATTTCGGTTAGGGGTGGCCGACGACAGTTAGGTGTAACTTGTGCCAGTTACTGTGAGATTTAAAAATGTCATAGAACAATCTATGGTCTCCTTTGTGATTGCAAAAAGGACTTTGGTGATTCAGGATGAAATATTGGGTTACTGGGAGTAGGATTTTGTGAAGGTTTCAATGGGTATATGGAGGTGAAAATGTTTGGAGAAGGTCAATAGGGGGAAAGATAAACAATGGATGATAAAATGATGATGAAATGAAATAAACCAGGAAAGTATGATGTTATACTTACTTGGATTCCGGTTCCTGAATGTCTTGTGTGTGAGGGATGGATGGTGTTGATGAGGGGTTTGAAGGTTGCAAGTGATCACCAACTATGAATGAAAGCTTCTGCATGGGCTGCATGTACACTCCTCTTTGCTCGTGGATAGATCAGATCATGGCTGGGATGGCTGTGCAGGAGAAGATGCTCAATCTCCTTCCTTGGATGTGAGTTTTTCACTGGAATTTTCTCTCATGAAGATGCATTATCTCTCTGAGATGTTTTCTTGTTTCATCAACATTTCTCCAATGTTCCATTTTCTAACCTTGAGAATAAGGTATTTTATGGGTTAAAAGGGGTAACCGACAATGGTCTAGCTTAACTGGTGACGTTTAGGGGTAACCGGCATCGGTCAAGGTAGGATTTTCTAGGTTTACTAAACTAGGGAGATCCTCTTGATTTCCTTTGATCTCATGTCGTTATCCCATGGATTAGACTAGGAGCTTCTTGTGAGCATGCGGGAATGTGGTTAGAGGGAATGTAGGCATTGATTTTTAGGGTTTGGGTAAGTCTTAGTTAGTTATGGACAACTTGCTAAGAATAGGTCTTAGGTTGAGTTGGCTTGGTGAGGTGTCTAAGTGAACTGTATGTGTGGATATTATTTAAATAATATATTTAAATAATAAATACAGGTGAGGATAATGCATTAATTTAATTATATTAATTAAATTAGTATTAGTGGGGTGAAGGGGGTCATGGCTAGGTAAATGTAATAAATGGTGCTTATTTGTCAAGGGACAAAAGGGGAGTGTGACCTAATTTTAGTGTCTACAGTAGGAATTTTGTAAAATATGATCAACCCTTGGAGGGTAGAAATGACTTATTAAAGAATATTTGTGCTATAATTTTCATGAGAAATGTCATATGACTATACTATTTACATGAACCTTTAATTCATAATGAAGTGATGGGGCATGAGTGGACCCCTTGTGTATTTCAACCAGAAATAGTATTGGACATTTTTTCTTTGTAGACTTCGATGGCCCTTCAATACTGAATTCAAGAGGTTTAAGGGTCCTAGAACACATGATAGGAGGCAAAACTCCAATTATGTTCTTTACCAGTATATGAACAATATTGTTCCACTCAATAGTTGTAATGGAGTATCAATAGGAAATCAAGGTAATTTCTTACATATTACATTCAGAAGTAAGACTATCCCATAGGTGAGTTCCAACATGGTGTTGGGAGAAGGATTAGGACTTCTTCAAGTCACTTGTTCGCCCAAATTCATTATGAAGTGAGTAACATAATGGGTTGCAGATACTAGGCTTCTTAGAGGTAAATATCATCCATATGGGTCTAATCATTTTACCAGGAGGGAAATGATTCAGTTCAGAATATGATACTAAGGAGAACCTGTCTTCATGGATGTCAGGGAAAACGGTTTCCTATTGCTCTTGAAATATGTCAACTCAGAGTGTTGAATGTTTTTGAAAATGGTGCACTGTCATGATGGCAAACACCTTGTTAGATTGATATGACATGGGGTCATTCAATATGATGGACTTGATCAAAACAACATATTTATGTGAGGCGCACGATGTTTGAAAGGCTATATTTAAGAGACTCGTTGAAATATGCACGGGAGGTTTTTGACTTGGCTCTTGATTCATGCTAAGGCCAGCTGGATCATTTGCCTAAAGGTTAGGAATCCTCTGAAGGTGACATGAATAAGTATTAAATAATTAGATCTGTGAAAATCCAAAGAAGGAAGTCATTATTGTGCATAAGCATAGTTACAAATGTTGTGTAAGGTTGCATCAGTGATAGTAATGCCCTTAATAGGTGTGAAGGATACCAAGGAGGCTTCAGGGATATATTTTAAATTCCTAATTAAAGTTTTCATTCTTCCCTATGAAAGAATGCAATGATAATGCAATATTAATCATATTTGAGGTATGTATCTTATATTCTGCCATCCTTGAAAGGATAACACAGTTATAAGGTCTATGGAGGTACTGTCACAATTCCTATGCATGATGATCATGGTATTTTTTCTTGGTCCACATGATGTGGGGGAGTTAATTATTTCTCTGGCAAACAAGGTAGGAAGCTAAAAGATTGACAAAATACATGTATAATTGTCTCTCTCATCTTGACAAGGTGCATTTACATCATAGAGGAAGGAAATGAGCATTATATAGGGATGACAAAACTATTGCAGGTTGACATAGTAAGTGAAGAGTTCACTAGCCTTTAAAACATGATGTTATATGTTTCTAAGGACATTTTATGGTACATCATAAAAATCACTATGAAGATGGTTTAGCCATTGTTGAGTCTGATAATTTTTCGATGGATAAGGTTCTTAGATGGCAATAAATCCCCTTCTCTGGTTACACATCCCCTACTTATTGCATCCATTTTTCATGATAATTCATAAGTAGTTTCCTCTTCATGATCCATTGAAGAATTGAAGTTGTTATGGTTTGATGTATGTTGATTGTTTCAAGTGTGAATCATGTTTTGTGAAGTTTTAGGAGGGATCATGCTATCAATTGACATAGCTCTACAATTTCAAGAACCTTGAAAATGAGTGATTTTTGTGTTCATGTAGTCAACAGAGGTGTTCTTAAGGTGTCAATAGGTTTTAAACATGATTTAAAGTTGATTTAGATGCTGAGAGTGAGTAAGGAAACACAGTCTCAAGAAGAATAAATCAATCATTACAACATCAGATGACTTGATTAGACCATATCTAGCAAGTGAAAAGGTTCCCTCAAATGCTATGATATGAGTTGACTTGCATGTCATATGTTGTTGTCTCATAGTCCCTTGAATTACTGATTTATATGTGTTAAAATTTGTTTAATGGATTGTAGAGGTTATATAGAGAAGTTGAATGGAGATCCTATTCAATTCTATAAATGTCCTATAAAGACAACAAGTGAGTTTATCAGTAGTTAGGTAGAGTTTCTGCAAGTTCAATTTCTGGATACCCTAGGTGTGTAGTAGAGTTTATTACAAATATATAAGGTATACAAGGTCACCTGACCTAGGATAATGAGTTAAAGTTTAATAAGAGGTTTGTCATACTCTGGGAAAATACATCAAAGGTCAAAGGTATGAATCTGAGTTATCTTTCTTGAAAATTGATAACAATGTTGAAAAGACATGAATGTAGTAAATTATCCAGGTATGTGTATGACAACAGTAATGGTTTTTTAGCAAAATGATAGCACATTTTGAGGGGGAGCTCAAATTATCACATATCTCAAGAAGAAAAAATATCAATGTTCCCGCATCGATCATTATTTGTATGATTGTTTTCTTGCATTATGAGTGAAAGACTTTCCTGACATCAGGGTACTAAAGACTATCATTCAAATGTGAAATAACAAGTTATAGGACTATACAATCCCTTCTTGAGATAGGTGGATATTATTTTGACCCTAAATAAAGTGTTCAAGGTAGAAAGAATGCTTGCATGGTAGAATTAGTCATTCCCATTTCCTAGGTCTATTCAAGTGGTGAGAAAATAATTGGCTTAAACAAATTTAGAATAGCAAGAAAATAAGCCAATAGAGTACTAAGAAAGTGTTTTGGGACAGGGGCATTTTTGTTGATCCATTCCCATGGATTTCCTATGCAAATCAGGTAAGATTTCTTGTATTTTTACTTAGGATGATAGAGGGGGATTATATGACCCTAGGGTGAGTCATAAGACAAAGGTTCATGTGATGAATTATCTCGCATGACATGATAAACCTTATTTGACAAAATGGTCCAACCAGGTGAGCTTTATCAGGATACTAGGTCCTAATTGTTCTTTACAGTATGGACCTAATGCAAAATCCTAAGACTCATGAAAGAGTTTTTTTAGTTGAGACAATGAAAGAAGGATCCGTCAAGAAGTGGTTAAGTTTAGTGATATTCCATGATCAAAATATTGTTGGCATAACTGATATGCATCTGTTTAATGAGGAAGATACACTGTTTTCAAGTCATAATGAAGCCAAAAACAAAGTACATGAGAAAGAAAGACAATTTTGAATGCTTCTTGTGAATAATTTTTTTGTTGTTTCCAAACAAGAGGTAATAATATTATGCTGAAGATTATGAAAATTAATAGCTACATATATGCATTTTCACTTAATGAAAAAGTGGGAGAACAACTAGGTAGTTTTCCATCAATGAAAAAGGAGAAGATTGTTGTCATGAGTGAGTTTCAACTATTATCATGTTATGTAAAATATCATTAATGAAAGAGGGGATGATATAAAAATGATAGATGATGGTTTTTATGATGATGGAAATGTCATATCAGGGTGTGACATGGTGCTAATAGTGGAAACAATGGGAATGGCTTAGCCTAGTGGGTCTAATCAGGTGACCTAGTTATCCTATGTGATAGGTGTAGGGTGGATAGAGTTGCATGATAGATTGAGGATTATGGTAAAGGCATGGAGATCCTATGATTGGATAGTGTTGAGACACTCATATTATTTTTAGAGTGAAGGTACTAGTTACAAGTGCTCATCTAGACCTAAGATAGGTGCTTGGAGGACTAATGAGTCATGATGCATTAGCGTTTAAGAGTTATGTAAGATCATGGAAGGATGCATGGGGGTTACCTACATGTTGTCTCAAGTGTGTTAGGTCCTTTTTGAGATCTTGAAATGAGATTCATCATGTTTTCCTACTTGATCTAGGTTGAAACTAGACCTAATCTTAGTGTATAAAGGCCTAATAAGGTATGATAGTCACTTGCAGGTGTGTGAGAGCCCTTTAAGAAACTCATAGAGGTATATCATATTTTTTTCAACATGTGGAGGCATTTAGAAATGGTTTCATGCATGGAAAAAAGTTGTAGACACCAAAATTGGGTCACACTCCCCTTGGTCCCCTTTCAAATAACCAAATTAAACACATTCACCTAGCCATGACCCCCTATCACCCCACATTAATATTAATTTAATTAATTTAGAAATAAATTAATACCCATCCTCACCCCTATTTATTAATTCAATATCCTAATATAATTCACTTATAATTAAATCGATGTACACCTCACCTAGACACCTCACCATAAGACCTATTCATAACATGTTTCCATAAATTAACTAAGACTTAGTTCAAACCCTAAAAACCAATGCCTATTATTCCTATAACCAACTTCTCTGATCATAAAAATATAATTTCCATTTTGATCCGTGAGATAAATGAGTAGACCTGACCCAGGGAAATGAGGGGAGATCTATCATAGTTTAGTAAACCTAGGAAATCCCACCTTAACCAATGCCAATCATCCCAAAACTGACGTTGGTCAGACTAGGAACTGCATCGTCGGTTACCATTTATTCACCCAAAAATAACCTTATTGGTCAAGGTTGGTACATTCTGGAATTGAAGCAGAAGAGAAGAGAGCTACATGCAAGAAGAACCAGAACCTTTTCATATCCACAGAACCAATCCATAGCCAACACCAAGGACAAATCGAGCCAGGTATTGCACTGATGGTAACATCTTTAGGAAGCACTACTACGGTACCCAACATCATTCATTTGATAAACCACCATCACCATCCAACCATTTGAACTTGCATCATAGTAGGTATAATTTTAACCAGCGTCATCTATTTCATACTTCAGTCTCTTTTAGTTTTTCTATTAGCTTGTTATCAATTTCTAATTGCACTCTCATTCCCCTACCTTTTACATGCTTGTAAACTCAACCATTCCTCCACCCACACCATTAAATCACCTATGTCTAACCTGTTACACATATTTGAGTATAACTATGATTCCCACAAACCTTGTCCACCCCCTTTTATCTCTATTTAACATCATATCAACCTCTACAACCATATCTTTTTGAGTCTTATCCAGACCGCCTCTATAGATACCGGTTACCTATGACTGTCAGTCGGTTCTACCTAATAATGATTGGTCATACCCTACCGATGCCAGTCTCTGTGTCTTTTACTGCCAACACTATGTAAAAAATCAACCATCTACCTACCAAAACAACCCAAACACCTTACATAACTCTGTTAAGACCCTATCTGTGACCTGCAAACCACTTGAATAACCTGTAACCTGACTTGAAGACCTTGACCTGCATAATTTAGCTTAGTATGTTAAATTGGATCGATGTTGATAGTGATCTGAATGAGATACACTAAATCATTTTAATACTAGCATTAGATTTTTTTATGTATGTATTAAATTTATTTCATAATTTGTTTTATTAAAATAGTGGGATGACAACCTTCTAGGAAGTATCAAAATTCTTTGATATAGAGTACACTAGGTAGTCCACTATCATATATTATTTAACTCTCATTTGGTGATCTTTTTTTCTATTTCAGGTAGTTCCTCCTAGCCAAATCGAGAAGTCAGAATGCACGCATCAACCTCCAACCGACCAACACAATAGGTATTCCTCCTCAACCCATAACATTATCTATTTCATCACATTCAAAGCATAAATAAAATGGTGAAATATTTTGGCATGCCCAGTGGGACCCTCATTTATGGGTTCCCTTTCTTTTCATATAGGTTTCATCTTGAGTGTTTTCTTTCTAAATTGTCATTCACTAAATCTTCTTCTTTAGTAATCCTTTCTTTCTTTCTAATTGCTCTAAATGAGACATTTCTTTTGGTGTTTTAAAAGGAACACATTCTTCTTTCTTGCTACATTACATTAGTGAAAGAGCATGCCTCTTCTTGTTTATCATTTTGCTTAATTGAATATCATATTTCAATTTGGGCTTAAAACACTTGCATTATATTTTGATTTGTTGTATTTTTAGTGCACATTAAAATTAGGGAAACCTATATGTTGGAAGTCATTCCCAGCTAATGGTTAACATAATTGAACCATAGAAAGCAATATCTTTCTTCTTCTAACAAACTACACAAATCTAAATATACACACTTTCTTAAATGACACCTTACCTGGGAACACCTGTCAACAATCACATGATAAGAGGATTGGTAGGTACTCCCCAGCTGGTTATCTCTATCCAGTACCCCATCAGAGAGCACCCCCCCACCATAACATAACCTAAAACCTCACCTTTTAGATATCCTTCTTTGTGGGATGCCTTCCCAACAAAAAAATCCATTATGAGTTCACATGGTCAGTTTTAAATAACATAAGCTAAACAAGCATAAGAAAAGGGCACTTTTAGGGTCATACTTTTTCTTAGTGTTCCTCTTGACTTGTGTTTTGAGGTGTGAGACTATGAATCTACATTATTTTTCTTCCTTTCACACTCCACCATCATAGTTGGAGTATTCTGACTTTGTTTGAGTGCATCATGACGCCATCTTCTCATTCTCATATTTCTGATTTTAATTCTTCACCAAATTTAATTCAAAAATCCTAGTTTCTTCACTTCTATTTCATTTTATAGTAATCGGTGTCAGTTCAGTGACCGTCATCGGTTACATTTGACCGTCATCAGTTAAACCTAACCGGTGTTGGCTTTTGGCTTTCTAGTTATTTTTCCTAGAATAACCTTCATCACTCCTTATGTTCTATTTTTGGCCCTCAGGGAACCATCCTATTCCCCTCTATTGATGTTTTTGTCATACACAGTTTCCCCATTACACATTAATTCTAGTCTTGTTTAACTTCCTAAAACTAGTTTTTTTCCATAGTAACTAGCATCAGTTTCTGTGGCCGCCATCATTTTCCCACTAACCATCACTATTCATCCTGACCATTTTCAGTTTTTGTGTTTGGTTTTCAAACTTCAAACCTTGACTGAATTCACCCTCCCAGCCTCATTTTTCTCTTTTTTTATTATTTTCTGTGTCATTTACAGAATACAATTTTTCCAGGTCAACACTTACTCACATTGTGTTGAGTCACAACCAAACTAACACTCTTATATTCCACGCCAGCCGTCAACCACTACCACCTAGTCCTTCACCACCTTTTATCCTGTCACCCATGGATTCAACCCCACCTACCACTATTTCTATAGTAAATGAGGAGTTCGCACGACTCCTCAATCAGAATCCCACAGCCTTATAATTTTAGCTTTCCCACTCTTCCACTCAGAATTGCTTAGGTCAGTTGATATATGGAATGCCCATATCTATCCCCCTGACTCTCACACCCACTTCTACATCAACTCCATCTGGTTCCGTGCTTCCTGCATCCACTTTACCCCCAGTCATTTTGCAGTTAGGTTTTGTACTTGTTATGACTGCCACGTCTGTTACCTCTGTGGCACCCATTACATCCACTGTGCCCTCAATGACTACCCCAAACACAACCTCATATGCCCCTAATGTCTCATTAATACCTGTAGCTACGATCCCACCTTGAGTGTCAGTGACTCCTACCCCATTTCAAAACGTGGTTCTTTCCATTCCACAATCATTAGCCCCTATTGCCACTAAGGTTACCACGACCCTTCCACCCCCATATACATACTACCAACAACTGCTTGTTTCATCTATTATTCATTCCGAGTATGTACTCCCTATTTCATTGCCTTCTTCTCCACCACCTTACATGACAACCCCATACACTGGAATGCCACCCCCATTATATGCCCAAAACCAAGCTCCTCACGCTATAGGAGGCATCTAATCATCACAACCCACCAATGACCTAATTAAATTGATGTTGGACAAGATGCAGAAAATGGAGGCATCGATTTCTGGCTCCCACAACACTCTCACCTATGACGAGATTTGCAACGAGCCTATTCACCCATCCATTCTTATCCGTTCATACCTTGTGCATTGGTAAATGCCTAAATTCAACTACTTCAATAGCAAGGAAGATCCACAACAGCATTTACGCTCGTTCAAACACGGGTGTTATCTGATCGCTCATGATGATGCCCTGCTTTTGAGAACTTTTCCCATGTCCCTCACTGGACCTGCATCAGATTGGTATAGTGGGTTACCTAAACACTCTATATTTTTATTCAATCAGGTAGCCCAAGCTTTCTTGGACCATTTCTCTATCAATATCACCAAGAAGGTTACCATGACTGATCTATATTCCACACATCAATACAAGGATGAATCTATCACAGATTTTGTCGCTCACTGACGTAGCCTGATCAATAAACTTACCTTCCAACTACCACAAACTGAACGCATTGAGCTCTTCACACGAGCTTGTGCTAGACATATCTCCCTAACATTACAGGTCCAAACTTTCTTAACATTCAATGAGGCATTCACTATGGCACGAAAGTTAGAGATTCGGGCCATCGAAGAGAAGAAAATCCAATTACAAAATAATAATTCGACATTCAAGTCGAATGAAACCTCTTCTTCTTCCAAACCACCAACCAATTATTCAAAGGCTAAGGGTACCACTAACGCAGTGGTACTCAAGGCCGGCCTAGCTCATCTGTCTAATCAGGCTACACCCTCATCTAATCTATCACATGTCCAGGCTTTTCGATTCAGACAAGAGCAATGAAAATATACCCCAATTGGGGAACCTTACTCTTCTATCTTAGAAAAGCTTATCAAATCAGGAACCATCACCCTTCC
The DNA here is from genome assembly GCA_019776745.2 of Taxus chinensis. Classification (NCBI taxonomy): domain Eukaryota; kingdom Viridiplantae; phylum Streptophyta; class Pinopsida; order Cupressales; family Taxaceae; genus Taxus; species Taxus chinensis. The sequence continues at coordinate 407,350 of JAHRHJ020000033.1, read as the reverse complement.
AACCATAAAACTACACACTGGTTTTGACCCTGCTCGCCCCATGCCCGCGTGGTATAAAGAGCATGATTTCTGTAACTATCACCGAGTGAAGGGTCATAGTGATGATAACTGCATCACTTTCAAGAATATTGTCCAATAAATGCTCGAGAAAGGCAAGTTAACTGTGGATAATCCCAATGCCACCCCCAACCAAAATCTACAAATCTTCAAGAAACCATTTCCCAATCATGCCCCTTCATCCAATCAAACCGGTGAGACATCCTCTCATGATACCCATACCCGTGAGGTTCATGTTATATTTAACGAGGTACCTATAGCCTCTCAATTACCTCACATCCCTTCCATAGAGGAAATCCTAGCCCGAAATCCTCCTTCCACATTAGAACCAACCTCCACTATTCCTTCACCAATAGAGGAACATCTTTCATCTCCTACATCACCTACGGAGGGGTCTTCTGCTAACATTGAGACCATCTGACCCCTAGCTTCTCCACTTAGAGAACCTTTACCTACCATACCTCCTCCACCCATAGAGGAGCACCCATTACCTTCTCCACCCACAACGAAGCACCTGTTACCTCATCCACCCAAAGAGGAGCACTTATCTGTTCCTCCACTTATAGAGAAGCTCCCATCATCTCTTCCAACCATCATAGAGCCAATGGAGATATCTTTGCCTCTTGGTGAGCACTCTCCATTGGCTACCCAAAACCCAATAGACCTACTTTCAGCTCTCTTAACCACGAAAGATGAAACTGGCCAATTCCCCATCTCTAAGATGGATTTTATGGGAATTCTTATTAGGTCCTCGCCAACTCCACCCATTAATGTTCTGTTCTCATGTTTGGCCAATCACTTAGATTAGGTGGATAGGGATTTACTATGGGGGTGCCTTTTACTCATCCACCTATTAAACTAGATTTAGCTACATCCTCTAACGTCAAAACCACACCTACTCCGACACCCAAACCAAAGAAACAAACTCATCGACCTCATACCCTGACCATACCAATCACACCCACACTTGTCATGTCTGCCTTAAGACCTCAGCTTCCAATTATTATCAAGCACCCTTCTCCCATCCATAAACCAATAACTCAACAACCCATTCCTTCCTCACAAACCTCTAACCTACCCAGGCACACAACACAACTTATACCCACACCTGCAGTATCTTTACCATCAATACCTCCAATATCTTCAGCTATTGCTTCACTACCCACTACACTACAGTCTTTGTCCCTCACACCCCAAACACGACCCACATCATCTACCTTCATAGCACCCTCGTTATCCCCGTGGGTAACTTGCCCTCTTCCTCCATCTATTTTTCCTTTTAGACCTCGTACACCCACATCACCTTTACCTAAGAAGATGCGACCTAAAAACAAAACCCCACTACCCCACACCAAGGTAGTCCCAACAACCCCACACCCTCCTACCCATCCATCTAATGTACCCCTACCCAAACGAACCTGACCGATACCTCAAACCACACAGGCACCTAAACCCATAGCTCAACCCATTCCTACTCTTCCAAATACAGTTCCTCAACAATCAACCATACCTACACCTAAACCCACATTCACTTCCCATTGTGATCCACTAGCAGGGTCCTATGCCAAAATTTTAACCAACCTCCTCGAGACTTATGTTATCACATTAACGCCACTCTGACCTTACGACCCCTTTAAACCCAAGCCAAAAGGGTTTGATGATACTAAAATTTGTGCATACCATCGTGTGCCAAGGCATGATGTGGAGAGCTGTAAGGCCTTGAAAACCGTGATTATCCAATTGTGTCCACCAGAAACCAAATTTGATGACGATGACCTTCTCAACAAGGATCCTGCTTCACCAACACCCATTCCCAAACTACCTACTCAACAACCACAACCTCCACCCTCACAACTCCTAGAGCCACCCTCAAGATTTGAAATTAACATGGTTCGCATAAGAGAATTGGCCACACCACCACCTAAATGTCGTTGCACCCAGCTGACCTCACAGGGTTCTCCTCCGGTAGGTTTTTTCCCTTCATGTCATTATACCACTCATCCTACACCTTCCCCATTTGCCAACCTCCCTCAAATCAACAAGATACATGTCACTACGTGTCCGTAAAATGGCAAAGACAAGGTAACTGACCCACCAACCAATCTTATACCCCACATACCATCAACACCCATACCAAAAATAACTATCCGTGGTCTCACATACCCCCCCCCCCCATTTCTAATGGTGTCACACATCACACCATGCTCAAACAACTATACTAAGCTCCCCTCAAAATTTCCTTATACGACCTCATCCAAACCTCGCAATCCCATCACCAAGCTCTCATGGAGGTTCTTCAATCTATTGAGGTTTTACCCAATGACCCTACACTCATAGCCTCGATTATCACACCTCATCATGTAGCCGACATTAAAATTTTCCTCCATAATTTCTATTTTATTAATGTATGTATTAGGAATAGGATGTTGTTAAGTATAATTAGTAGTGGCATCCAATAGAAGATAACGGCGCCATCAGTACGGTGCCGCCAATAAAGTAGAGTACGGTAACAGTCAAAGTACAAAAGGAATGTTGTGGTAAAAAAGTAAATATTTGTCGTAAGTGGTCCGGTAATGTTAAAATGTCAAAGTTGGGGTAAGTAGAGAAGTAGGGTCTACATGATTAGGAATTAGAAATATTATATTTGTAATAAGGACAAGGAGTGATGTCATAAATATTTTGTGTATTTTATTTGTAGAAAAGTCTAAAAAGGTGGAACCCATGTGAGATGATAAGGTTTATCTTATCTTAGAAGATAAGCCTACATGTAAAGGAAAGAGTTTAGGCATGGAATATGATTGGCCGGAAGAGATTTCCTATCCTATCTTAGAGATAGGGTGGATAAGCCTGAATTCCTATAAATAGAGAGGCCATCCCCTCTCATTTATCATAGAGCAAAGTTGTAATAATTATTTTATGAATAAAGGATTCTTTGTGAAGGTGTGTTAAGGAAGTCATCAAGAGGAGTAATTGTGAAGTTTCTCCCATAACCATTGTTGGAATCAAGTGGAGTTGGTAACACTTGGAGTAATTCATGGGTGAGATTGTAATAATTCCATGTTAATAATATATTTTACAGTTGTATTTCAGATTTTTCATCATTCTTTTTTTTGTCATAGTCTGTGGTATTCTTGTGTTATGTTTGTTGTTGTGTTTCCAGATTACTACCACCAAACCAAAAGTTGTGCATTACTAAAATAATCATAGCACGAGGAGTTCCCGGTGAAATATTATCAGAGTGCCGGATTCGTGTTCACATTTTGGTTCCGTTGCCGGGACCATTCCTCGTTGGTGGATTTTCTGGAGAGATATTCCCACTTAGTCATAAATCAATAGGAGGGTAACCTTGTTTTTATTGTGCCTAGTAGTTACCATGGTAAAGTCACTTTTTACCATGCATAGTATTTACCACAGTAACTTTACTTTTTACCATGAATAGTATTTACCACAGTAACTTCATTTTTTACCGTGAATAGTGTTTACCCCAGTAACTTCATTTTTACCGTAAATAGTGTTTACCACAGTAAAGTCAGTTTTTACCGTAGTAAGTCAAGTTTTACCATAGTAAATGTAAGATTACCGTGGTCATTCCTATTTTACTGTAGAAAGGTGTAAAGTCACTTTCTATTGTAGTGAGTCCAATTATTTGTGCACATAAGTCTTACTGATTGTACTTGTGAGTTGGTATTTCACTGTGGTTACATTTAAAAATGGGGAAGATTCCTATTTTTTCAGCCCAATCTAATGAAGATGCTTCCTCTTTCATTCAAGAGTTTAAACGATCTTGCATTTGTAATGGCCTCATAAGAAGGGAACAATGGACTGAATTTTTTCCTACCTTTTTGGATGGTTCAGCCCTTAGGTGGTTTGAAACACTAGGTGATAATGTGAAAAACTCATGGGATTTATTAACTGAAAGTTTTCTTGAAGAATTTGGTGAACAACAGAAATATGCAGATCTCATGATCGAGATCACAAAGCTATCCCAAGGAGAGAAGGAGAAGATAAGGGATTATCATGCTCGTGTTCTAGAGCTAAGGAGGAAGCTCGATGCCCAGATCTAGAAGGAAGGATTAGCGGATGGGTTGATGAATGGCGTGGATAATCTCCTCTGTAAGCACTTCATTCTTGGGATGAAGCCAGAGATCAGAAAATGAGTGAAGTATGACCGCCCAGCTACCATTAAACAAGCAAAGGAGATTGCAAGAAGGCAAGAAGAAAGCATGGAAGAGGAGCCCAAAGAAATTGTTGCTAAGGTAGAGCCTACACCAACACCTTTGGTCCAGAATCCACAACCACTCTCGGTGAGCACAAATATTTTCCCTAGTACATCTACTGAGTATGAAGATCTGCTCAAGAAGATGGGTCAGTTAACTATTAATCTTCTTCAAGGAAAGGAATTTAGTTCTCAGGGAGGAGATAGAGGTCCAAAAAGAAATATAACTGAAGTTGTATGTTATGGTTGTCATAAAAAGGGTCATTATAAGTATAATTGTCCAGATAGAGCTTCTACATCTGGTACAAGAGATAATGATAAAGGAAAAGCACCTGTGAATTCTTTTGATGTAGTAGATAGGAGCATAAATAATGAAGCAGATGTGTTTGTAACAAAAAGAAAGAAAGAAAAAGATAACCAAGATGGAAATGATCCTAAGAAGATGAAAGGAGAAACTAGTAAGAAACATAGGAGAAGAAAGTTGGGTGTGCAGGATTTTCTGATTTCACAGGGACAAGGACCATACTCCATCTTAGAAGATCTATCCAAAAGGCCTGCAAATATTACATATGGTCAACTTCTGGCTATGTCTTCTGAGAAGAGGCGGGAGCTGCGAAGTGGACTCAATGCTCGACGAAGTAAGGAGGTTGAGGTACCTGTTTTGGAGGCAGAGGCGGATCCCTATGCTCCACAAGCTGAGGTATTATGTAATGGTATTTCAATTCATGATGTCTTAGTTGATGGAGGTGCTGCAGTTAATGTAATGACCGAGTCTGTAATGAATATGTTGGGTTTAAAAATTGATTGATCGCCCCTCAACACTTATGTTAAGGTCATTAAATAAGGGAAAAACTAAACCAGAAGGTGTTGTTTCAAATGTGGCAATATCTGTTATGGGTGTTGTATGTGTGGTAGACTTTCAGGTGATGAAAAATGGTACTGTTGCATACCCAATGTTGTTAGGAAGGCCATGGCTAAGGAGAGTTCATGTAAGAAACTATTGGAATGAAGGCTTCATGACACTTGGACGTGGCAGAGAGAGGGTGAAGATAAACGTGATCCCTCGACATCATAAGGCAGAACCTGTGGATTCAAGTGATGAAACTGATGATTGGACATCCTCTGATTACTCTAGTACCAGTGAAGTGGACACAGAAGATGAAGAAAGTGAGGTTGATGTTTCGGTCATGGATATCCTTCCAGTCACACCGACTCATGAACCCATAAAATTATCTGAAGAAGAAATTGATGATCGTCTCCAACAAATAAAGATTGGTGATGTTGTGATGGAGAGTGAGAAGGAATCCTACCTCCAGCTCTTTCGAAGGTACATACACCTATTCACTTTTGATTACAAGGAACTCCGTCAAGTAAGTTGGGTAGAACATTCTATTGAGCTGGTAGATGGTGCTAAGCCCATAAAGCAAATGCCATATAGAATGAATCCTAATTTTTCCAAGACTGTAAAAGAAGAAATAGATAAGTTGCTTGATGCAGGATTCATATTTGCTGTGGAGAATTCAGAATGGGTTTCTCCCATTGTGATCTCAATAAAAAAGAATGGGAAACTATGCATTTGTGTTGATTATAGGAAGCTCAACAAGGCAACAAAGAAGGATCATTACCCTCTTCCATTCTCAGATCAGATCTTGGACGAAGTAGCTGGCCAGGAGTGCTATAGTTTTGCTGATGGATATAGCGGATACAACCAAGTTCGTATAGCAGAGAAATATCAGTTGAAGACCACGTTCACCACTCCTTGGGGAACGTTTTCTTATAGAGTTATGCCTTTTGGGTTGTGTAATGCTCCAGCAACATTCCAGCGCTTGATGAATAGGGTGTTTGAACCCTACATTGGAAACTTCATCAGAGTATTTCTGGATGATTTTTACATCTATGGGAGCAAGATGGACCACCTGCACCAGATGGAGACAACATTTCAAAGGTTAGATGAAGCACAAGCCTCACTAAACCCTACAAAGTGTGTCTTTGGATGTTCTAAAGGTGTTTTGTTAGGGCATGTTGTATCCAGAGATGGTATTGGTACTGATCCTGATAAAGTTTCAAAAATCAAAGAGTTACCATTTCCTATGAATAGAAGTAAGTTGAGATCATTTTTAGGCCATGTGGGTTACTATAGAAGGTTTATTAAGAATTTCTCAAATATTGCACAGCCACTAACCCAGTTCTTGAAGAAGGATGTTACTTATGAACCAGGAAAGAAGGCACATGAAGCTTTTGAACAACTGAAGGAAGCCCTGGTGTCTTCACCTATTTTAAAGAATCCAGATTGGAGCAAGCCATTCATTGTGTATACTGATGCTTCAGATGCAGCACTAGGAAGTACTCTGAGCCAAAAGGATGAAAATGGGAATGATCATCCAGTTTACTTTGGGAGCAGACAAATGAGCAGTGCTGAGGTAAATTATACTGTAACTGAAAAAGAGGCTCTAGCTATCATTTTTGTTGTAAAGAAGTTTAGAAATTACTTGCTAGGGCAGAAATTTATAGTTGTAACAGATCATCAGGCTCTAAAATATATTGTAAATAAGCCTAACCCATCAGGGAGGATAGCAAGATGGATAATTTTGCTACAAGAATTTGAATTTGATATTATAGATAGGCCAGGAAAGAAGCATGTCAATGCAGATGCACTCTCTCGAGCCTATGATGGTTTAGGTTCATCTTGTGATGATGATGATTTCCCAGATGCAACATTGTTATCCCTTGACACAATCCCTAGTGAATACATAGATATTTGGAATTATCTGAATGAATTCAAGTTTCCTGATGGTGCCAATGCAAAGACTAAGAGGAAGATTACTCAAGCCAGTCATCCATATTCTATTCTGCATGGAGTATTATTTCGAATAGGACCTGATGGACAGTACAAGAGGGCAGTTGGACGTGATCAAGGGAAGGAGCTGATAGAAGAATTCCACAATGGTACATGTGGAGGACACTTCTCTGGACAACTTACAACAAGAAGGATCTTGGATGCAGGTTATCACTGGCCCACTCTTTTTAGAGATTGTTATAATTATTGTAAGACATGTGATATTTGTCAAACACATGGTAACCGTAAGACTTCATCAGCTCCATTATGCCCTATTCTTCCACTTGGTCCCTTTGAAAAGTGGGGAATAGATATTGTAGGTCCACTTCCAACTACCCCATGCCAAAATAAGTATATTGTAGTTGCCACAGATTATTTAACCAAGTGGGTTGAAGCTAGGCCATTGAAAACAACTTCCATGGATGAAGTGGCAAGGTTCATATATGAACGCATTGTCACCAGATTTGGTTGCCCATTAGAAATTGTAACAGATCAAGGAAGCCACTTCATTAATGAGGTGGTAGAAGCCCTAGTCAACAAGTTTTCTATTAAGCACAGGAAGGCAACAACATACAAGCCAAGCACAAATGGACAGGTGGAACGAACAAATTTTGTGTTGTGTCAAATTCTAGCAAAAGATGCAGCCTTGCAGGTACATAAGTGGGATAAAAGGATTCATGCAGCATTGTGGGCATATAGGGCAACATCAAAGTCAGCAACAGGATACTCCCCATTTCAGTTGGCTTATGGCATTGATCCAGTTCTTCCTATTGAGTTTGATATTCCCACTGTGAGAGTTATGAAAAATGAAAGGATGGATGAAAGTGATTCAGTAAAAGAAAGGTTGGTGCATCTTCATTTGCTAGAGGAAATGAGGGAAATAGTGAAGGATACAAGCTATAAGAAGAAAATGAAGCAGAAGGAATACTTTGATCAAAAGATCCATTGGTCTCCATTTCATGTGAATGACTTGGTTCTAGTATATGATTCCAGATACAAAAAAAGAAGGCAGAGAAAATTTCTTCCCAAATGGATGGGGCCCTACAAAATAGCAGTTGTGCATGAAAATGGTACATATCGACTGGAGGAATTGGATGGTACTCCCATTACGAAATGGGTCAACCATGACAAGTTAAAGATTTTCCAGGCACCAGCTTCAGAATGTCCATAAGAGTCTACTCCGAGGACGGAGTAGAAGCTAGGAAGGGGGAAAATGTCGACATTAAAATTTTCCTCCGTAATTTCTATTTTATTAATGTATGTATTAGGAATAGGATGTTGTTAAGTATAATTAGTAGTGGCGTCCAATAGAAGATAACGGTGCCGTCAGTACGGTGCCGCCAATAAAGTAGAGTACGGTAACAGTCAAAGTACAAAAGGAATGTTGTGGTAAAAAGTAAATATTTGTCGTAAGTGGTCCGGTAATGTTAAAATGTCAAAGTTGGGGTAAGTAGAGAAGTAGGGTCTACATGATTAGGAATTAGAAATATTATATTTGTAATAAGGACAAGGAGTGATGTCATAAATATTTTGTGTATTTTATTTGTAGAAAAGTCTAAAAAGGTGGAACCCATGTGAGATGATAAGGTTTATCTTATCTTAGAAGATAAGCCTACATGTAAAGGAAAGAGTTTAGGCATGGAATATGATTGGCCGGAAGAGATTTCCTATCCTATCTTAGAGATAGGGTGGATAAGCCTGAATTCCTATAAATAGAGAGGCCATCCCCTCTCATTTATCATAGAGCAAAGTTGTAATAATTATTTTATGAATAAAGGATTCTTTGTGAAGGTGTGTTAAGGAAGTCATCAAGAGGAGTAATTGTGAAGTTTCTCCCATAACCATTGTTGGAATCAAGTGGAGTTGGTAACACTTGGAGTAATTCATGGGTGAGATTGTAATAATTCCATGTTAATAATATATTTTACAGTTGTATTTCAGATTTTTCATCATTCTTTTTTTTGTCATAGTCTGTGGTATTCTTGTGTTATGTTTGTTGTTGTGTTTCCAGATTACTACCACCAAACCAAAAGCTGTGCATTACTAAAATAATCATAGCACGAGGAGTTCCCGGTGAAATATTATCAGAGATTTAAATGTGCATACCTGATAATTGCATGCATAAAAATCTAGTCATGTTGCATTCATTCAATGATGCTATCACTACCACACTAGGCACTGTCATCCTTCACGTTCGCGTGGGCCCCCACACTATTCTAGAATTGTTTTATGTTTTAGAGGGGGAATTCCAAACTAACTTGTTGCTTGGTAGACCCTGGATCCATGTCATGGGTTGTGTTCCTTACACTTTGCATCATTGTATAAAGTTTGAATACGAAGGACACACTTATACCATTCCATCTGACCCATCACCTTTCAAAACATGTAACATGCTTTACCAACCCAATGATGTGCTCATACCTATCAAGTCGTCTACCTCTGCGACCACTATCGCTTCAACTACACCTCCACCTACTAGTACAACCGCTACTTTCACCACACATACCACCTCTATTCCTACCACTACTATAACCCCCATGGCTGACCCATTAGCTGCCCAATCCATTAACTCCACCTTCGCATTGACCTCCGACACATCATCCATACCAGCTACCTACATACCAACAACTGATCCCTTGGAAGGTTTTTTTCAACGCCTTACTCTGGGGGAGTACCGCCTATATAGTGTCAACACATTCCTTACTCCACACGAGTATGGAAGCCTTCACTAACACCCTCGCTATGATCACCATATAGGAAAATGCCTCCTTTATGGTCCTCCTCATCTTCGTACTAGTCTCACCTATGGGGGACTTGATACTACCACTTACATACCTGAACCACCATCACAACCCCGCCCATTTTCTGTTGACTTCCAATCACTTACCAATCATCGTTTCAGCCACACCTTCCTGCACTATTGTGTGTGGAAGGGTTTTGTTTTTGGCTTTTACGAGAAATGCCACCATACTGTTATTCCATGTACCACCTGCAAACATAATGACCATAGTGGTATCGGCTTCCCCGAACCTCCTACCAAATAGGCCCGCATTAAACTCATTGAAGACCCTAGCCCTCCTCCACCTTCATCTTCATCACTACCTTCACCCACTCCACCTTCATCACCACCCTCACCGACAGAGTTGATGGATCCTGAATCTATCCCCCCTAACGTTTTTTTTCATAAACACCATTTCCTTGGGGCCTTTGACTTATCAACGCAAAGGTGAGGCCCCTTCCACTTTCCCATTCCTATATCCTGAGATGATCGATGATGACACACCTACAATTAACGTCATTCAATGTCAGGATGATGAATCCATACTCACCTACCTTGGTGCAGAAGACTCATATATTCATCGGTCGTTACCCTCTGAGACACAAACCATGTTGAATGAATCGACTATCGAGATCAACATTCATACTCAGGACAACCCGCACATCCTAAAGATCATACAATCTTTAGATGCTGCTAAGTAGGAAGCCACCACTTATTTTCTTTGAAATCATAACCACACTTTTTCTTGGTCTTACGTAGACATGCCTGGTATTGACCCCACCATATTGGTCCACAATATCATAACTGTTCCCGATGACAAACCCATCAAACAAAAGCTACGGAAAATGAACCCTCACATTGCTCTTCTTGTCAAAGAAGAACTTCAACACCTTCTTTCTATTTCCTTCATCTTAGCCATTGATTATTCTCGTTGGATTTCTAACATTGTCCTTGTTACTAAAGCAACAGGGGGACTCCATATTTTCATAGACTTCCGTGACCTCAACCTCGCATGTCTGAAAGACGACTTTCCCTTACCTAGTATTGATCATATGGTTAACCTTACCGCTGGTCACATGAGATGCTCTCACTCATGGATGGCTTCTCGGGTTATAACCAAATTTTGCTTGCCCCAGAAGATTAGCACAAGACCGTATTCATTACCCCTTGGGGAACCTTTTGCTATCGAGTCATACCTTTTGGCCTTAAAAACACTGGTGCTACATATCAGCGTGTTATGACTTAAATCTTCCATGATATCATGCATCACATACTAGAAGATTACGTGGATGATATCTTGGCCAAATCTAAATGTCACACCGAGAACCGCACCATTCTCGTCTGCCTTCAACCTAAAAAGTGCATTTCCGCAGTTCTCTCTGGAAAACTCCTAGGATTTATTGTTTCCCTCCATGGTATAGAATTTGACCTTGCCAAAGTCAAGGCCATTCTGGAAATGCCTCCGCCCACTAACCTTAAACAACTTTGTACCCTGCAAGGTAAATTGCAATCCATTTGCCGTTTCATTTCACAACTATTTGATCGGTGTCAACCATTTCATCATCTGCTTAGGAAGGATGTCTCCTTTAAATGGGACAATGACTATCACAAAGCTTTTGAGGTCCTAAAACAATACCTTCTACAACCACCCATACTCATTCCACCTAAAGACAATCAACCTTTTTACCTATACATATCAGCTACAGATCATTCCTTGGGAGCCATGCTCGCTCATCGCAATGAACAACACAGGGATCAGGTGGTTTATTACATAAGCCGTACTCTTTTGGACTATGAAACCCAATACAACCATCCAGAAATTTTTTGCTTAGCCTTAGTTTTTGTTGCCACCAAACTCCGCCATTACCTACTCAACCACAAAACCTATGTTGTGACCAACACCGATCCTTTATACTTCATGTACACCAAACCTTATCAAAATCAGCGTGCCACGCAATGGCTTATGATTTTAGTTGATCTTGACCTCAACTTCATTCACCAAAAGTCCATTAAGGGCCAGGCTATCGCTGACCAACTAGCTGACACACCTATTGTCGGGGACCAACCCTCTAATTTTGACTTTCCTGATGAATCCATTGCTACTCTTTCCCTAGACGAACCCACTTACCAAATGACACTATTCTTCGACAGTTCCAAGTTTTAGCGTGGGGGTAGGGCTGGTGTTATCCTCATTCCTCTGAATGGAGAACCCATGCCTTTGTCTTTCACACTAGACTTTGACTGCACCAATAATATTGTCGAGTACGAGGCGCTTGTACTAGGTCTCCAAGCCACTTATGCCCTAGATTTCAAATCCATTCACATGTTTGGTGATTCACAATTGGTCATAAACCAAGTCAATGGTACGTACCAATGTTGTAACGAGATACTTTAAAAGTATAAACATCATGTAGACATACTTTTTACCACCTGTTATTGTTACACCCTTCAAACCATCCCACATTTAACCAACAAATTTGTAGATACCATGGCTTACTTAGCTTCTCAAATACCTGCTTCCCCTGCTGATTCAAAGATATTTTTCACCATACAACACCTTCATTCACCTTCTTATTTACCTCATGATGTTTACTCAATCAGAAATGACACCCCTAACCCGAGTGACCTTTGGTATAAACAATACTCTGACTACCTTTCCCTCTCCATTTTACCTCTTGATCTCACCCGTAACGGAAAATGTGCCTTCCTTAAAAAGGTCTCCCATTTTGTTATCCTGGGGGGACTCCTCTATAAGCGCGGCTTTAATGGTATTCTTTTACGATGCCTCACAAGTTTTGAAATTCCTTATACCATTAAGGAGGTTCATGATGACATATGTGGGGGTCACTTTAGTGGCCTTGTTGTTACTAAGTGTATTCTCCGCCTACACTATTATTGGCCAACCATTAACCATGATTGTTGCAACTATCTCAAACATTGTGTGAAATGTCAACAACATTCCAACCTTCATCATACACCTAGTCATGCTTTACAGGTCGCTCGTGACCTTTGGCCCTTCTCTCAATGAGGTTTGGATCTTATTGGAGAAATCAACCCTCATTCTTCCCAACGCCATCAATGGATCATAACTGCTATCGAATACCACACAAAATGGGTGGAAACCATACCACTAATCTCCACAAAAAATGAGAAAAATATGTGAGTTCGTTAACCATCACATCATTTTCCGCTTTGGTGTCCCTCATCGCCTCATCACTGATAATGGAAAACAATTCAAAAACAAAACATTGCAAAAACTTTACGACGCCTTCAGCATTCAACTTAGTTTCTCATCACCTTATTACCCACAAACCAACGGCCAAGCCAAATCCACTAAAAAAATCCTCAAAAAAATTCTCATGAAAGTGGTAGATGATACTGGGAAGGATTGGCATACGCACATTCCTTTTGCCCTATGGGCATACCGCACTTATATTCGCACTTCCACTGCAGCCACACCCTTTTCACTGGTCTACAGTACTGAGGCTGTTCTGCCTCTCGAAGTCTAGATTCCCTCACTCTGCATTTCTCTCCATGACATGGTTACTGATGATGACTTTCACTAGGACCATTTAACACAACTAGAGTTAATAGACAAATGTCGTCTTAACGCTCTGGATCACCTTCAAGTTTACCAATAATGTATGAAACGTGCTTATGACAAACGTGTCCATGAATGGACCTTCCAAGTCGGTGACCTTGTCCTGAAAGAAAATCAACACGTAACCAAAGCAAAAAAAGTAAACGGGGAAAATTCGCTCCTAATCAGCTTGGACCATACATTGTAACTCATACCTATGGATCGGGTGCCTATCGTTTATCCTCACTTAATGGTAAACTTGAACTTGAGCCCCTTAACGCCTTACATCTTCGACCATTCTATTGTTGACTCGTTGTCCTACCTCACCTTTTGTTTCTCTCCATGCTCATGTCCCTTGAGTGTTACTCACACCATACACCTCCCTAACGATTACACAAGAATCATGTGAGTATCCATCACTTGTTCTCTTCTCTTGAATATGTGTACCACGGCACTGCACATAGCATGATTCTCATGGATACTTTTTATCTACCTTTAGATGAGATCCCATGGTTGTTCCACCTTGCCTTTTGAACAAGAGTCCTATCCTTCACCTTGGCCTTGTCCATGATTTCAAAGACCTCACATGGGACCAAACTCCTTGAGTCAAACTTCTAATTAAAAGATGACTCCCTCAAAAGGACATCTTCCTCTCGACCAAATTGCTACTATAAATAGACTACTCCCTCGAAGGACAAGCTATGTGCAAAAAAAAAAAAGAGAAAAACTGAAGCTTCCCGCATCAATCAGCTTCACGAAGACCTCAAGGAGTACAACACTTCTCTTCCACCTCTAGAAAGACTTTCAACGTAATATTACGAGTCGTCATTTCCATGCACCACTTCTATGCATCCAGAACATGTAGTAGCAAACATTTTGACCCGTCACCTTCTCCACCCACCAAAGACCCAAGATATTCACCACTATCCTTTGCTAAGAATACAGCCTTCCTGAGCTTTGGTCCAGGGTTTGATTCAACGTCTCCACTTCCATGACATAGGACAACAAACATATGTTATCGGGATCCGTCAATTTTCTCCAGCTTTCCCATACACGGAAACTATGCACATCAATATACATCTGAAACCATAAACCAACAGAGAGAAAATACTGAATATCTGTTTCGTTATCCTTCTTTCAAAGTGCTTATAGAAAACCAGTGCATTTTTTGAGTTCCGCTGTAATGCCCACATTTTACACACATGAATACAACAATAAGAATGCCAGAATATTATTATTTTTTGAATCACATTATAGTTCACACGACACTATAGGGAATCACTTATGCTAACACACAACACATGATTTGCTTGCATACACACTAACCAACATAGTCAATATGAAAACATGTGACACACATCAAGGGCACTTTTTTTTTAACAAGACACAACATAACGATTCAACTACATTATGAATCCCGTATAAGTACCATTAATGACAACATTTTCCTAGGTTTATATATTTATTACATTCATATTTCAATATTGACCTTATTTTCTTGAGAAATCACTTATCAATTATTTTATAACTAGACTACATTATCATTACTATATTTAACATTTCACTTATAGTTAGCCCACATAGTTTTGCTTGATTCCCTCATCACACAAGAATGGTGTATCCTAGTTGTTGGTATGAAGATATGTACATACATGATCCTTTTAGTGTTTTTTCAAAGGATTCATTTTCTAAGTTGCATGTTCGATTGGATTTTCCATTTATCTTAGTTGTAACAAGGGAGGTTCTCATGAAGCAAAGGAATTTTATTGATTCAAGAGTAGATAGATTACGCATTCTTTCATATTAGCATTTAAGTTCTAAGGTTAGTCTATTTATTTTTATGTTATTACAACAAACCATGTATCCCATTTACTTCACTTAATTGCTTAGTCATCAAGGTACTAACGAGTATGATTTCACACTCCACCAATTTTGGATTCCTAGAAAATTAAGTATTAGATGTGTGTTACGATGAGACATTCAATTATAAATTTTACACACCTTACTATGGTCAAAACTAGAGCAATTAAACACCCTTATCTCAGAAAATCATCTTGTAACTCTAGGTACATTCGATACCTTGCCAAGTTGATTCTTTCTTGAGAGGGTTAAAGAGGTTCACACTCAATATTTTCATGTGTAACTGACTAAAACATCAGATCCACTCGCATTTTCATTCATCTTAAAATGGTTTCATTTAATTTGATTTAATTACCTTTTTAAAATTTGTTGTGTAACCTATTTATTAATAGGGACATTGATATGCTCATGAGACTACTACTCCTTGCCCTAGGGCTTCTTTTCAAGAACATTATTACATGATTTCACACCATACATTCATTATAAAATAGGACATGGGGTAATAAGAGGGAGTAGTTATTCATTTAAAAGGTTAAGATTCACATTAAAGTCTACACGAAGTGGATTCCGTTCTCACCACAAGATGGTATAAACATGTTATAAGAATGATATACATTTCACCTTTCTCTAAGCACATCATCTTATGGTTAAATTTTCAAAAACTAATCATAAATTAAAATGGGGTTAATTTTCACAATTAACTCTTAGTATTGCACCATTAAGCCCAACGATAATAAGAGATTGAGTACCAAGTTCAAAGTTCATTCCCAAGGTCATACAATTGACTATCCTAAAGGATTAACAAAGTGAAGCTTAGTTACCTATTTGACATTTTGTACTAGGGTTGACTATTGTGCCCGTTTAAGATTTCTTACATTATTTTTGGGTAAGGATACCCACACACTAATACCTAATTAATCACATTCTCCTTACTACATTCACACAAGATATCAATCCTGGAGGGGATTCACATACCATATATTTCCAAGTTTTTTACCATACGTAAATCTGAATCGAAATGACACCTTCATGATTATATGCTACATTTCCCAAGGCAATAATGAAGATAAAAACTAGCATCTTATACATATTACTAAAGGTTTCAAATATAAAATTTATTCCTAGCATTTTAGGTTTCAATACATTATACATATATACATTCTACAATGACCTAGATAAATTACAATAATAGACTAATGAATGTACACCACGCCTTTTTGCCATCTTTCTTAATTAAATCCACAAAACCTTGTGAGCATGAAACCAGTCATAAATTGTTGGCATGACATCCACCTATATCTAGCATAATTAAATTTATTTTCCATTTACATAATAATCCAATAATTTACATTCAAAAGGAGAGGGATAAGATAACACCCATGTATTGAGATCATTTCATTTCCCTTAAACAAGTCTTAACATGGAGAGAAATATTACAAAAGATCAGGGAATAAACCTTTTAACACTCTTTCTCCAAAATGTTGAATTTCCTATACAATTTCACATGATACATATTTTAAATAGTTTCTTTACCAGTGTCAAAAAGTTTCAAAGGTGGTATGGTAACATGATGGGTGTCCTAAAGTCAACTTTCTAAAACTACATTTTTTTATTGCCAAATTGCAAAAATGCCCAATTTTTTACTCAAAGGCTAACAAAGTGAATTGAAAAACTTTCCATTCCGAGAAGAAATTTCAATGATGAAAAATTCCATCCACGTGTCCAACTATATCCTGCAAGAATCTGAGCAGGAAATCAACGATAAATCGAGGCATGAAAACCACTGTGAACATCTATGTACAATTGGCAAATGGTTTTTTGGAGCCCCAATCGTAATCAATCAAGTTTGACCTAGTCAAACATTTAGAAAGGGCCTACAAAACCCCTATGCCATTCATTTCTAGGAATGGAATTTTTAACCAAACCGAAGATTCTAAGAAAAGGGAAGAGAGAAAATACTAGAGTTTTGTTAAAGTGGGTAAGAATTTCATCATTCAAAGTCCAAACGGAGAGCCGATAGGAAACCCAACTTTTAAAGTTTAAAAAAATCCTAAAAGTGCAAAATGGGGTAACAGGGCTCCTAAAGCAGTGACAAAGAGAATGTAAATGGTAAAAATAGGTTGAACTAATGCTTGATGCGACTCTATATATAACAAAGAACACATACTACACTTGACATCTCTGTTATGGGCCCGAAGTGTTGTTTTACAAGTCTCTGGAAATAGTATTTTTTTAACTTTCAAATGTAGAAAAAGTGGTTGTTTTAGTTAACTCATCTATCTCTCGCGAAAACCAACGGACACGAGAACAAAATTTTGACACTCTTGTTTAAAAATGTGGAAGGTTGTGGTCACGACATGGTTGAGTGTCAAATTATAAGTCGGTAACAAAATTTTGAGGTTTTATTGAAGGTTGATTACACTTGTCGTATTGTTAAAATTTATCGTTGTTTGATTATGTAAGTAGTTTAACATTTTTATTTTATTACAAATGGATAACCAATTTATACCAAGAATTATAAAATATAAAGGTAAGGAGACCATGCTTGAGGGGAAGCAATTGGGCCAAAGCTGTGAAGCCTGATTCTGCATCTCCACAAGCCATTTCCTCAAATGGTTGTGTTTTTGGAAAACTCCTCTAAATTCCTTTTCTTGAAATTTTTAAGAGCATCTTCAATAAAACCATTTGTGCATATAAAAAATATGAAACATTCCATGAGGCTATAATTGTAAAGCATTTCCTTAAGAATGAATCCGCTTCCTTGATCCATTACTACTCTAGTGTACTTTTCACAACATAGCCTAGTTGAAACAATAACTAGGTCAAGCTAATAAACGAGATCTAGAGCTCGACGTACTAAGCAAATGAATTTGACAAGGTAAGATGAGTTATAGATTTTTGCATCACAGGAAGCTACCAAGATACCATGACCGAGCTAAAGATATTGGGCTTTTTGAGTAATTAAGTTCAACATAGAGAGATAAAGTCTCATCAACAAGGACATGCTATTACATAGATACCATGACCGAGCTAAAGAAAAAAAATTTTTGAGTAGGATTAAGTTCATACATCAGAGAGATATGAAAGTCATCACAACAAGAGAAGCATAGCTCACTCTCACTAAAGGAAAAAATACAACAAAGATACATCTCAAGTCAAGGAGAGAAATACCATAAATGAGCTCAATTCAAGCAAGCTACGACCCACTTTGAAAGTCTATAACTCGAGGAAGTAAATAATGTAAAATAACCACAATAGTGGGCTCTTTAAACACCACTAACTGAGCTCCATCCCCTTAAATACAACAGAAGTATCTTATAGAGCTAACCAGGAGCTCACAATGATAATGTAAGTCGAGCAAAAACACAACATGACATCCTAGTAGAGTAGAAACGAATAACTCATAATGATAAAACCATGTTGAGCTAAGTAGAGGGAAAAAATACCAAGCATATGTAAGAATATGGATACAACTAGTGCCAAAGAAAAAGGGAAGTGGAAAATCCAATGTAAAAAACCATAAGACTTGAGCTTTTAAAAAAATGGTAAAAGGCGCAGATAAAAGGCTTAGACTAGGAGGATGTAGGAAAAGATATGAAATTTTGATTTACACCTTCCCATTGCATTTTCTTGAAATATTCTTATCCTTTTCAACAAACCCATTTTTTGCATATCCTACAGTCCAAGCATTCCTTGAATCACATAGCTTTTAGGTGCTCTGGAAAGCAATTCATATGTCCTATGTAAGGTTTCACATTATGCATACACGTATACCACAGCAATTACAACTATAACATCTGAAAAAATTCCTCTATCTTTTATGCTTTGACGGACGTCCATACCCTATGTCCCAGCGCTCATATTTTGGCACAAGCTGGGAGTACGTAGGCACAAGTAAACTGATCAGGTTGAAGACCTGTTTACAACATAGGTAAAATAGTGTGACTGTCTTGTTCCGTCATTTGGTCAAACACTGGGCTTCACGCAGAGGGAGAGTGGAGGAGACAAAAAAATTTGCAAAGGCATATGTGGGATAGTAGGCAAGGCACTTTCAATGTCTTATTCAACACAATAGCTGCTCGCAATAAAGGGATAATGAGCAGGAAGGGGAAATGACGAGATAGAGGCTATATTGCACATAACACAGGTTATGAGAAGCAGAAGAAGTATAAATCAATACATCTTAGGCATTGCGACCTGAAAAAAGTGTCCCTAACCTTCAATCTACTTCTTCTTCTTCTGTGAGATTCAAGGAAGCCACACGCAGTCTACGAGAAGAGCAGGAAACGCCAGTCCAATGACAGGTGTTTTGATTGGGAGACCCGTCCTGCAAAGATTTGAATGGGTCGAGGGAAAATAGAATCCTTGAAAGAAAAAAAAGATTGTCGATCAGAATAGTAAGACTGTGAGAATTGTAGAACAGAGAGAAACAAGATCAACACAGAAAACATCTTCATTTTCAACTCCCTTTTCCGGAAACCAGAAAACAAAAGTGTCATGTGAGACCAAAGGCCCGTTGTGTTTTTTAAACTCATCGCTGCTAAATATTAGCAGTATATAATATTAAATAAAATATTTTGATTAAAATTTTATTAAAACAATTTCTATTATATTTTATCATGCATTGTCATCAAATTTATTAATTAATTTCAACTATTCACACTTGACTGGCAATTCATCTCTGTGGAAACATTGAAAGCAAGTGTATTCAGATTTAATTTATTCAAATGACTATTTTAAATTGTAATGTATATATTGTTTATTGAGATTTATATTTACTCCTTTTTATGAGGTCCTCTTAATATTAAATTAGGATAAATTGTTATTTGTATCAAATATATATATATATATATATATATATATATATATATATATATATATATATATATATAAACAGATTTTTTAAAAGCTGAATATATAAAATGCTATAGTCAATTCTTTATAAATTGTTATTTGCATTAAAAAAAATTCATAAAGTTCTTCTAAAAAAGTTTCCTTATTTTATATTATATTGGGGGAGAGTGAGGCCCTGGTTTTGACACAACGTATCGTTGTAAAAACATTGCATATTATCCAGAATACCGAGCTTGGCAACAGGGGACAATCTGGAAAAATGATTTTTAACATGTCGTAAAAGAGAAACTTAAAGTCATCGAATCGATCAAGAAGATTGTCATTCTCGGGCAATTTCAACAGTTTCCCAATGACCCAAAAATGCACTACAACGCCTAGCTAAGGGAAAGGCTCGACATGTTTTATAGAGATCTCTCTTAGAGAGGCTCCTTCTTTGTGGGGGACAAGTTTTTGTCCAAGGAGAGCCGAATGTTGTAGGAAGCCAAGGGAGTCGGGTTCCCTAATTTCTACCATCTCACTTCTCCACCATCTAACCCCTTCTTTCTCACCCCTCTTCCTTTGCTATTCTTTCCCTACCCTTAAATTTGACTCTTTCATAAGATTAATAGGTATGGCAGAATTAATATATATTGCAATACGCTAAACCCTGCTATGAATAACCAAATGCAAATGTTTGGCCACGTTTTGAAATTCTCAGAGTTCATGGCGTAGCATTTTCTACAAATTTTGTAGCACAGACTGGCCCGCAGCTTTGAAAAAATGTGGAGATCGAAGGCCGGATTGATTTTTCGCAAAGTTTCATCAGCTATCAATACCTCTTCCACCTGCGCAGGAACAACCAGAGTTCAAGTTGCAGCCATAAAGCATCCAAATCAGGTCATTTCTGCAAAACCCATTTGCTTATATTCTTCTGCTCCTCTATGTGTTGAAAACTTTGTAAACCCTAATGACTCTAATGAAGAGCACTACGGTTCCTATAAACCCCAGATCGAAAATATTGTAACCCCAGGGAATTTTGAGTACCGCGACAATCCAAAGAAATGCAAGGAATATGCTGAAGAGGATGTTGAAAAGGTTGTTAGGATCCTCAAGAAGGAATGGGAGGTCCAAAAACTGGAAGCAGAGCTTCAAACCCTAGACTTGAACTTAAATAGTAAAATGATAGGCCAAGTGTTTAAAACTCCAGATATTGAGTCTGAACAATTCGTTAGTTTTTTTCGCTGGGCTCTTAAACAGCCAGAATATGTTCCAAGCAGTGGTGTGATGAATGCTATTACTACGACCATTTGCTGTAAAGGTCGTGGGGAAGGGTTGGGGCTGCTGAGAAATTTATTTCGAGAAGTAGCAGAAAATCACAAGGGAGTTGTCACTACAACAGCATTAGATACATTCATTGACCGCTTGTGGCGCTCAAAGAGAGAGAAAGAGGCATTAGAGGTTTTTCCAGCAGTTTGATGAATTTGAATGCAAGCGCGGACCTAAATCCTATCTTCTCACCTTCAGTGGAATTTGTATGGCTTCTATGTTTGATGAGGCATTCGCTGTTTTAGAAGAAATGAAGAAGGCTGGTTATTTTCCAGGTAATGTGGATTCTGCTGCTAGTAAAATTATCAAAGAGTTATGTAAAAGCAAGAGGCCAAAAGAGGCCCATATGATTTACTTGAAGCTGATTGAGAACGGGACATTTCCAGGGATAGCTGCTCTGATTTCCCTGGTTGATTCCCTTTGCAAAGTTGCAGCAACTCCAGATGTTGCTTCTGAAATTTTAGGTACTATTCCAAGCAGGGAGCGGGTGAATGCTTTGAAAGCCTATTTTACAGTAATTCGAACATTCTGCCACAACCAGCAGATAGAAGAGGCTAAAGCAATATTGTCAGAAATGGTTGAAATTGGACCACGTCCCGATCATGCAACATATAATGCTGTTGTCACTGCTCTCTGTAAAGCTGAGGAACCAGAGGAAGCCATGCCATTGCTTGAACAGATGTCTAGCAGAAGACTTAAACCTGATGTATACGCCTACAATGTTATCATGGCCAGCTTTTCCAGGGCAGGAAAAATGCAGGAAGCATGTGATGTGTTTTTTTAAAAGCCAAGCAAGCTTTTAGAAAAACTTCTCTTATAACATACAAGATATTGATAGATGGGTTTTGCAGATCAGGTGACCCTAAAAAGGCTTATCAGTATTTCTCCGAGCTTAAGAAGAGCGGTTTTTTTTTCTCTTAATAGGGACATATACATCAAATTGATTAGTGTGCATGCTATACAGGGTTTGGATTGGCATAGAGCTGAAGAGCTGTTACGTGAAATGAAAAAGAAAGGATTTCGTCCTTCTCTACACACTCAAAGCCTTGTTGATGCTACTAAAAAATTGAAAGAGGAAGCATTGCAAGCAGAAGCAGGGCAAGTCCAAGCATAGTACAGATGCATGCCTTATACGGTGAGTATATTTGCATATCAGCTTAAGGTAGTAGATGCAAAGAATCCTTTTTTGTTTAACATTTGATGGAGAGACCTGGTATGAGTTATATACTGTCAGAAATTTGCTGGACTGTGGAGTTTTTACTTTTATATTTCTGACTTACTTATCTTGGCGATAGGAAATGCCAATCATGCCATTTTCTTTTTGGGCTCAGCAAGTGGTATTTTCCTTTGTAGGCGACTTTATTTTATTCCATTCACAGTTTTAATGTTGACTAGGTGCAGTACTATGATATCAACATTGTGACCAGCATAAGCTAGTCAAGTTGCAACTAGAAGGCCTTGTATTTCTGGCGTGTCAGTAGTTTTGAATACAATTTTGACATGCAGAGTGATTGCACTGCATATAGAAAAACTTAGTGAGAACTGAAATTTTGATTCAGTTGAATTCATGTAGTTTGCAGACTATTTGTTTTGAAAAAGAGAAAATCATTTGTTTTCATATATGAAGCAGAGGCTGCATAGTTCATGTTTGTTAATTGAGATAACTATATTTGTTTTTGATGTGGCTGTCGTCTTTGCAGTTGAGGTGGGATCAATTTTATGTTCCTGCCTTTAAGCTTTGGCTATAATCTGTTTCAGATCTTTCAAGTTAAAACTGGTTGTGGTTGAGCTCTCCCCAAGAACAATGGCGGTGGGGTGTGTGTGTGGTGATAAGAATTTGTAGTGTCTCCTTTAGTTTACTAATTGCAAGTTAAAAATTGAGTTTTGTCACTGTTATTTAACAGTCTCTTCACTGCATCATCCCCAAATTTCTTGTTTTCATTGCCCAATATTGCTATATATTGCATCATCCCCAAATTTCTTGTTTTCACTGCATCACTGTTATTTACTTTGACTGATGTAGACCTGTATAATCCTAAATTTGATGGTTTTAACCTTAATAATGCAGGCCATCAGCTTTATGAAGAAGAAATTAGCCTCATGTAAATGCATCTTTTTCAATTTTTGTAGCTTTTGCATACACAAATATTTGTCATGTCTCTATTGATATTGATGTGCTCATGAAGCTGCGTAGGTCTGAGGATACAAATCCCATAATTGTGGGTCTTACTATCATTAATTGCCAATTACTTGATAGTCAGACACACCTCACATACAAAACGAGCAATCCAAATAACTTGGGAAAGACTCAGACCTTGTCAAAACTCAAAGAAGCACTAAAAATTATGTCTAATTTGTTCCTTTTGTCAAAGTTTATATATCATAGATTTTTTGAGTTTATTGTGTTATTGTTGAGATTTATGCTCACTCCTAACTCTTTGGGTTTCCAAGTTATTTTTCAAGTTCACTGTTTCTTTTGCCGAGGTTTTTCACTCCTGACTCGTGGGCTTGCCAGGTTCTTGAGTCAACTTGTAATATGGCCAAAATCTGGCACTGATACCAAAATCAAGGACAATTACTACCTTTGGGAATATTCGTAATACATCAAATAATTTCATCTCCCCATAGAAAGGCAAACAAATTCATTTCACCAGAAAGATCAACTTCAGCTTGGGAGACTGGGTGCAGGTCTCTCTAATGCCAGGAATTGCCAAAGGCCTCAAAACCCATAGGTGGTAAAGTCGGAATGCAGGGATCCAATTTGTAGGACACCACTTGCAACTCTTCAGAATGTAATAGTTATGGTTGGAGGTTCAATTTCCAGGCTGGAAAAACTTGGTGGTAGAGCACCCATCAGTGCTGATAGGAAGTCCTATTTTTCAAGTTCTAGTTGGTCCATGTCTTACAGTGAGATGGGAGCACAAATTAATGTTTGGACATGAAAACTTCGCAAAAAAATGTACGAACAAGCAAAGAAGATGAAGCAAAAACCAACTTTGACATGTGGGTAAGAAGACAAAACAAATAGGGGGATAGAAAGAATGCTTCTGGGGAACCTGTGATAGAAAATCAGTGTTTGGACCTGAAATATTTGCAAAGAAATGGAAGAAGCAATAAATGTGAAGCAAAATCTAATTTTGACACAAGTAAGAAGAAAAAAAACAAATAGAGGGATACAAAAATGCTTCTGGTGAACATGTGATAGAAAGTTTATCTTCATATACATGATGGATTTGTAGAGTGATCCAAAAAGTAGTCGGGTGAACTAGTGATAGAAAGCTTATCTTAATGCAGATGATGGATTACCTAGTGTGATCCTAAATGTCGTTGTAAAAAATTATATCACAGGTTCTCCAGAAGAATTCATTCTATTTGTCGTGGACTATGAAAGCTTAAAAACACTGAATTCAGGGGATGTTAATATAGATGCATCTTGTCCACAACTGGTCCTAAAACCCAACTACGACTGCACTTTAGCATAATTTCCAGCGCCATACATACCCCTTAGAAAAGATCAGACACATTTCTTCTCAGAGTCACAGGTCTCAAAGCCATTCCTCTACCAAATAGAATGGAAAGGGTTTTAGAAGGCATTACAATTCAATGCACCTACATATCAAGCACAAGGTTACTCATCTCTAAACCCTTGAATACTGCATTTGATTTATGATGCAGAAAAAACAACAACACAAATTTTCTTCAAAAAATCTTAGTTTTTTAAAGAAACACTATGATTTAACACTTTCAACCCCATCCTAAACCAAAACCACCAAATCCAGGCAAAAACAACTTGGCAGGAATGATGTACATGAATAGAACATTTCAAAGCCACTCAAACCCAAACCAGACACGGTGACATGATTAAGTCATTTTGAGGGGTATTTGGGGCTGAAAAAACCATCAAAACGTTCAGAAAAGTGCACTTAATTTGAAGATTTGACATGCTCAAGCTCTGAAAGATTACATATCTGTTTAAAGTGCTTCTGCAAACAGCCCCGGATCATTGTTCAACTTCATCATATGTTATTTTCTCGAATTCCTTTAGAAAAATATTTTTATAAATATCAATGTCAGTGTTAAAAGGGGAATTTAAATCGACCAAGGCTCAAATAATTGATGTTTCCGACAGTGCCAACAACATGTTCACTCCCACAAATTCCTCTGAAAAAACATACAAAAAAAACCATCAACTTTAGCAGCAGAAATCATGGAAAGGAATTGAAATCACTTGGAAAATATTTCATTGTCTGTGCAGGGAGAACCAAAACATACAGATCAGAAGAGGAATGTTGAATGCCCAATTGTCGCAAGATTTTTTGCACGTGTTAAGCCAGGAGGATTTGGATGGTTGTCAAAATTCTTTCAAGAAATAAAAAACACAACAAAAATTGTCAACCATTGATTGATCACTATATGATACACTGTCAGGTCAAGCCCTCTTATAGAAAGTAAATGATTTCTTGATTACTATGGTGACTAACACAGTTGAAAATATGAATAGTACCATATGGATAGAACATGGACCAAAATGTCATTCTTTACGTGCGTATGTTTGATCTTTCCTTTTCATGGTAAATCAAACTATAAAATCTTTAAAAAGATGGTACACAACGATTAAATATTCTATATAAATATGTTAACTAGGAGAAGATACATTCCAAACCAGAAGCCCAACAATTACTCCACATATGCCTTTATCCTCAACCATTCATGCAAAATGCCTCAAAGTCAGTTGGAAATCGTTAATGTCAACTAAATAACATGTTTAGTACCATGATGCAATATCTATTTCCCTATCGAATGGACATTTAATTCAGTACTAGAATCCCCACTCAGTGACTAGTAACATCGCATGAACAATGTATAACAAACAAGATTCACTTCCTAGACTTACTGGCACTCACAATGTTGCGAGTGTATGTTCATGCAAAAGTTGGTCATAACTAAATCTTTTTAACAGGACTCAATCTAACCATGGAAATAATTTAAACAAAATATTTTTCATGCATAACACAATATCAAATACAAACAGCTAGAACAACCAAACATACATGTGAAACAATCTACTCTGCAATATTTTTTTCTCAATCTACTTCACACTGGAAGTGATATAGAAATAGAAATCAACATACTACTCAAGATGTATACATGTTATTAGAAGAGGAAAACATACACAGCATGGAGTCTCGATGAAATAGTCCATGAGAATTCCTACAATAGACTTGGGATGCCAACTGCTTCTATGAAACAACAAGAGATCATAGGGTCAAAAGTGCATCACCTGAAGGCTCGCCTCTAAATTTGGCAGGGAATATGCAAATGCATGGAGTCATAAATGTTGCAATGTCCTTCCTTTCCGAGTAATTTTTATTGAAGACCTTTGACCTATTTTGTCTACTCGACAACCAAAGGGTGAGCTCAAGGGTGGCTTAAGTTTAACTTTATTATATTGTGCTAAAATTAAAATATAACATTGTTTAAAGCACATATAATAAATTAATAGACTTAACTTTAAATTAGAACTAAGGAAAGTGCAATAAAATAAAAGCACTTAATTAAATTGTACTTCCTAAGGGAAAATGTGTTTTGGAAGTCCAAAGGTCACTTTCATTGGAAGTCAGGGAGATTTCCGAAAGTGTTGTTTTAGTTTTTTTTGCGCTTTTTGCATTTTTAGTCATTTTGAGCTTCGAAAGCCACCAAGGTCTTGTAGAATATTTTTTTGGGTCTTCCTTTCCATTTTTTCCGTAAACGCGACTATAATAAAATTTTCAGTGTATTATCAAACTTATTGTACTAACATGCCCTCTAGTTGGGAAATTCTAACAACCCAATATGACCAACAATGCTCCCTAGTTCTTTTTGCTCGACTCGCTACTGCTCTGAGATGACAACTAATGCCACATGGAAGACAAAAATTTAAACTCAACTCGAGTTTGAAGAAATATGACATGTTGTAAATGGTTCCACAACCAGATCACCAAATGACGTAACACAACCATGTTAATTTGATAGGGCCAATCAGAAGGTCTAAATAGATAATCTTGTTTGCATAGTGTCTGATGACATGTAATCCACACATTCGAAGATTTGCCAAAATGGCCAAAGAAGCGTTGGATAATCTGAGCATAATGTACAAGTCCTAGAATAAGAGCACGATACTGAATTTTTAGAGTCAGTTGCTAGTTGCATACACTGAAATTCAAGCTCTAATGAGAAAGTTGAGGACTTTCTTACGTAGATTTGCAACATTGAGGGATTCACTTCTAGCCCTAGGAGAGGAAATATCTATATTATGCTCTCATTATGCCCATTATTTTGAGAGAACTTCCTCCCTAATACCTAATTTTTTTGTGACGATGATCAAATTATCAGATCAAACCATTAGTTTTGATAAGTTGGTAAACTTATTGCTAGCAACAAGAAGAGTCATTGTACAACAAGGATTAAGAAGAAGAGAAAACACTATTCTTCTCATCATGAAAGGGAATAATAAATCATGATTCTTCTAATAAAGTCCCAGAATCAGAATTAACAAGGGGAAAAGAAAAATAAAATGTGTCCTATTTGCAGCATAAGACATGATTTGAAATATTTTTGGTACAACATGTATAAAAAAGTGTCATCTAGAAACTCTATAGCTAACAATAAACAATCAAAATAGGGACAATCTATCTACAAGAAAGGGAAGAACAAGGGGAACCAGAGGAAGAAAACCCATCAACAAGGAAATGTTACTGAGCAAGAAGACCATTCAGAGGATGAAGAATTCTTTTACACTACCCATTCTAGTGAAGTAACTATGTCATCTAGTGCTATATGGTACATTAATTTAGGAGTTACTCAACACATAACCGTATGTAAAGACTGTTTCTTCAAAGTGAGAGGAACACACTCCAAAAATAATGTTTTATTGGGTGATGAATCTTACTTCATTATCCAAGGTATTAGAAACATCTCATTACTTCTCGGTTCATGAAATTGTAGGTTATTATATTTTTTGTATGTCCTTGGTTTGGCAAAGGAATTGTAATATAAGTAAGTCAAATTATAGATGAAAATATGAAGATTGATTTTGATTATAACTTATGGTAAGAATTTTTTTCTGAATTGAAATAAATACAGAAGGTCGAAAATTGTTGCAAGAGCTTAAAATTTGGGAAGGAATTTTCTATCTTGATTTAATCCACATAAGATGATCAGGGACTTATGTCTAAAAACACCTCCTTTGCACACATTTTTGGCATCAAATACTTGGTAACATAAGTTTTGGATATGTCGACACGCTTCATCCAGTGTACAACACGGTGAGATGTTTTCCATCTCTCAAGAAGGATATAAATATGTTTCCTAACTGCACTCATAGGAAAGTAACAAAAAGCCTCATCCCAAGACGAGTACATATCAAGCTCCATGTACAGCTTGAATTTGGTGCACACCAATCTTATGCAGTTTAACTACAGCCTAGTCATTTTGGATTTTGGTATCTTTATAAAGCTTCATAGTTGATGATTATTTGAGAAATTAATCCTCCATATATTGTCTTTGTAATTAAGACTGAAGTTTTTTTGAGATAAGTAATCGTACTATCATGGAGATGGTGTACTTTATGATTGATGATTAAGGAGTTATAAAATAACATCTCTCCTCTTATATCAATGGGGGGAGTTTACTAGTAACGTAGTTCATAATTTTTTCTGAAAGCTCAGCGAGATTCGTCGACATAATTTCTCCTTGATGGAGTACATGCACAATATAAATGCATGTTGTCAAGATCATAGGAATTGTCCATTTCACACCTTAGAGTATTTAGGTGAAAATATATCATGGTTGACTATCCAAGTAGATTGACAAATACATCCTGGGTATGAAAGTAACAAAGACTCCATCTGTCACTTGTTATAATAAAGAAGCCCATATTTTCTACAAAATGATGGATTCAAATACACAGGAAGCATGTTTATAATAGGAAACCATGTTTATTTTTTATGACCCCTCAAAAGTATTAGGATCTTTTCATAGCGCATCACCCGATGTACAAGAGAACCATAATTTGGATATGACAATAGAGAAATATGATGTTCCCATTGACTAATAGTGAATTGTCATGGGGATGATGGTGAAGATCAGACATGACCAGCCGAGTCTCCTTCTATGGGAACAGGTCAACATATGTCCAATTGATATAACAAACATGATTATGGAAGATGCAAAATTAGATGGTTCTTCAAACATTGATAATGACAGTGACTAATGGGCATGAAATTGTAGTAATATCTTGTGAAGACCATAACCCACAGGTACCTCAAAATGTATGAATAGAGTGGTATAAAAATCTGATTCAAGTTGGGCCAAATATTGATCAATCCTTACTAGGTTTCATTCTTCATCACTGAAGTATACTCAACATATATGGTAGTAAAACTTTCCATGAAGACATAAATTTTACCTTAGACGAGTAGAGTTATTGAATCTGGCTTGAGTCCTCTATAGTGCCTAGGAAGACCCTATAGTCATAAATCTTGGAAAGATTCCATGGATGTTGAGTATCAATCAGTGATGGAAAAAATAACACCTGGAAGATTGTTGATCTTCCACTCAGGGAGAATCCCATTGGATGCATATGGATTTTCAAAACCAAGTACAAAAGAAAATGGGACCATTGAAAAGTACAAATGAAATGACTAGTAGTAAAGGGATATGCTCAGAAGGAAGGCATATACTATGAGGAGACATTTTCTCCCATAAGTAAGATCAAAATAATTAGGATGATATTTTCTATAGCTGACACAATTTGAATGGAAAGTTCACCAAATGGACGTGAAAATTGCCTTTCTAAACATGGATACTTATAAAAAGAAGTCTACATGACTCAACCATAGAGGGTTTTATCTTACATGGAGAAGAAGAAAAGGTATGTAGACTCATCAAATCACTGTATGGTATTAAACAAGATCTCCTTAGCATTGGTACATAAAGATTGATGAGCATCTCATTCAACATGGATTCGAAAGGGAATCCATATGATCCCAATCTATACCTCAAGAAGAAATGAGGAAAGATTGTCATTATAGTTGTTGTAAATGTCCATGATCTAGTCATCACTGGAAGTACAATGAAGATGATCAATGAAATGAAGAAATATCTTAATCGCTTGTTCAACATGACAGATCTTGGGCTCATACACCGGTGTCTTGGATTGGATGTATGACAGAAGGAGAATCATATATTTTTTTCTCATTTGAAATTTACCAAGACCAACTCGAGAAATTTAGGATGATGGATTGCACACCATTGCTACACCTATGGAGACATGGCTTTCAATTGTCTCGTACAGATCCATCTCCAACTGGTAAATGTAACTCTCTATCGAAAGTTGATTAGGAGTCTCGTTTACCTACTTATAATAGGCATTAAATATTAGATTTGTAGTTAGCTATCTTTCATGGTTCATGCATGAACCCAGAGTTTGTCATTGGAAATCATTAAGGTGGATCTCTGAGATGTCTCAAGGGAACTATGGATTTTGGTGTAGAGTACAAGAAGAATGATCAAATATTCTTAACTAGGATATTTGGACTCAAATTATGCAAGGTAATATTAATGACAAGAAATCCACTTCTAGAGTTTGTTTTCTATATAGGATTTGGTCCAATATCATGGGGAAACAAGAAACAATTTTTTATTTCTTGATATTCCACAAAACTTGAATATCGTGTTACAAGTGGAGTCTATTTACGAAGTGTTTTGGATACATCGCATACTAGAGGGACATGGACTACCATAGGAGAAATCTACCACACTTGCATGTTGATAATGAAGGTGTTCTAAAACTTGTGCACAATCTAGTGTTTCGTGAGAAGGAAAAAAGCATATAGAGGTACAAGTATCATTTCATTCGTATGAGAATGGTTTTATACACAAAATTCAACTTAAATTTTTCCCAATAGATTGAATTTAATGAAGCAGATATCTTCACAAATTCACTTGACACATGAGACAAATTTGAGATGTTTATAGAGTTCCTCTCCTCTTTTCTTGAGGCAATGCAAAATTAAGGGGGAGAATGTTAGGTAAAACCTAGTAATAGATAATTTTACATTGTATTTAGTGTTTTTACCTTAGTTACTTTTACCTTAGGTGAATCAATCATTTGTGTGGGTAATTAGTTGTTTTATATTTGTTATATGGTCTGGTTGTTTAAACCAAATATTTTTCATTTTGTATATTCACGTAGATTATTTGTATGCTTGCACAACTTAGTTGTTTGTATTCAACTGTACAATGCATATATATATATATATATGGTCTGGTTGTTTAAACCAAATTTTTTCATTTTGTATATTCACGTAGATTATTTGTATGCCTGCACAACTTAGTTGTTTGTATTCAACTGTACAATGCATATATATATATATATATATATATATATATATATATATATATATATATATATATATATATATATATATATATATATATATATATCGTCGCAGTTTTATAGCTATGTAATATAGTTTTTCCATATTAATAAAATCGCCAAACATCCTCCATGTTTTTCTCATCTACCTAATTAAGGGAATTTTTTCGAGGAGGTCATGAAATATGCTTATGTCGAAGTGTAACCAAGTCAAGTACGAGGTTACAACAAAAAAATTCTCAAGGAGAAGAATGACCTAGTTAAATTCGAGGTCATGCCAACAATGCTAAGGGTGACCTAGCCAAATATGATCTCACACAAAATAAATAACTTCATGGAACTATGCACAGGCAATTAAGGCATTATAACTCAAGTGCTATAGTGGGTCAGGCTGATAATGTTGGGAACAACTATGAGGACAAAATAACTACGTAGAG
Source organism: Taxus chinensis (assembly GCA_019776745.2). Lineage (NCBI taxonomy): Eukaryota > Viridiplantae > Streptophyta > Pinopsida > Cupressales > Taxaceae > Taxus > Taxus chinensis. The sequence goes on along the minus strand of JAHRHJ020000033.1, from coordinate 375,009 downwards.
GCTATTGGGGCCAAAAAGACAACATATGGCAAAAAGTTGTGGCAACATTGTAACTATGTTAAGGCTATTAGGGACAGGTTATCTCACTATAGATTAAAAACCTAAAATTGAAACATCATTTTACCTCTTGAAAATCAAGGAAAGGGGCTAACAACTATTTTAAAATGATAGGCTAAAATTTTGAAAAAAAACTTAAATGTCTTAAGGTTTTTCAAATCTTAGATGAGTTTGGTTAGGATTGGTATCTGTGATATTGAAAGTCATATAGAATGTCATAGGATCACTTTTCTATCTGTACTATACATGAATATTTGACAAAAACCCACTATACCCCCCTTCCGCACCCCCCCCCCCCCCCCCCCCCCCTTTGAGGTGAGGAAGAAGATGAGCCTACATATCACTCATCTCATAAGAACGATAAACACACATGTATATAAATATAAACCATATAAAACATGTATACGTAACATGATTGAATTTGTCATTAATGAAAGATATCTTCTCTAAACTAGTAATGAATTTGACATCCAAGATATGATTATAAGTGGACAAAATCATAAAGTAAAACAAGCATTTAGAAAAGCATAACATTTTTTACACATTGAACATTTAAGAAAAACATGATAAAGATCATGATGATGCTAGTATAATCATAGTAATTGAAAACATCACAAGGTATGCATGATATATTTTACAGTAATAAATATATGTATTGAATCAAGTATCATGATCAAGGAGCACATAAACAAACATGACATGACAAAAGTACCCTCTTGACACATGTACAAGACATGACAATATATGACATGAATGGTCCAACATGACAACTTAACAAAATGATGACCTAACAACATGATGACTAAATGACATAATAATGCAACTGGTACGAGTAACAAACATACAATATGCACATATACTAATCAAGATGCATGGGGCATGTAGTAATCATATGGCCAATCATTGATAAACATGTCATAATCAATAAATTGTAATCAATATGATGCAAACAATGACAATATTAGAACATCAAGTGAAAATATAGTACAATATCCATAATGAAGTACATGTGAAACATAATAAAAAAGAGAAAACATGTATACATATTCTATATAGTTCTACACTATCGATGCGCTAGCATATAAATATATAACCTAAAAAACCGTGCTAGATGTTCCAATGTAGGCATGCCCTAATGTGAAAATTTTTCCCTTAGTTAATGGATAAGTAAAGATGCAAAGTATGTGTATGTTTATGATAGTGTCTAACTTATATGTTGTCATTAATGAACATTAACAACTATTTATATTACATGGATAAACAAAGTAAGCCATTAGCATGTCTTGTGTTTTTAAATATTTTGAATACGTCATATGGTTGAATGCTTACATCTAATCTCAAATATTTGAATGTTTTTGCCTTATCTTAAATATATTTGTAACTAGCAAGAAATTGGTCAATCCAAAAGGTCCAAGGTATGTAAAATGGAAGAAAGGGAAATATTGTGTATAGTCTATAACATTTGTAAATACATATTGTTATGTATCAAGATGCAATACCAAAACAGTCTAAAGGAAAGTGAGGCAAGTGATATGCCCCCATTGTAATGTCATATCTCATAGATAGTTAGGGAAAGTGTTATGCCCCCATTTCTTATAGAAATTGTAAGGGTATGAGGAGATGGGGAACAAAAAATGTTGGGGGGCTAGGGGAAATGAGCAAGAATTAGTGTATATGTAAGTGTCATAATGTGTATAAGCATAGGTAGATATAATCATGTTACCTCGATGTATGCCATGTCAAAGAAAGGTGTAGATAGTCAATATGGAGAGATTGTCAAATGGTATGTCACAACGAGGTGTAACATGGCTTGAAAAAATGTGTAATAAGTCAACTTGTGTGTTGAATATATTTGCATATGTCATTAATAACCAATATGAACATCTGAGAAGTGATAACCAATCGAAGGGGTGGTCAATGAAAAAATTACAATAATGGAAGTCCCAATACAATCTATATTAAGTTGAAACTTGATATTTGAAAGTTATCAATCACTCTAAGAATAGAAAATCATTCATTAGGGCATAACAATGGAACGAAATCACCAATACAGGATTTTAGATGCTGATGATGAAACATGAAGTTCACATTTCAAATAGGTGTGTTGACAATCGTCAAGATGCTCAGGAAAAATTAGGGGTTGATAGTACAATTTGGATAGGTTCGAAAAGGTCAAATAGGTTTAGGAAAAAACTTGTCTGAGCAGACTATGTTGGATCCAAACATGTCTAGAGGCCATGAACCAATATGACGTTGATTGTGCAAAGTTCAACTTTTTGGTGTAGGTTTACCTTGATGAATTCTTATGGTTTTTAGAATTGGAATGTTGTGATGTAGTTGAATTAAATTATCCTTTGTCAAACCCTAGCTTAGGTTGCCTAGAAGATGAAAAACCTTTAAAAAGGATTAATGTTTTGAGTCATTCTGACCCCAAATCTATTTCTTGATATGGTACTATGTGAGCCACTCACATTGATGACTGAAATTTCCTTTCTTGATCACTCGATAGATTTGAATAGGACTTCCTCAGGTTGTCTTGGTCCAAGTGTCCACAATCTGATCTTCTTCAATTGGAGAAAATATTTTTGGGTTGAGTTCAGAGATGTCCAACTATTCTGCTACAAACTGAGATGTCCAATAGAGGTGGGTGATATGGTTTGAGGAGGTCCACATTGAAGATAGGATGCAGACCAAAGCAGGGTGGAAGATTCAACTCAAAATCATTTTTCTCCCACTTTCATGGTGATAGTGTAGGGACCATACCATAGAGGTCAAATTTTCCTGTGTGGGTTAACAAGTCTTTCATTTAGAAGCCATAAACAGACCTTATCACCTACCTTAAAATAATGTGGAACCCTTTGTTGATCATGACGTTGTTTATAATTTTCATTCATTTTTTGTAAAATATCATGGACATGTTGCTAAGTGTATTGAATATGTTCAATGAACCTTGTTTCCTTTTCTGCTTCAGTTCTTCCATGAGGCGTGTATTCTATTGTATGCACCAGAATGCATACATCAATGGGTGCCATAGGATGAAATCCATAACAAAATTAAAATAGATTGTGTTTGGTGGAGTTTGCAGGGCCCGATTGTATCCATGTTTTATGAAAGGAAGGGCCTCATCCCACGTATGTGAGTGTTTGGAGTGATACATACTAATCATGTGGAAAATCAGGTGGTTCACCACCTCTTTCTATCTATTAGTCTATGGGTGGAAGTCTATGGACTTCGTCAACTTAGTGGCATTCCCCATATGGTGGACCAAAAGATGTTCAAGAACCTACTATCCCTATTGGAAATGATAGACTTGGGAAACCCAAAGGTGATCCATACATGACTAAAATAGAGTTTAGCAGTTTCTTCAATATAAATAGTCTTCTTACAAGCAATCATTATAGCCATTTTAGAAAACTACAAGTGATCCATACATGACTAAAATAGAATTTAACAATTTCTTCAATATAAATAGTATTCTTATAAGCAATCATTATAGCCATTTTAGAAAACCAATCAAATACAAAAAACAAAATCATTTCCATGTTTCAAAGTTGGAAAAACCTGAGAGGAAGTCCATTGAGATGGAGGCCCAAGGCTTGGTTGGTTCCAAAAAATTATGTATACAATTCTTGTTTCTTATTATCCAGTTTGGTGATTACACAAAGGGTGCAAGATTTGATGTGCTTAACCACATTATTCCATAGATTGGGATGGTAAAAGTTATTTTGAAGTGCAACTAGTTTTTTCCATGCCAAAGTGTTCAGTTGTGCTCCTAATGTGTGCCTCCCATATCATATTTTGTTGTTCAGTAGCTAGAACACAAATGTGTCCCATGTGGCATAAGAGGTTATCATGTAGATATAAATAAGGGACATGCTTGCCTCCCCAGAGGGCCCAATATATATCAGAAAATCCAAGATATATCTCATACAAAGTGCACCAATTGGAAGTCTCATGTCCACAAAGGTCAAGAATAGTTATGAGGGCTACAATTGGTGGGTAGCTCAGAAATCTGTTGTTAAATTATAACTTCCCTTCTTATGTTTTATTATCAAGTGGAACTGTTGCAGGTATGTGGCCCACTTCTGGCGTCTCTCATTCCTTAGCTTACTCTACATCTGAAGGAACTCCAATAGCCTATTGATTAAGTAAAATGTGGATTTTAGAAGTTAATCTAAGAAGTACAATAATGAAATGGGTGAGTCGGAAAAACAAAATATTTGCAAGAGATATCTAAATTGATGAGAGCTATGAATAATTGTTATACTTACAACACCTACGCAAGATGAGTAAAGGAACAAAATAATGACTAGAACTTGGATTTGGTCCCACCGGGCGTGCCAAAATGTTATACAGGAAAACTCATTCTTACACGAGTGAATGCTGATACTAGTATCCTCTAGCAACTTTGAATGATGGAGGGCTTAGGACCTCAAATGCGGATATGGATCTACGGGTGCAGAGAAGATAGATATGTGATAAAACAAGATAGATCTGCAAAATTGAAACAAATGTGATTAGATAACAATATGCGGGGGTTTCCTGGATAATTCCAGTTCCAAGCGGCTATGAACTCCCTTGGAGGATGTCAACCCCCATGTGATAAAGAATAATGATAAAATACAAGACAAGAAGATAAGGATGTGATCAGGAGTGGGGAGCATGATTGACATGGTTAGGTGTAATGAATGCATCCCATTTTTGACCTCAGGAGTTGGGTGTCAGCAACAGGTATATTATTGCCCATGAAACTGAGTAATCTAGGATATGTGAGATACATTTCAAATGCTAATTATGTAATGGGTCTGCATGGAGCCCATTTGTGCGCATTAATGTCGTGCCCTAAGGGTGAGTAAATAGATGTCAGTTACTCAAATTTAAGAAAAATAAAAGCGAGGGGGAAAGTTGAGCTATAGGTAGAACGAATGTAGGATAGTATGTGTGCATGGAGTTAAACCATAGAACTTGTGTCTACACCCCTATGAAGTGTGATGTAGATGAACCTAGCCTTTGTCCCTTGTGATGGAGCTATATGGATGTCAAATGGAGCTAATAGATTCCTTATATGGATGTAATCTTAGGTGGAGTGATAGTAGATGTCTTAGTGCTTGGTCCCTCATTATGATCATCATAACTTTATATTTATATGGTTCTCTTGCTTGAATTTCGTAATTAACCCCGAAAAGGCTGACCAACCAAAAATATAAGAACATGCTCAAATGGCTAGAAAGGACCCAAAAAGTGTGGCAAGAGATTGTTACAAAGAAGGATAAGGGTGCCCAATAGGTGGGACCACGGGCGCCTTGATGGCATCCCGATCCTAGTTTGGGCTCCTAGTCAGTTCATAATGACTAAAATTATGGGGGATAGGTAAGAATATAGACTGGGAATGTATAGGTGCAATAAGACTACAAAGTAGAAATAAAAAAAAATGAAAGATGGCCAAAGACATGGGTTAATCAATAGTAATTTTCTTCACTTAAGAACAATATGAATAATAGTATGAGATCGGGACTAAATAATTGACCAAAGTGTTATATTTTGTGTCTACATTTTCCCCCACAGGGTTAACGTTAGTGAAGGAAGTGAAGGACTTGGTAAAGAGTCGAATGCACGATGGAGTGAATGCACACAAGATGCTTGGAAGGCATAAGAAATTGATACATGAAGGTTGCGTGAGAGGGATGAAGTGGAGAAGGAGAACCCAGTGCGAAAGCACAGTTAAGAGAATATGGGTTCAACTGTGGAAAGTACCGCATACAAGATTTTCAAAAGGTAATGGGAGCGCATCAATTGTGGAAGTGCATGTGTAGATGTTCATGTAAGTGAAGTATAGGTGCTAAGGAATGTTAGTTTCATATGGTATGTGATGTTGACCATGTTTGCATGTGATAGACATGCGCAATTGCCCAACGAGAGGATATTGATGGCAATGCATAGAAGATTAAAATAAAGAAGGTGTGCACAAGGAAGAGACACACACAATACATGCAAAGACATTCATGGGTGGCATCTATGGACGGACAAGGAGTGGGGTACGCAGAAGGAGGGACAAGTATAGGAAACCCCAATAAAGGAACAATGTGCACACAGGATGTTCGTAGAAGAGTAGAATTCAAGAGGAGTACTAAAGCATGAAGGTAGAGATACCTTTGGAAATGGAAGTACCATTGTCAGAGAGGTCTAAGTAATCTTGGGAGATCTCACGCCACTAGCTAGGTTGCAGCATAGGGAAGAAAGTATGATTTACCTCCTCCAGGAGATATAACCGGATTCCCAAAACTGAGAAAAGGTGTGCAGATGAGCTATTTTGGTAGAAGAAGAGCGATACGAGCCAAGGAAAAAGTGATGAAAGTTTGGAAGAACTGTGGGAGAATTCAGGAAGAGTCTAAATTGGTATCAAAAGAGGACGAGAGTGGTCAAATCTGCTCCCTAGAATGCTAAGGTGACAATCTACCCAAAGAAAATCAATTTTTTAAGAAGTTCTAAAGAGAGTTGTTGAAGTGAACGCATGGCAAGATGTAACCCATAAGGACAAGAGGAAATCGGTACAGATATCAACCTTAAAACATCATGTGGAACTGGCTACAGAAGTCTATGCGCAAATTCAAAGGAAGGCCCCCTATTTTTGGAGGGTGCAAAAGCAAGGTCGGTGGCACAGGAGAAAATGTCCATAGCCCCAGAGAGAGAAGGAGGCCAAGGCCGTCATCAAGACTGAAAATCTTCCCTACAAATCCAGAGAAGGACGTGGAAGAGTAAGAAGCCTTTAAGAAGTCATGCAAGAAATGTGAGATGCAGAGGCATGGGGAAGTTGCTAGTTGGGAGAAAAGGACGCAACAATAAAGGGACATAAGACAGGGAGAAGTCCAGCAGTAGAACAAACCATTAAAGAGGATGTGAAGCTGCGAGAATATCCACATAGGGTAAAGTTGGAGATGAGCAAGGACTCGTAAAGTGGGTTGTAACACTTGCGGAAGAATCACTTACGATGTTGCAATAAAGTCAAGGCCATAGTGGTGGCCACATACAAAGCCCACAAAGTATGTTCACACTCAACAGTGAGGGGAAGTACCCCGCATGTAAGGACAACAAGGGACAAACAAGAAAGAAAAAACATATTGCCATGGTAGCAAGTGAAGACTGCAAAGAAATGGATCGATGCACATGAAGAACCCGTCAGGACAAGTTTGAAAGATAAAGGGTGGTTTTTAAACTCACTAATGTCGCTTGAACCAGGAGCTCAAGTTTTAAGTACCCTCGTGTGTTTGATGTAGGAGAATCCTGGGGAAAATGACTAGAATAACTGCACTAAGGGAGTGTAGGTGTGTGCGTAAGAAGTAGAAGGGCCCACTTAATAGTAAGAAAATTGCGCCGAACATGCTAAGGGTTGGTATGTACCACCGGACTATGACGCTAATCTATTGTCAAAACTAAAAAGAAAGTGAACATGCAGATACTAGCGTAGGAGAAAGAAAGGAGTGGCATTGAAGATCAAATAAGAAGAGACATGCGTAATAATACAAAACACATAAGATAAAGGGTGGTGCAAAAGGATAATGTGCATTAGTGGGATAGGAAGCAAGGTCGTGGAAGCAAGAGGTGTTATCTAAGAAGAATAGTCCCTTAGGGTAAAATTAGACAATGAGGGTAAGTGAGGAACTTGCGAATAAAAAGGGCTACACATGCCATGAACTCAGGAGCCTACAGCGAAATTTTTCTTTCTTTGGGGAACATTTATAAAAGACCTGAGAATAAAAGTGGTTAGATTTTTCTCCCTTCCCAAATTTTGGAGGCTCAAGGCTTGCTACGGAGCAGGAAAATTGGCACTTTCAGGCCCACCTGTGTAGAGAATATGAGAGGGGGGAAAGATAGCGCCAGGAGATGCAAGAAAATTATCCTAGGTCACATTATAACAAGGGTCACAATTATTTTCATAATGTCCATCATGATTCAAGGAAATCTGCAACTACTAGACAACACTTAATATTTTGTGAAGCTGCTATCAGGAGGAAGCGTGAGTAGGTCAGGCAATAGGATCAACCGAGCATGAAAAGGAGTTGAGAGAGAATGCCGATGTGCAAGTTAACAAAGATCAAACATAAGCCCAGGGATAAAGTGCGCAAGATTAAGAAAATTCATCTAAACCAAGTTTAGTGGACTATAGATGGGCCATCTCGTGAGGATGTGTCAATGTGATGGATCCACTGTGACATTGAAATGCCTTAAGTTGTGGGAGAGAAGATTTGCAAGAAGATAGTGAGTGCATTCCAAGGAGCGTGGATAAGATTTAAAGATGTGAAGAAAGAGTGTAAAGAATGCACATTGAAGTTCGAGGACTATGAGTTGAGAAGATGAAGCACATCAATGAGGGTCATTGAAATAGACAAGCGATGATAGACTTAGGAGGACCAAATGACCAATGCCTATTGTCATGGTTAAACTGGGTGTCTAAGGATTCATGGTATGCAAGAGCCCACTTGATAAGGAGGCACAGCAACTTAAGGAGACATCAGCATAGGGATTGAAAGGTTGAGTTAGTGCATGATAAGGAAAAATGTAAGGAGCTTAAGCGTCAGATCTTGGGTTCAGCGTGATTGGTGACATGGTAGCAGGGATTCTTAATCTCAATGCTAGGAGGACATATAACGCAACCATGGTAAGGATCGAGTACTGATGCTAGGTACGTAAATGCCGAACAAATGGAGTTTGACAAACTAGTAGAAGGGTCTTGCAGAACCAAGTATGGCAGATTGCAGGATCTGGATCCAGTCTGACTCTGAAGTTGATGATGGAAACCATGGTGTGAGAGGATATTTACAGCCAGAGGAAATGACTGAAGGCCAATTTGGAGTAGGATCAACCCATGTGAAGGTATGCAAAAAGGGATGGAAGCCAATGTAAGCGAATATATAGTGGAGGAGGCTTGATTGGAACATGTTTAGGGAAGCCTATAGGCACCAACATATATAGTAGTTCCATGTGTAGTTTCCCTACGTCTGCGTATGAAGAGTTCGCATTAAATGATGAAACACATGGTATGTCGCCAGTCAGCTATGAGCTAGCCGGTGATGTCAACAATAAAATCAAGCCAACATAACCACTACGTTTTACACCAATGTAAACTTTGTGGGTAACTCTCAAAACAAGAGGTGACCTTTGACATTTTATCCGGTATAAAAAGCATCGTTACACTAAACGTGTTAAAATTCAAATGAAGGGATCCACAATGACCCAAGCCACCACAATGGTGGACTTACTAACTGAGCCCCGCGAGATGATATTTCATACCCGATGTAGCTCTATGTGCAAGTAGTGTGATGAACATTTCTCCACGACCATTGCTCACGGATGGACAAGTCTACACATTGTGACACCTAACGAGCAATAACCCTAAACTGGTCTCGCAAAATCCTAGATATTTTAACTGTCCTGCATGCAATAGAATAGAATCCCTCATGTTGTATGAAAATGCGATGCACATGTCCTAGGCATGTGCCAATGATGATGGAGTTCATGTGGAGGCATATGATCTCCAATGTACATAGGAGTAGGATGCAACCATCTAGATGGAGTGATAGTAGTTAAGTGATGCATGGAACCCTCATCATGGTACATCATAACTTTATATTTATAGGGTTCTCTCCTCTGGTTGAGTGACACGAAATCTGACATTTGGAAAGGCCGACCACAAGAATGATAAAGATGACATATTCTATGGCTTCAGAAGAGGAATGGAAAAAGTGAGCGTGGCAAAAGTGCTAGACAGATCTGTATTCACATCCATGGTGAGACATTATCTTAAGCGATAGAATGTCACCCTAGAAAAGGGGATGGGAAACCGAAATAGTGGTGTATGGTGGGCACAAGAGGTAAGCAAATAAAATAAGACATAATTTTTGGGGTGCGAGAGGATGAAATGGTTAATTAGTAGCTTTATTCACGTCAAGAACATGGCTTATAACTAGTAGTATGAGACCGAGGGTTATAGATGGAGTGTGGCTCCAATAGGCTTACAATTTCGAAATAAAATTAACAAGATGGCCAAAGGATGGGGTTAGTTAGTACTTTAACGACACCATGGGAGGCATCTTCTAAATAGTAGCAGTGACCAATTGTCCAACCATAAATTAGATGTCTAAAGTGGGGGATTTTTGTGATTTGCACTAATGGTAACACTACTCCTATGAGGTTTGAAAATTTTTAGCTAACACATCCAAGAGACTAGGGTAACAACGATGAAAAAGTAAAACCTATTGCCCAAATAGCTTGGTGATAACACCAAAAAATAAGGGATAGATCACTCTCCATGAGGGGAAAAGGAAGACAACTTAGGAGGAAAGGGAAAACAAACATGCCACAAAATAACTCTTGATAAACCTCCATCTCACACATATCAGGAGCAAACAAAGAGGAAAGAACACAATAAACACAAGTATAGGGAAGATAATAACCACAAACATAGATTTTATTCCTTAAAGGATGCACAATCAATTACAACAATGACAAAAGCCACAAAATGCACAGTTCAAATATGAGGTTTGGAAATCATGGGAAGTCAAATACCATTTTGGCATGATGTTATTAAAAAAGAGGGATATTTTTAAAAGAATGAGTTCCATACTTATAGGTAAAACCCACGTCTCAATATATATGAGTATAACATCTAAGTCGACAACCATGAAGGATTTGGTGTAGGGTTGTAGGATGTTATCCATCATCCTCATGAATGTCATAGGAGCATTAGTTAGGCCAAAATGCATGGAAAACCATTTGAATAGACCTTCCTGAGACTTAAATGCATCCTTCAAGACAACTAGAGGCTTGATGGGAATATGGCAATAGCTAGACTTGAGATCAATTTTGGTGAATAATTTTGCACCACAGAATTGGTCTAACAAATCATCAATCCTCAAAAGGGGTTAGAAATTATTCACAATAATTTTATTCAAGGCTTGATAGTCAATGTGAATTCTCCATGTTACATATTTCTTTGGTGCCAAGAAAATTGAACTTCCACAGGGTGAAGAGATCATCCTAATGTGTCCTTTTTGAATCAACTCTTGGAGTTTCCTCTTGATTTCATCATCATTTTCAAGGACTGACCTGCAATACATAAGACTATTGGGTAAAGGAGATCCCGAGACCAAATCAATAACATGTTTTAGCTCACACTGAAGTGGCACCCATGTGGGTGACTGGAATAGATCATCATACTCAGTTATGATTTGGTTCATCTACTTATTTTGTTGAACTCAATGTGTGGTCAAGGTGACAAAAACAAATTTCTTGGTGGTTTGTGGCCTGATCACCAGGATGATGAACTACATTGTTTTCTCCACTAGTTTCTCACATTGTTTGGCACTGATGAGGGAAAAAATGTTATAGGGGGTGACCTTTGGTATTCAATAGTGTCGATTCCCAATACTAATGGTGACCCTTTGATTTCATGACTCATAGACGTCATGTATCTCCCACATGAATGGTTGGCCCAGGATCACATAAAAAACATCTAATGGAAAAAATCATACAAGAACTCATCATGGAAGGGTTTTATTTCATATGGAAGGATACATTGTTGTGCAACACAAATATATCTTCCTGGGTTCAACCACCTAATATTATATGGTTTTGGTTGCGGCTTCACGGGAAGGTTCAAAATTTTCACAACATTAACAAATATTAAATTCTTTTGACTTCCACTATCGAGAATAAAATGTCGAGAGGAGTACCATTTACCTAAAGCTTGGAGTGAAATAACCTTTCCTTTTCATCCATATTCTTCACTTGCGAGGTGGAAATGATTGCATCTAGTTCACCATCTACAATTTCATCTTCTTCATCTTTGACCTTGGGGCGTGTCACATGTGGAGCAGTGGGTGCTGAAGATGGAGACTGGACGAGAAAGGACTTGATGGATTGGAATTCATCACTGTAATGAAGATTAGTCTTGTGGTATTCACACCACTTCTCTACCTTCTTCTCAAGTGTTTTATTTCCTTGTGACTCCTTTTGTTTCCAACCTTGACCTCAGGTTTGACCTTCCTTATCATTTCCCCCCTCAAAGGCTAGTTATTTTTATTTCTTTTTCTATACTTTTGTTTAATCTTGATCATGAACTTATATGCCTCACTGAGGATATGAAATTTAAAGAGGTCCATTTGTTCCAGTCTGTACCATTATAGACCACCACAATATTTGAGGATCTTGTGATGCTTCAAGTCTTCAATGTCCAATCTCGCAGATTGAGAATGAAAAGTATCAGTATAATCATGAAATGACTGGTCCTTATCTTGGCGGATTTTTGTTGCCACTATATGTATAGATCATCATAGGCTCCAATAGGATAGTACTCTTACTTTATGGCATCCAAAAAATCATCCCATGTGGGTTCCTCTTCAATGCCCAATGTGTCCTTATTGAGTGCATTCTTGTACAACCCCACCAATTTTTTTACATAAGTGGTGATTTCAAAAGAGAAAATGCTATTTTCTCTTTATCAGTGAATTTATTGACATAAAAGTAGGAGGATAATTTTTCCAACTAGTTTTATTTACATCATAATTTATTTTACCCTAAAAATAGGAATATCAAAATTTACTTGAACCTTGAAGGGTGTTGGGGCATTGAAGGACTGGCTCACAGAGGAGGAGACGCGATTTCCTATTTGTAGTTGCTAAAGGTTCTGAGTGAATCATTGTAACATATGCTACTTTTTCTCTATGAGAGATTCATTCACCATTCACCTAAGAGGATCATTTGTCTTGGTGTTGTCTTGCATTTGAGGTCGCCCGTAATGAGTAATCAAATATTATGAAGGATATTGTGTGGACCACCCAAACTTCTTATATCCCTACCTCATTATGGGAATTACACACTCTCAAGACAAACTCGATCTAATACCACTAATCCAAAACTTAGGGTTTTTGTAAATAAAGGATAGAATAACAAATGTGCCAGATATAAACGGTAAATATATCTTTGAAAAGAGGTGTATATTACTTAGAAGACTGCGTTTACAATAATTATCTCTGCAAGGAGATGTCTCTTTCCCTTTCGGGTTACATATACTTATATACCTAATTATAGAAAATGAAGAGACATATAGGAGAATGTGGAAGGTCACCAATTTCAAGGGATACAAGGTGGTTCATCTTCCATGAATTACATATCCGAAAACTCGCGAATTACTATTTTTAGAAAATTTTACAAAAAATGTATTTTGAGGCCTTTAGAGTAAGATTTCGGGATCAAAAGTTCCTAACATATTTCTGTGCCCCTTCACCATATTCTGCGTGTTTCAAGATTTCTGAATCATTTTGAATGGAGTCAATTGGAGCTATGGAGAGTAAGTTATGACTCCCAAAAGTTGCTCCACTAGATTTCTTCTCATATTGTTATCTGGAAAATTTAGGGCTATTATCCTCTAGATTCACAACTTTAACACTCCATGAGCACTTTTGTATCTACACTGTGTGGTTGATCTTAATTTGGATTCCTATACTGTAGAACCCAGCTTGGAAACTCTCTTTTACTTGCCATACATGTTTTACATGGACCATTAGGAATTATAGCTCATTAATACACAAGGAAATTTTAACCAGAGGCACGTGAAGTGGGTGGAATATCTATAAGGACGCTCATTTTTATGAATCACATGAGTGGAAAATATAACAAGATGGATGAAGCAATTAGTAGGTGTAATTTTTTGTTGACATAAATGATGATAGAAATTGTGGGTTTTTGAATCCATGAAAAAGCTAAATGCACATGATGAAGATTTCAGAGAAGCATGAGAGGCATGTGTAATATCTAAAAGTTTTGAGATGACACCTTGGTTAGAATATTTTGTGTATGAAGGATTGTTATTCAAGGGAAGAAAGTTGTGCATTTTGAGAGGATCAATGTAAGATAATTGAAATCACAACTCTAGATTATACACTGGATACACAATAATAATGCTTCATTATATTCATTTGAGAGTGTTTATATATATATATATATAGGATTAGGACATCATATTCTTATGCTCAGGCTTCCTCCAAACTCTCAACTATTTAACCACCCTAGAATCTCTCACACCTATTCTACGGGTGTTCTCATAACCACCAAACCTATTTACATATTAAATATCTATGAGTTGTTAATCAACCAACTCTTTTACATATTACCACACCGTAATTTAACAAATCATGTGGAGGACTAAATAATATTTTCCTAACATTCCCCCTATTGCGAACATGGGGAAAACCTATATTTGTACTTGCACCTGCTTTTATGATTAGGTGATTTTTACTGCAGGATGATCATAAACCCGTTGTATGGTTTTCAAATGGTTAACCACGAACTGAAAATGGGGGGGGGTTTTTAATTAGAGTACAACAAATTAAAAAATGAAGGTTTTCAAGTGGTTTACCTACAACCATCTCATGATGTGCCAAGTACTATTATTATCAGCTCTCATCACATCTAACCGTTGGGGGAATAACATAGGAAAATCTATTGAATATTATTTCTCATACATTACAAACTAAAAACTGGAAATGGAACATTGGGATCACGTTCCCCCCCCTCAATGTGAAATTTCCACTTATTGAAAAAAAGAACATTGCAAAATTAAGCATAATGAAATTGAAACACTAGAAACCACACAACAAAAACTAAAAGTAAATACTCACACCAAAAAAATGTCACCACCACAAAATGCATCCCCATTATTGGTGACTGACAAGAGGTCGCAGATTGACCTCCACCCTCTGTTTGCCTCCTACCTCCGGTGAAAGGCTGCTAACTTAGTCTGATTTTAATTTGAGGTTCTTTAAAAAATTCACCCCCATAAAGAGGATGTCGCGTACAAGTGAAAATACGTCCAATTACTGAAAAGTGAGGTAAATTATGTTTTTTTTTTTTGGACTTTTTTGGATTTTTAAAATGACTCAATTTTCGTCTCTTGATACAACATACACTTTGACAATTTTTAATATGACGAAAAAATGATAATGAAAGAATGACTAATTTTTACCATATGCTTTTGTTCTTAACTTCTCATGATAATAACACCATTTAATGACAACACTAACTATTGACGTAAATATTTCTAATTCTAACTTTTGTTCTTTTATTAATATAAAATGACTCAACTTGAACACCATTAAACTTAAATTTGACAAAATATCTAGTAATACACTTATAGACACCCGATCTAATTTAAGAAAAATAACAAAAGACTACTCATATTGATCAAAATATACAACTAAACATTAAAAGAACCTAATGACTTTATATTGATGAACACACCTTTTTGAATAGGCTGCGGGAAAGTGTTATTGAATCAGAGTTTTGTTGATGGATTGAGTTGTGTCTACAAAACAATCAATAGGAGGAACTAATAATTATCTCCGAAAAAATATAATTGAATAGCTGTCAAGAATGTCGAAGCGTGAGGCGCTCTGGATTCAAGAGGGATCGGAGAAGAACCAATACAAACAAACGGATTAAATATTCCCAGAAGGATAAATAAAAATTTTAAAACAATAATCTTCCAAATGCAACGTACACTTTGGAGACTTTTGAAACCATGCATGGAGTCAAGATGAAGAGTAACACAGGTGTTCACTCGAATATTTTTGACACGTCTCAATGTACCATCAGAAACATGCATCGTTTGAGCCAAATGAATGTGGATGATTTGATAGGGAGAGATATGAGTTTCATTCTGCACAGTGAGACCTGGGCACATTAAGTGTGAAGATATGTGCGCTGAAGAGTGTATCCTCCTTTGCATCAATCACCTGACTGGTTTGTATAGAGGCATAATATTTTGCAAATTGTAACACAATTGCTATGAACTCGCAGATAATAACAAATATATGACTTTATGCAGAAGAGATCAAAATAAATCAAATTCTGCCCCGCTAGATGTCCGTTCTTCGTCAAAAATTTATTCCCCATATAAAGTGTGAGCAAATTAACATAAAGATCAACTGGTCATAAGCCAAAAATTGAGCACAAAATCCCTGATAATAATCAAACTAGTTTTGAAACCAAAAACAATTCTTAGATATGATAAAAAACTCCATCTACAGGGAAATAATTTATATGATTTCCCTTTGGAAAAATATTATAATTCCATTTGATGAATCAACTACTCCATTACAGGCTCAAAACGAATGTTTCTATGATACTAGATGAAAGCACAACTCTAGATTATACATTGGATACACAATAATAATACTTCGAGTGTTTACACATATAGAGGATTAGGACATCCTATTCTTAAGCTCAAGCTTCCTACAAACTCTCAACTACTTAACCACCCTAGAATCTCTCACACCTATTCTACGGGTGTTCTCACAACCACCAAATTTATTTACATATTAAATATCTATGAGTTGTTTATCAACCAACTCTTTTACATATTACCACACCGTAATTTAACAAACCATGTGTAACACTAAATAATGTTTTCCTAACAATAATTTAGCAAGAGAAAAGCATTGCAGAGGATTATAAAGGCACTTTGGCTTGGATAAAACCTTAACACAAATAGCACAAATTTACTTTTGGCCACAGATGAGTGTGTATGTGCATGGATTTGTGCAAGAATGTCATATTTTTCAATTGGCTAAAAAAATATCTCATAGCACAAGGTGGTATCAACCTTTTCCCATTTTAGATATGCCTTGGGAAGACATAAGTATGGATTTTTGTGTTGGATTTGCCCAAAACAAAGAGGGGTGTTGATTCCATTTTTTGTAGTGGTGGATAGATTTTCAAAGATGACACATTTCATTGTTTGTAGAAAGACTAGTGATGTAACACACATTGTGAATATTTTCTTTAGGAAGATTATGATACTGCATGGATTACCATACAATATATTGTTTGACCAAAATACAATTTTTTTTGTCATTTTTAGAAAACATTGTGGGAAGAAGCTGGATATAAGTTACAATTTATTTTGGCATACCATCCACAAACTGATGGACCAAAAATTTGTGAATAAAAGCATTAGAGATTTGCTTAGATGTTTGTTTAGAGATAAGCTAGGAACTTGGGATTTGCCTTTAACACAAAAAAAAAAATTCTTATAACAATTTAGTAAACATAAGTATAGGGAAGACACCAATCCAAATCATATGTGGGAACAACCCAATAGGATTTGTAGAATTGGGGGACTTACCATAGAATGAAGGCATGAATGTTGAAGTAGGAGACTTTACAGAAGAAATGAAGGAAGCATACCAACAAGTGTGCAATCAATTACAAAAGATGAATACAAAGTACAAATAACACAAAGATGATAAATGAGAGAAAATGAATATCAAATAAGAGACATGGTCTTGGCATATTTGTGAAAGGAGAGGTTTCCAAAATTTACTTACAATAAGCTTAAGTGGAAGAAGATAGGACAATGCAAGATTATTACGAAGTTTGCAAAAACACTTATGAGATCAAATTTCCCGAAAGCATTGATATCTCTAACATATTTAATGTTGCATATTTGTATCTACACTAAGTAGAACATGAAGATGAAGATGATCCCAAATTAAAGGGTAGTGGGAGTAGTGTTGGTGAAATAATTTGTCGATATGGAAAATTAGGTGTTTCCCCCAACACTCATAGGACTTGGTCCCTCTGCAGTGAATGGTGTAGATCCCATTATTGAATGTAAACTAATCTACTCATGTCTAAATGTTGTGGGTTGGCCAAATGGGCAAGGAATCACAAAGTAATACTCCACTGAACCTGTGAAAAATTTCTTGTATGGGTTAATAGGGAGGAAATTTCAGCGATGAGGGGTGAAGGAGAGAAATTAGGAAAATGAAGGTTATTTCTGTGAGTAGGCACAAGAAAAATTCATAGCCAATAACCAGAATAGTTTAACATTCAATATAGAGGAAAGAAATAATGAAGCTATCTAGTGAGACAAACAATACCCACATGGACACACAGTTCTCTAATGTCCATTTATCAAAGATAAAAAGCTCCTTTTTATCACTATGCTTACAAAAGCAATATAAGAGAGAAAATAGAGAAATACATACAAAAAGGGGAATGGAATAAATGTAGATTTATTTCATGTGTTGGTAATACAAAGAAAAAATCCAAAATCACAATCCACTATTGTTGTAAAGAACTAATTTTTAGCATCTTTGGGAATGGAGAATCCATCCCAATTTATAGCAATGTGAATTGACCTTTCAACTACCCCCACATGACTCTTCATGTTCTCATCCAACTTGTGACTTTACATCTTCCTAGGACATGAGAAATAAGTTCCCTTTTTATAAATTAAAGGGACTTTTACAATTCATCTTTATAAAGTCACTTAAGTGAATGAGACGAAATACAATGATTATGCTCAATGAAGAATTAAAAATGGGAGAGAAGGAAAGGAAGAAAATGATAAGGGGGGAAAATTTCTGATTAAGAAGATCTCTACGATGAATAAAATTATTGGTTCATGATCCATGATGATAAGTTTCCATAACGGGCTCATGTTACTTGAATTCTTTACTAGACTGAGCTAATGCATGTGCCAACTTATGTGCCTCTGGAATGCAAACAAAACCAAATTCCTTGGTTCATGCTTTGGGGATATAACTGATCATCTTACAATGATTGATCCATATTTCATGATCCATTTTTATTGTAGTAATGAAAATTCTGATATGGGTCAGGGAATCAAAGTTATCTTTATTAAAGAAAAGAGATTCACCTACCTCTTTCTTTACTAACTCTTGGAAGGAGACAACGAGTTCTTCCAATGATGAATCCTAAGTGAGAGGTAGAAACTCAAATCTCTAAAAATAGTTTTAGAAATCATTCAATATCTCAGAAGCATGTTTTCCATAAGATTTCAACTTGGATATGGCATTATTGAGCATTACATGTTTCATATCAATGACACGCATCCAAACTTACTACAAGTTCTATGCAGTGGATGCAAACACATTCTTACTCACAAGGGTGTGAGATTTGAAGGATATCATCTCAGAAGCCAGTGAGAATATATTATCAAAATGATTGACCTCTTTTGCGAACTCCTTTACTTTCTTGAATTTTGACAAATTTTCAAGGATGTACATAATGAGAGAGATTACTTCTAGAAATAATGCCTTATTTTTCTCGATGATTTTCTCAACCCACTACTCATTATCCTTCCATTGCATTATGTAATGTTTTGTTTCTTTATTGCCTCAGGATCAACACTACAGATTGTATGAATATCTTCTCTAGGAAGAGAACCTGCTGATTCATATTCCAAGAATGGTAATGAAATATTTTACCCATTCTTCCAATTGCACAATTGTTCTTCCAGTTGCACAACTATTTTCTTATATTATTCATTTTGAACAAGGAGGTAGAATTTGGATTCCTTAAAAAGATGAGATTTACCTTCATGAAAAGCTTGACCTAATGAAATGTGGGTAAACACATTGTCCGATAGAGTCATGTCCTAAATAGGATAATATTAGGCCTAACAACTTGAACATATTGGTTACCTGAGATGCCACTAAAGAAGTGAGATTTTTTTTGTGCATTTTTTTCTCCACTTGGGATTTAGTGTTCTTGATATTTCGTCTCGACTAGGCATGATAACAAGTTGTATTGTCCTTGGCCCACTTTCGAGTATTTATTGAATCCATGGAAATGGACCTTCAAGAGTTAACACAATGTCAGTCACCAAAGTACTTTTGGAATCCTTTTTAACAACCAACTCTTGATCATCATAGGGAATATTTTCCATTAGGGAATAAATTCCTAGATTCCCTTAGAGAAAAGATGTTAAAATGAATGGATCTTGTTTGACTTGTGATGTTATGTGAGATCTTCAATGAGCTTTTCTTATTTATGAGCTCTCCTGGAATATGTGATTACTTTATGTTATTTATTAATTACCCTCTTGTCATGCTTGTTATATAATTCATTAAATGATTTAATTTATTTAACTTACCTTAAATAACACACTGATCTCACTCAAACATCTAAACTCACTTTGACCAACTCTCCTGACTCACCTTGGTTTACTTAACTCATTGAACTCATTTATCCATCTCACTGGGGAGATGTGGATGGCTCAAACCTACTTGATGAGTTGTTTGATTTGAATTACAATGGATATTTAACTCTTTTTGAATCTATTCTAAATGCACAATATCCCTGGATATTACCCATTGCACCTTGTGATGTTTTTTCTTGCTCTTGAACACAACTTTGATTAGAATGACGCCTCAAAACCTCTACGAAGGATGAAATAACATTTATGTGCCATGAAATCATCATACAACCCTATGAAGATGTCAAAAAGTAGTGAGATGACTGAAAATGGAGCATACTATAACTTTCTATAGTCAAAATGGAGACTTTCTATTTTTTAGTAAGTGGAATCATGACTTGTTATTTTTGGAAATTTGATCTTGTTTTTCAAATCTAAAATTCTTTATAATCTTGCATACTCAATTCAGCTCCATTGAAAATTATTTACCATTGTTAGAAACTTTCTATTTTTAGGCAATTATTTTATGATTTTTTTAATGTTTTTTTCTATTTTTGGAAAGACTTCCTAATTTATGGTTTTTCAATATTTTCAGAGTACACTGTTTTGAGGGGACTCACTATTTTTAGTAATTTACTATTTTTTAAAATTGAGTATGCATAATACTAATTTTTAGAAACTACATTTTTCCACCTCAGCCGATTAGGTTCCTTGTTACGATCTCGTGCTTCAAATTTCAACTCAATCTACCTGCTGGAATGTCTAAAAATTGAAAAAAACTCCCATTATTGAATGTAAACTAATATAATCCTATCTAAATGTTGTGGGTTGGCCAAATAGGTTGGGGATCACACAGGAACACTCCACTAAACCTGTGGAAAAGTTCTTGTATGGGGTACAAGGGAGGAAATTACAGTGATGAGGGGTGAAGGAGAGAAATTAGGAAAGGAAGGTTATTGTTGTGAGTAGGTAATTGCAGAGTTCACACCCAATAACCAGAGTAGTTCAACATTCAATATAGAGGAAAGAAAAAATGAAGCTATCTAGTGAGACAAATAAAACCACAGACACAAAGTTCTTAGATTCATCATCAAAGATACAAAGTTCTCTTTTTTGGATCACTATGCTTACAAAGTGCATAAAATATATAAATAAAAGAACACATAAGAAAATGGGAATGGAATACATGTAGCTTTTATTTCTTGTGTAGTGATGAAATACAAAACATCAATCAATCTACCATAATTCACAATTGCTACCAACAACTAAAATTTTCATGATCCTTTGGAATGGAAAAGCCATCCCAATTTATAACAATGTGAATTGACCTCTCATCTTCCCCCACATGAATATTCATATTCCTATTCCACTTTTGACCTTTCAATTTCCCATAGAAGAGACAAATTAATTATTTCTCTTATAATTTTGAGAAAATACTTTTACAATTTACAAATATGTCACTTAAGTGAATAGGACAAAATACAATGATTACATTCAATGAAGAATTAGAAAGGGGATAGAGAAGGGGAGAAAGAATGAGAGAGGAGAAGAAAGGAGAATGCTCCAAAGCATGGATGAAGATGCCTCCGTAATTGATCAATATATTTGATCCATAGAAGTTGAAGATGACAATCTGATCCCTGATGACCCTGTCATTGATTGCACTGATGAAAATATCTTATGAAGACCATTTGAACACCTTTCCCCCTTTTGAAAACTCTTGAAATGATGAACCTTCTCCACAATTGCTTGAACACACCGAGAAGAGGAGTGATGAGCACCTGAGAAGTAGACCACTAATAATGCTAGAAGATGAATCCCCTCATTGATAAAATCCTTCTGATCCTTGAGACACTATCACAACTTCATGATCATTCATTCACATGAGAGAAATTGGATGCACTTTGTTCACACAATCATGATCTTGATTCTGCCACTGTGGGAGCACTGACGATGAGTGAAGCATGAGACAAAAACCTTCCAATCACAGAGTAAGGAAAGAAGAATTAAAAAAAACCAATGCCTTCCACCTTTTTTATCATGCACCCAATGTGAAATGAACTGGAATGACCTTTGATACAAAAATGGAAATCTTCTCATTTTGACACTCTTTGCTCACTACATCGGGGAATACAAGAATTGACTTGAAAACAGAGAGAAGAGCTCCCATGAGTGCTGACATTATAGGATGGGTGAAGGAATGAAAATTGACCACTTTTAGCTCATTTCACCCATTTACTATTTTTAGAATATTCACCATTATGGTCCCATTTAGCCAATTTTCTCATTTTTGTCAATCTTGCCAATTTTGAGTGTCTCGATCATGAGGGAATGAAATGAGGAGTATGAATGCAATTTTTCTCACATTTAATATTTTTAGTATGTGATCATGTAGACTTAATAAATATATAAAATGATTTCCCGGTGTCATATTTGAATGAAACCACTTGCAAAAGTTTACATAATTCATTTCAAAGCTCTGCTCCAATTTTCGAGAGATTTCGCTTGCCAGATTGTTGTACATCTGAGAAAAGGTGATTTTTTGTGGGAAAATTCATGTGGAAATAAAAAATACATGAGGTCATGAATTAGGGTATGAAATACTATTCTTCTTTAATGTTGTTAACAAAAGGAATCCATCAGTTCAATCTCATGGCAATTGAAGTTCGTGAGCATGAGTTATGAACAAAACAAGATTTTGATATCTAGGGAATGTGAGGAGTTTTTCATGTTTGAATGTTATGAACCAGATTTAAAAATTTATTTAATGGATTCCAAGGAGGTTAATTTATGTTTTTAAGTTGTTCTTTCAAGTTGTGAGTGGTGGTGAGCATGAGTGGATGCATTCATGGAGTGGAGGATAGAGGGAGGAAGCACATGAGAGTTAAGGACTTAGCCATTTTTTGGTTTTTCAATCAACTTTCTCATGGGCACATTTTTATGTCCCCATTTTCCCCTTGGGATGGGATGATAGGGATATAAAAATGCACCTTATTCCTATGAGGACAAGTGGTGGATCATGCATTCATTGGCAGATGAGGGAGAAAGAGCTTAGTTTTTAGCACCTGGGAGCAAGTTTGGGTCATATGAGAGACCATGAAAAAGCAAGGGGTGAGGGAAAAAATTTTGTGTCCCCCTTTATCCCCTTGGAAAGGGATGAAGGGACAAAAAATGGTGCCTTATCCTCATGGTGACAAGTGGCACATTGTGATTGCACGAGGCGAGGGCTAGAAAAATAGGAAAAGAAGCTTACTGAGGCTTCCCAGGTCATGTGATGGGTCCAGGAGCTCAAATGGGGGAGGGGGTGAATTTTTTTTCCCCATTTTCCCCTTGGTATGGGATGAAAAGGGACAAAAAATTGTGCCTCAAGCCTCATGTTGACACATGGCACTAGAAAAATTGGCTAACTGCGAGAGCATACCTTGAGAGAGACCTTGAAAATGAAGTTTCTAGAGCTCCAGGAGGACATTTTGGGAACTTATTTATATGATTTTGACTCTTAAAATCCTTTTGAGAAGAATGGGATGGGTCCCATGATCTAATTCTTCCTGCAACCCCTCAAAAATATCCTTTTTCTCGGGACCACAGGTGTGCCTGCCAAAAATGAGTTGTGGAAAGAAGTTCATTAGTCTTGTGAAAAATAGGAAAGCACCATAATTTATATAATTGAATTATATTTCCAAATGGTATCTTGTTTGACCTCCAACTCATTCCAGAGCTCCCAGAATCATCTTCTGAAGCTCAGGTGCTTTTTTGAACTGCAAGTTCCTTCACCTTCAAAAACCCGCTTTCACTGAACTTGTTCATAAACCTCCAAATATTCCCTAAATATTCCTAAATCACTTGAAAATGTTCTTAGCTCCTCAATACCACTTCATGATGAATTTGAGCCTTCAAATCTATCCCAAAGGGTGCACCCCTATCCTTAGAAAGGCTAAAAATAACCTTTCTAGGTTCACTGAAAAATCTACCTTGAGAAGCATTTCATTGAAAGAACCTCATGAACTTGTTTTCATATTTCAAACACTTGGGAAAGGTTATTAAAACACATATGAGATACTTTTAATGATGGGGATAGGCCTGACACAGAGGGAAAAATGATCTTGGGAGTGCTCAAGGAGGGTTTACACAAAAAAATTGACACTAGGGTATAGTTGTCATGTTTTCAAAATTGAATTTTTCCCTTGCAAAAACACATGAAAACAACTGGCTCTAGCTTGGGGACATTGTTCTGGATCAGCACAATGAGGAAAGAGTAAGAAGGAACCCCAGAATCTCAATACATAACATGGACCAGTGCCTTATCCATTGGGTTATACAGAGTCACTAGAAAGATATACTACACAACTTCCTTTATTGAACACACACACACGAAAAGGAAAAACACACATGACAGATGGAAAGGAAACAACAACAACAAAGGGAAAACATGAGAAAACAAACAACAATAAAAAGGGAAACAACCTAAATCACCTATGTACATGTGGGGGACAACCAAATTTCATTGAAGCATGAACTTGAACTGAGGGCTTACCCATAATAGGTATCACTGGATGCCTTTCTTCCACAAATCCATTGATAGGTTCACTGAAGTATGAACCTCTCCTTAGCTTCTTGAGAAATCTAGCATGATTTTTAGTGCAATTGATGACCAATTCATTCATTACCATCACCTATGTTTCTTTGACACATTCTTTTTGGCTTCTCCTTGTTTCTCAGGTTCATTCCATTTGTTGATTTTCACCACTACCATGAAGATGGTTCTTAATTACTCTTGACTTATCATTTCCATAACAAGACATTTGTTCTTCATTATGCATCTACTTCATGACCACCACTTCATGGGTTGATTCTCAGCAGATGTCTCAAAAAATTTGGCACATTATTACCCAGCTCTTGATGTTCTATGTTTTTCAATTGTTCCATGGAGTCATCCTTCTCATGTTTCAGATCTTTCACAACATGTTTCATTACATAGTGTGTCACGTGCATTACATCATCCTCTTGGAAAGAGAATGAACTCAAGGTTGGAAATACAACATGGAAATTATCATCTTCTTCACCTTGTCCATTTTGGGCTTTGTCATCCATTTTTATGTTGAGAAAATCTTCTCTTGAGTAGAGTGAGCACTAAAAGGTTGAAGTCTATTAAGAATGTTTTCATTTTGAAAAAAATCTGCCATAGGACCAAACAACATTCCATTTCTCCATTTTTTGTTGAGAATGTTTCCATCCTCATGAAAAGGGAATGAGCACAACATTGGAGCTGAAATGTTATCATTATCATCTTCCCATTCTTGGTCACCAAGAACCAAGAAATCCATTTATGTGATGAAATCATCATCTCCTTGAGTATGTTCAAGTTCAAGAGGTGGAAACATGTTTCCATTCTTGCATTTCTTCTTCCAATGAGAAAGAGAAGCTTTCAAGTTCACCAACATACTCATCACATGGAAACTCATACTTAAGCCTCAAGAACATGATCAAAAACATTGAAGTTACCTGTCAAGAAATTGTTGAGCATCATTCCTTCTTCTTGATCTGCATTTCTCATCACTTCAAGATTGTTTTGTTGCAAATCAAGGTCCTCATCACCATCATCAACATCTAATGGAACAAATTCATTTATACTCTCATCCCATGAGAAGTACACCTTTTCAAACTCTGATTTCATCAACTCATCATTATGCTCTTTGACCAGCTTCTGTGGTTTTGGACATTCCTCCACCAACATGGGCAGCTCAAGATCATCCTCAAAGGTCATGAAAAAGTTTCAAGATTTAGAATTTTGGCACGGGATGTCTGTCATTGGGTCATTTGGCCTTTGAACAATATACTTCATTTTTCTTATGGGAAGTAGCTTCTTTGTTTTACCATTGACTGGGATGGTGGCATGCGACCAATCTAGTTACATATCTCCTCCAACATCTCAACAGAAGCTTTGGCCCAACAACATGTCATATGAGGTGGGCATGTCTGCTACAAGGATTCTCATTGTGATTTTCTTGTCAGGGAAATCTTCCAATGCTACCTCAACATCTTTATTTGTCCAACGAGAGGAAACTTGTTTCATTTCCATGGAGAGGCATTGACCAGAGGTAGGGGAAAGGGAGAGACCAAGAGATTTAGCAACTTTAGTAAAATTTTTCAGGCATGACGTTGTCTAAGGCACCAGAGTCAATGATACAATTGTTTATCTTAAATTCGTTAACAAAAAAAGGCTATGTAGAAAGGTGCTACCTTCCTAGAGATGGAGGGTGTAGAGGAAGACAATTTCAGAGATGGAGTGGATTGAGATGCACGAGGTGGTTCTTTGGTGGTGGCATCTTTAGAAACATGAAATAAGGATACTTCCTTTGATATGTTGAACAAGTTTTTCAAGTTGCTTGGGATGAGTTCTCAAGTACTCAAATTCAGAAATTTGGACTTTCGATTTTTTGAAATGGTCAATGATATCAAAGGATGAAGAGGTGGTAGGAACATCAAGGGTTGTGGTAGATTTGACATGGATGTTCTTAGGATTTGTAGAAATTGATTTTTCAAGAGAAGTTGAAGGAGACTTACTTGAAGAGGTAGAAGGATTCTTGGTTGGAGTGATCTCATGCTTCTTCTCAGCTGACCCTGTTGAAGTGGACTTCGATGATCCTCCTTTCATTTTTGTTTTTCTCAGAGTCACCATTTGAGGATTCAATTTCTTATCTTGGGTAGTAAGAAGAAGAGCCTTATTTCTCCTTTTGTGATCAAGTGAACACCACATATGAGTAACTATCTATGGATTCTTCATCATCAAGTGTGCATTCACAAAACCTGATCCGAGCACATTCTCTTTCTCCTTCATCTTCAACTTCTGATTCAAAATTTTCTTCTTCTTCATCTTCATTGCTCTTGCACATTGCATTGACTGGTGGAGCCTCCAAGGCGAGCCTTTGGGGTGCTCCTACAATCATATTTCTATTTTTGTTTGGAAGAGATGTTCGTTGAGAAACTTCCCTTTTCATCATGATCAATTCATTTTCCAACTTCTGCAACATTGGATCAGTTCTCTCATCTTTGGAACTTTGGGTTTTATCTTTCATCAAAGGATTCTTGATCTTACCTGACAAGATGAGGTCATCTTCCACCTCAACAACAATTTCTTGAGCATTTTCCAAATCTTGGTTGAAATCTCCATAGAAAGAAACTCACTTCAAGAAATTGATCATTCACAACAAACATCTTCAGATTATCCATAGTGGGAAGAGTGGTAGTGGGAATTTTGTTGATCAACTTGTTGAATTTTTCATTTAAGTCTCTCATGGAATCTTGCAGGCTCTTTCTTCATCTGAGTGAGTTGAGTAATGAGGGCATGAGCATCTTCAGTGGTTTTGAACCTCTCTTCAAACTTCTTTTTGATATCACCCCAATTGGAGATTGAGCATGATGGAAAGTAGTAGAACCAATCTGCCACCGCATCTTGCAATGTTTCCATGAACAACCACACAACAACATCTTCATGTTGCACTCCAAGGATGTCACAAGTTGTGATAAAGGTTATGATGTGATCATTAGGATATTTTTTTCCATCTCCATAGAACTTTGGAAAATTATTTCTTGATCCTTGTGGAAGCTCATGAAGTGGTGGAGTCAAAGCCAATGGACCAATGTTTTGTCCCCATGGTATAAGTGTTTGTGTTGCCATTTCTTCCTCCTCTCTTTCTTCTTCCAGTTCTTCCTCTCTTTCTTCTTCTTCTCTTGGAACTTCAAAATTCAAAGGTGGGTGAAAGATAGGAGAATTTGTAGGAGTGTCAGTAGGAGTTTGAATAGGGTTACCATGGGTACCACTTGATGAATCAGATGGGGATGAAGCTTGAGAGAAGTAGTATGGGTTATCTCTTACTCACTCTTGATTTTTTAAAGCTTCAAAAGTAGGATCAATGATTCCTCTCAACCTATTCAATCTAGTATATCTTCTTTCAGCTAGGTTTTCTCAAGAGGTTTGAAAAAAGGATTTTTTATCATTCAAGTACTTTTTTAATTTTTTTTTATATTGATTTTTTTGATTTTTTTGTATTTTCCAGAGATCTATTTAGGTGCACTAGGGTAGATCTCTCCCCAGTGGAGTCGCCAAAAAAAAATTTGGTGAGAAAATTTGTCAATATGGAAAATTAGGTGTCTCCACCAATGTTCATGGGGCTACACCCCTCTGCATTGAATGGTGCAGCTCCCATTATTGAATGTAAACTAATCTAATCCTATCTAAATGTTGTGGGTTGGCCAAATAGGTTGAGGATCACACAGGAACACTCCACTGAACCTGTGGAAAAGTGCTTGTATGGGGTACAAGGGAGGAAATTACAGTGATGAGGGGTGAAGGAGAGAAATTAGGAAAGGAAGGTTATTGTTGTGAGTAGGTCAATTACAGAGTTCACACCCAATAACCAGAGTAGTTAAAACATTCAATATAGAGGAAAGAAACAATGAATTATTTAGTGAGAAGAAAAACCCAAAGACACAAGTTCTTAGATTCATCCATCAAGGATACAAAGTTCCTTTCTGATCACTATGCTTACAAAGTGCATAAAAGAGAGAAATAGAGGAAACATGAGAAAATGAGGAATGGAAGAAATGTAGATTTTATTTCTTGTGTATTGATGATACAAAGATCAACAACAATCTAAAACAATTCACAATTGCTATCAAAAATCTAAAATTTTCAGGATCCTTTGAAATGGAGAAGCCATTTCAATTTATAGCAATGTGAATTGACCTCTCATCTCCCCCCACATGACTCTTCACTGTTCCTATTCCACTTGTGACCTTTCAATTTCCCCTAGAAGAGACAAATTAAGTATTTCTCTTATAATTTTACAATTTACAAATATGTCACTTAAGTGAATAGGAAAAATACAATGATTATGCTCAACGAAGAATTAGAAAGGAGGTAGAGAAGAGGATAATGAGGAGGGAAGAGAAGGAATGCTCCAAAGCATGGATTTCAATGAAGATCAACTTCTGACAGTGTTGAAGATGACTTATAACCCTGATGACCCTCCACAGTGATGCACTAATGAAAATATCTGATGAAGACCACTTTGAACACCTTGTCCCCCTTTTGAAAACTCTTGAAATGATGAAAATTTGCCACACTTTTTGAACACGTCGAGAAGAGGAGTGATGAACACTTGAAAAGTAGACCACTGGTAATAGTGAAAGATGACTTTCCTTATTGAGAAAATTATTCTGATCCTTGAGACATTGTCACAACTTCATGATAAATCATTCACATGAGAGAGATTTGATGCACTTTGGTCACTCATCATGATCTTGATTCTGCCACTGTGGGAACATTGATGATGAGCATAAGCATAAAAAATTCTGATCGTGGAGTGAGGAAAGGAGAATGAAATAAAAAAAATTCCTTCCACATTTTGATCATGCAACCACTGTGAAGTGAACTGGAATGGTCTTTGATACAAAATTGGCAATTTTCTCAGTTTGACACTCTTCACTCATCGCATAAGGGAATGTGGGAATTGACTCGAAAACAGAGAGGGGAGATCCCATGAGTGCCAAGACAATTGTAGGATGGGTGAAGGACTAAAATGTGACCACTATTGGCTCATTTTACCCATTTACTACATTTTTATAATATCCACCATTATGGTTCCAGTTAGCCAGTTTTTATCATCTTTGTCAATTTTTCCAATTTTGAGTGTCTCGATCATAGGGAAGTGGAATGAGTAGTATGAATGCACAATTTTGTCAAACTTACTATTTTTAGTAGGTTTTCCCATAGAGACTCAATAAAAATAGAAAGTGGTCTTCCTGGTTTTGGATTTGAATGAAACCATTTGCAGAATTTTACACAATTCATTTCGAAGCTCTACTCCAATTTTCGAGAGATTTCGTTTGTCAGAGTGTTGTAGATCTGAGAAAAAGGTGATTTTTTGTTGGAAAATTCATGTGGATATAAAAAATACATGAGGAAATCAATGAGGGCATGCAAATACTCTTATTTAAGGTGTTCACACAAGGAATCCATTAGTTCATATCTCATGACAATTGGACTTCAGGAGCATGAGTTATGAGAAAGACAAGATTTTGACATTTAGGACACGGGAGGAGTTTTTTTGTGTTTTGGTGTCCCTAGATTTCACCTTGAAATCCGTGACTACCCATTTGAAAAAAAAAAAATCATTCTTTTAAAATAACCGGTCTTTTTGTGTTTTTATTGCCAGAAGATGTCTGTATTATGTTAAGATATTCCCAGTGAATCATATGAGCCAATTTCACAAATACCTAGATGCCCAACCTCATTTTATCCCTCCACCAAGTTTTGTCTGCGAGAAATTTTTATTTAATTATTTATTGAATAAATAATGCCCCGTTTGAAGTAAATTGTGCTCCGATTGAATCCTGTTGATGTTTTGCATGCCAGTATTCACACATCTCAATAGGGTTTTCACCAGGAATGAATTCAGAGCCTTGTCTGCAACTTCTGGCAACGTTTTTCACTTTTATTTATTTCTTTTGCATTTTTCTCTGGTTTTCTCTGTAGTTTCTCTATGAAATTCCCCTAGGTCTGTTCCTTGTCCAGTATAGTCTGTTTAATTTCCTGAAGCATCTAGAGATCATCTACTGACGCAGCACCAGAAGGAATCAATCTCAAAATGCAAACTTCTGACCAAAAAAGATGAAGTCATGCACAAAAAGCCTCTCCCAGGCAAGTCACACTTTTTGGAATGAATGAGTTTAAGCTGTAATGGGATTTTTGGTAGTGGCAGGCAGGCGGGAATTTCTTACCTGCCTTGCAGGGTACTTTTTCCCATGAAGTCAAAGTCACTTAAGCTGCGATGGGAAAATTAGAGGTGGCAGGCAGGCGGGAATTTCTTACCTGCCTTGCAGGGTGAAAATTCCCATTATAAAATAAAGAAAAATCACTTAAAGCACCGATGGGAATTTTTTGCCTACCTGGCAGGCTAACTTTTCCCACCAAAGAGATTTATTCACCCATGCAAGTCACACTTTATCAAAGGAGGCTAATTTTAATGCAAGTCACACTTTTTGGGAGATGTTTTAATTTAATAATGGGAATTTTGGCAGTGGCAGGCAGGCGGGAATTTCTTACCTGCCTTGCAGGGTAAAAATTCCCATTATAGAAGTCAAACAACTTAAGTGAAAGAAGGGATTTTTGGAGCTGCAGTGCAGGGTAAATAATCCCATCAAAGTTGACTTCTTATTTTTAGAAATCAGCCCTGCCAAAAAGTGCGACCCATTTAGGCATTAAACAATGCTTTTAATGGTATTTATTAATAGTTTTTCTGCCTAATTTTAGTGCCATGGATGAATGAAAAGTCAAAGCAAGAAGTCAAGCCAAAGACAACTGAAGGATGCATGCTAAAAATAAATAAAATAAATTTATTTAATGGCAGCCAACAACATGCACAATTGGGCACCCAATTTGGGTGAATAAACATGATTGTTTATTAATTAAATTGCCAAGAATAGGAAGGAAAATTATTAGAAATAGAATGTTGAGGGTTATATAAGTATGGGCTGCCATAATGAAGAAGCAATTAATTCTTTTTGCTAAGGATTGCAGCCCAGACAGTTTTGGCGCCAAGGAAAGATAGGATTTGTGCATCAGAAGGTGTTTTTCATTGCCAGGAAGCTTCAAGGTTTGGCGCCTAGGGTTGGAATAGCTTGATTTATGCTATGATAATTATCTGCATGTTACTATAAGTGCCTAGGTGAATTTAAAAATATTTATGCTTGCTTTGCATGCAAGCAAAGCCTCAAATTTTAGGGCAGCAGGCTTCATATGCAGATTTTTGGTGACAGAAATCAAGTATTCATGCTCTGGACTTCATCTTTGTCTGAAATAATTACAGGTATTCATTACAGGTGTTCATACAGGTGAAAGGGAGTTCAAATCAATGTCAGGTACATTGAATATATCTTCTGAATCTGAAGAAATTTCTAGATCTGCACAAATTAATCCAGTTGCAAAGAATTCTGGACAGGATTAAAAGAAAAAGAACACAGACAAAGATTGCTCAGACAAATATTGCTCCAGCCATGATGAAGCGTGATGAAAGAGAAGGATCAAAAGAATCATGCATAGCGTCTAGATTTGCTAATATAAATGACACAGACATAGGCCTTGAACCCATCTCTGAAATAATTGACAGATCTAGGGCCAGAAAGACATTCTCATGTGGACAATAAAAAGCAGTGGAATTATTCAAGCATCAACATTCCCAGTCACAGCTCAGTTGCCCGAATTTGTTATGGAGTGTGCAAGATCATATCATCCTCTTTCCAGAACAATCTGGGATGTTGCAGGAAAGACAATTATTAGGTTGGATGCATAGTTTATTAATTATTGTCTGAAGATTCTGACACGAACGGTGGTGATTGCAATTAGCATGCTGGATGCAGGCAACAGATGGGAGAAACACAAAGTAGATTGTGTGGGCATAATGAACAAATGCGATATATGAAGAAGCCCAAGTCCCCGGCAAAGTTCCCAAGGACTCTTCCGCGATCCAACTTGGTGCAGGAGGTGGATGATATTACTAAATTGCTTTGCAGGATAAGTGGAGAAGCCAATACTCACAACTTCCGCTCATGGATGTATGCTTTCATGAGGACTATTGAGATCAACAGAGCTGATTCAATAATCAATTGGGCAGAGATCATTAGTGACAACATCGGTGAGCAACTTCGGAGTGTGAGGGAGACTTACAACTTCAAAATGACTTCATACCTGGTATATGCAGCAAGCCTCGCAGGGTATATTTTCCAAGCTAGATAGATGGGGCGTACTGGCGAAAGATCCTATCTTTGAGTGCTATCCACAGTTGACAGTTCCTAAATGCAACAAATATTACAAAGTGGTCAACAATGGGTTCTTCTATGAATTCATCTGAAAACTAAATAGTGATATAAAGACCAACATGGTAAGCAAAGAAGCTTGGGAAGCTGTATCCCAGCATGGCTGCATTTTCATCCAATTTGCAGACTTCACCTATCTCAGGGTAACCGGCTTTTCAGGAGAACCAGTAAAGTTTCCGAGGTATCCAAATGACAAGTGGGTCATCATGGAGTTGTGCAAATAAGCTCGTGGAGATGCATGACTTACAATCAAAGTGACACAAGTCTACGGGTTTCTTTCCAGTCACAGTGGGTTATTACAGCTGCCAGAGC
The DNA here is from genome assembly GCA_019776745.2 of Taxus chinensis. NCBI lineage: Eukaryota > Viridiplantae > Streptophyta > Pinopsida > Cupressales > Taxaceae > Taxus > Taxus chinensis. Next base: position 341,765 of record JAHRHJ020000033.1, on the reverse strand, counting down.
ATCCACAAAGCTAGAGGAGTCGAAGCTGAAATGTTTTCTGAGTATGAGCCTGAGTTCTTCCCAGCACAACTGAACTTTGACCCATATGGGGTAGCAAAGAAGACAATCTCCCAAGAATACTCACATGTGCCTTCGTTGGAGGACTTCTGGATGAAGTGCAGAAACGAATATGAAGTCAAAAAGAAAGACTTCAGCAGGTTATCGACTGCAACAAGTGTCTGATTATGGTTTGGCACGGATACCTCTAGATCTCATAGATGATGGACATGTGATACTTGACTTCGTACCATCAGATGGAAGGGGATAGAGCTGCTCTTCAGGAAAATCATTGGTGGTTGTCAGACGATTGAAGAGAGATCTTCTACAATTCTGGTCAACACTTCAAACTGGTTGTTGACAAAGGGGTATTGTCTGGATGAAGCTTTGATGAATTAGATCACATGTAACTTTACCACAGGAGACTCCAACAAAAGGAAGTCACGAAGGTGAAAGCAATAGAAGGCCAGAAAAGCTTAAAGTTCACAAGAAGTCTCACATATAGGAGAAGGCCAAATCTACAGCTATCGTGTTAGTTCCAGCTTCTCCAACATCAACTCATAGCACTTCAGCAGCCCCAGAACCCCAGAGAGATCTTGTTGTTCCTCCTTTGAATCCAGCGTCATTTGTATTTTCTCCTCGACCACTCAGGTCTTCACCTATCCATGCAGAGAAGTTGAAAGCACAGATGGCGGAGTTTGAAAAAGCATTATCTTTGGACAATTCAGAGGATGGCAGTCATAACACGGTGGCAAATTATGATAGAGCAGAATCAGAGCATGAGATGGTGGTGCACTCGGCGACTTCTCATTCCCCAAGAAGCAACTTTTCATCATGGTTAGCTTTGCAGACAATCCCAGAAGCCAAAGAGGAGATCAACCTGGAAGACCATGACTTTCAGCTGCTCCTGAGTTTGGGTGGAAGAGATAGAAGACCTAAAGTTGCCAAAATGACTTCTAGGTTGATTATTGAGGAATCGGGACAGAAGTTCATTGAGTTATCTATTCCAGCAGAAGGAAAGCACAAGGGAGAGCTCATGGCAGCTGATATAGCAGTGACCAAAGTGCCAATAGGTCAAACTACCACAAAAGGATTAAAGCAGGATACACAGACACTAATGAACGCTTTATTCCTTAAGCTTGACAAAGAGAAGGCTGAGAGATCCAAGCTTCAAAAGCAGGTGTTGCAGTTATGCGAGATCATTGCTAAGGTTGCCAAACCTTCCTCTCAGCCCATTCTAGCACATGAGCAGGTGAGTAATCATCTGATGCAGGAGGTAGAAGATGCAGGGGACCAGGTCAAAGCTATTGCCCACTGGAAGGAACAAATCATTCACCAAGCTTCAGAGCAATTTGAACCAATATCTGAACTGAATTGGAGAACATGCATAGGGCAGTATCTCAGCTAAAGGAACTGATGACACAGATAGAAGATGAGAACATAGTTGTTGAAAGTCATCTGGATACTTTGGCTAAGATACACTCGTTGCCAAAGGATGTGCTGATTGCAGAGCAGATTGTGCCTGGTGGATTGGTGGAAAAGGGGAAGCAGTTAGAAATTTTAGTTTCCTTCCACGTAGAGATCCTCAAGCTCATGTTGAAGAGGATGCAGTTGCTGGAGAGTAAGATGGGAGAAGTGTCAGAGAGCATCCCAGATGAATTACCTACTTCCCATGAGAAATTTATGTTGGTTTTGCGGAAAGAAGTTGATGAAGCCACCATACCTTTCACAATGGATTCAATTGGAAGACTCATAAAGCTTCAGGCATATGTTGAGGGATATGGGCTTGGGTTAGAGAAAGTGAAGGCTAACGTTGCTGCTTTGTCCAGAGGGTTGTTACAGTTCAGAACCGAGAGAGATGTTATTGTTAAAACAGATGGGAAGATGTTGAATTACATGTTTGACAAGTATATTCAATATCAGAACAAAAAGAAAGTATAGGTGTTACAGCTGGCAGATCTTCATTCTTCCCTTCTTTCTTCTCTTATTTCTTATATTCCTGGATGAAAATGTAAAATTAAAGTTATTGGTTGAAAAACCATTACTTTAAGTTATTTGGAAAGATTCTTTAAGATAGGTGACAAATGTGCACAATTTTGGCTTAAACTCCTGATGCATGTCACTAAGAGAGGAATTCTAGGAAGATGATTGCCAAATGTTCCCTTTACTACTTCTTCATGTTCTAGTTCAGTTGCAGTTTACCATTTGTATTTTCCCCTCTACACACTATAAGTAGAGGAAGAACCTACGGGTTAAAGGATCGGAATTTGTAATCAACATTCTTGTGTTCCAGACTTTGAGCTGAAACCCCTGATAGCTTTCTGCAAGCAGAGGAATAGAGAAGAGATTTCTGGAGAACTTTGTGTCAATGGTGCATTTTGCTTCTTATTTCTTTCTAGATCTATTCATAAACTTTGTGTTATTATAGATCTGGATCTGAAACTATCATTTGCTTTAAATTTTGTATTTAAAAGATCTATTTGTTTTATCTATGTGCATGCGATCAACTCTGTGAACTATTGATTGGGTTGCACATCTTCTTTCCTTTCTTCCTGCTTTCTATTATTTTCCTCTTCTACAGATATTTCCTTTCTCTTACAGCTGCTTACTTGCTGCAAAACTGTCTAGCTATGGTTCATGAGCTATATAGTTAAAGTAATACCAACAAATAGATATTAGGAAATATAATTGACAAAATCTTACACGGGAGCCTCACTGGTAAATGAGGGAGATTTATCTCATGACTGCCTAGGTTTTCAGCTGTGCAAAAAATCTAGCCACTCATTGGAATGGGAGGAAAGGGATAGAAAAATGCACCTTATCCCTATGATGACAAGTGGTGAGTGTTGATTCATTGGCGAATGAGGGAAAAGAGCTAGTTTTCAGTCGGGGGCCAAGTTTGGGTCATGTGATGGACCATGTGGAAGAAAGGGGGGAGGGAACATTTTTATGTCCCCATTGTCCCCTTGGAAAGGGAAAAAAGGGGGAAAAAATCACACCTTAGCCTCATGATGATAAGTGGCGGGATGAGGTTACACGAGGCGAAGGTTAGAAAACTGGTGAAAAGAGCTTACTGAGGCTTCCCAGGGTCATGTGATGGGTCTAGGAGCTCAACTAGGGGTGGGGAACATTTTTGTGTCCCCATTTTCCCCTTCTAAAGGGATGGGAGGGAAAAAATAAAGTGTTCCTTAGCTCCCTATTGACATGTGGAACTGGAAAATTCTTCTAATTGCGAGAGCGTTCCTTGAGACAGAGCTTGAAGATGAATTTTTTAGAGCTCCATGAGGTCTTTCTGGGAACTTATTTATATGATTTATGACTCCAAACATCCTTTTGAGAAGAATGAGATGGGTCCCATGATTTAATTCTTCCTACAACTCCATAAAATATCTTTTTTTCTCAGGATCACAGTGTGTACCTTCCAAAAATGAGTTGTGGAAAGATCCGCCTTGGTCTTTTGAAAAATATGAATATACCACCATGTATGGAATTTAATTATATATACAATTGTATATTTTTTGGCCTCCAACTCATTCTGGAGCTCCCAGAATCATCTTCTGAAGCTCAAGTGCTTTTCTGAACTATAAGTTCCTTCACCTTCCAAAAACCACTTTCATTTAAATTGTTACTAAACCTTCAAATCTTCCTTTAATATTCCTAAATCACTTTCACAATGTTCTTAACTCCTTAATACCACTTCTAGATGAATTTGGGCCTTCAACTCTCTCCCAGAGAATGCTAACCTTTCCCAAAAAGGCTAAAAATATCCTTTCTAGGTTCACTGAAAAGATTATCTTGAGAAATACCACATCAGAAGGACTTCATGAACTTGTTTTCACATTTCAAATACTTGGGAAATGTTATCACAACACATATGAATACTCGAAAGGATAGGATATGCCTGACACTGAGTGAAAACTGATCTGGGGGAGTGCTTGGGGGGTTTACACATAAAACATTTGACATTATGGTATAGTTTTCATGTTTCATCACAAAAAAATTCCCTTGAAAAACTACATGATAACATGGTTAAAGAATAGATGAGAAAATTTCACCCAATTTCGATCACTGGTTTGAAAGATATGAATTTTTCAAATTTTCGGTGCGCATGGCAACTTCCTGGGAAGGATTTTGAGCATGGTTTCTAGACCATTTACATGTTTACTGGAGGTTATCACTTAGAATTCTTGGTTTTTGTGAGAAAAAATGAGATGGGTAAGAGATCACTTTGTGTTTTTATAACTTCTGACAACAATTTCACTTCACAGGAAGAAGAAATGAGAAGAATCAAGGTATGAATAGTTAGTCATTTTTTAGTTTTTCAACCAACTATGGGAGTGGGTAAAATTTTTATGTCCCAACTATCCCTCACTAATCCCCTAGGATAGTTGGGATAATAAAATTTGCCCTCCACTTCCCAGAGCTTGACAAGTGGCGAGAAAGGGAGTGGGGATATAGGATGGATGAGACAGAGAAAGGCTTCAAGCACCCAATGAGGTAAAATTTCCAGGTTCACATGATGAACCATAGCAAGGAGATAGGTGTGGGGTAAATTTTACTGTCCCAAATTTCTTGAATGTCCCAAATAGTTGGGACAGTAGGGGAATAAAAATGTGCCCAAGGCTATGAAGCTCAATACTTAGCCAAAATTGCATACTTGATCACTTAGCACCTTGTTGGAGAGGAACAAGGTCACATGAGGGTCCAGGGGATTCAATTTGGGGGTAGGGAATTTTTTTTTTGTCCCTACTATCCCCACTATCCCAATTGTCCCTGAACAGTTGGGACAGTCTAGACACCAAAATGTGCAGTCTAGGCACCAAAATCCATTAGGCTTCCAGCTGCAAATTTGACTAACTCCTGAAATCTTGAAACCAACTTTCCTGGAGTTGTAGGAGGTATTATTTAGGTGAAATTTTATATCAATTTGACTCCCAATACCATTTTGATATCAATGGGATGTTTTTTCAAGACTTGATTCTACCATGCCTTCTTCAAAAAATGTTTCTTTTTCATTCAGGACCGTCATGGTGAGTCTGCTAAGATTGTCTTTGCCCTATGGAGAATCACAATTAGGTGCTTGAGAAAAATGTGAAAACTTCCATCATGTAGAGGATCATTTTATATTTCCCAATGGTATCTTATTTTCCTCTTTACTCATCTAAGAGCTCCCAGAATCTTTCGTTGAAGTTCAGGTGCCTTTTTTGCACTGCAAGTACTCCTTAAGCCTCTTAAACCCACTTTCACTATTCTGATTCCAAAACCTTTGAAACTTTCCCAAAAATTTCCTAAACCTATTCCAAGGATATTTTATTATACTCTTCATATAAATCTCCAGATAAATTACCTAAGCTTCTTGATCAACCCCAGGGGATGCACACCTGTTCTCAGAAAGGCTAAGGAATAGCATTTCTAGGCCTACCGTACAGAATTTCCTCTTCAGAAGCACTGTACATTGGAAGAACTTCAATGACCATGTTTTCACATTTCCAACACAATTGGGAAAGCATTTACATCAAAATATATGATTAGCTTTCATGAGATCATGGGATGGGCATGAAACAGAGGGAAGATTGGTCCGGAAGGATGTTCCCAGGAGGGATCTTACAGTAACAATTTTTTGACACTAGGGTATAGTTGTCATGTTTTTTAACTTGAATTTTCGCCCTTGCAAAAACACATGACAACAGATGGCTCTAGCTTGGGGACATGTTGTGGATCAAGTGTAGAAGGGGTAGAGCATGTAGGAATACTAGAATCTCAAGACACATTGGTGGACTAGTGTCCTTATCCATTGGGTTTATGGAACCATTTCTTCCAAACACACACAAACACACAAAAAACTAAAAAACACAAAAAGTGGAAACACATAACAACTATAAAGGGAAAATATATACATGGGAGGGATATTTACAGAGGTTGGGAAATAATAGTCACATACCTGGATGATGGGTTGGGAGAAGTATACACCATCATGGAACAACGGACTGAAATCCAACCTCCTAAGATCGAAGGTCACTATCTTATCATACCATGCTCCTATCGTGATGGATTTGTACATGGATTGAGAAGAAGGATACACACCAATATTCCATCTTCATACTTTTAATTACATTGAGAACATTCTTTCATCCAATGAATAAATTTGTTACCATCTTGTAATTTCCTTGTATCTTGCAGCTCCCACTTGATGTTTTGTGATCATGAGACATCATTGCTCCATGTTCTCAAAAGTCAGAAACATTGATCTTGTCATGGAAACATTACTTCAATCCTTGAATTGCAACATGGAGACATCCCTTGAATCAGTGAGGTACTTGGATTAGGAGTGTGAACAAGTTGATTTTCTTACCACTCACAGATTATTTGAACATTCAATTTTGTTGCTATGAAAAATTCTTCAAAACTAGAACCACCTTAATGATTATAATTTTCATTTAAGAAAGTGCTTTAAAAAATAAAGTCCACGTCATTAGCACTGAGCTCCCCATCATCCTTGAGAGAATATTTCAACATGGAAACATGTTCAACCAACAGAGGATTTGGAAATGGTGAGTCGCAATATGATCTCAGAGACCATTCACAAGATCCTTGCAAAGTTTTCACTTCATTTCATAGGGAATCAATTGTTGTCAATACCTACCAGGATCAAAATTGACCTTGTCATCTTCTCCAAAACTGACAATTCTTTGATTTAGTCATAGTAGCATTCCTCACCCTTGAGTGAATACTACAATGTGGATTCTAGTTCCAAATTGGTAGAGCATCCAAAGGTGGTGAGAACAAGTTGATCTTGACTAAACTCACAAGAATACTACCTTTTCATCTTTTCTTTAACAATTTTATTCAATACAAATAATCTCAACATTTTCCTTACTATCATCCTCAATGGTGGAGATGTTGTATTCAAGATTGATAATATTCATAGGGGATTCAAGAATATCCTTCTCCTTTTCATTTATGATCTTCTTCACAAAATTAAGAAGGAGAAAGACATACCTTCACATTCAACTCTCATCCAACAAAGGCATTGAGGAAGACATCAAGCTCATCCATTTGCTTGGATGTATCATCATCAAACATTGGTGCATGGAAATTAGAAACATAATTTGACTCATACCTATCTTGCATTTCCATGGCCCGAGTCAAGGATCTCAAGACTGAGTTGAGGGTCTTTTGTTGCTTCCATGAAATTCCTCAAGATGTCTTATTTCAGATTGTTCTTCCAAGTCTTTCCATATACTCATTCTCATCTTATTAGAAAGAATATTTGCATTGTGCTCTGAAGGAGATGATTGAAAATATGATCCACACATGGCCATGATTCATTTGAAACATCCTCATTCACCTTCTCTATGTTTCTTGTCATCCAAGGCTCACCTTCTTGCAATAATGGGCATACTTGGTTTTCAACATTCTCTGACAAGGAGAAGAGATCCAAGCTATGTGGGAAGGGAACACCTTTGAGCTCAAGATCCATTTCATCATCTTCATGATGGGAAGTAGAGAACCATGTTGGGGCAGCAATATGGGAAGAATTTTCAACTTCATCTTGATCATTTCTATTAGCATCCTCTTGTTCATAAGGAAAAGGATATATTATGTACTTACTATGATGATCATCATTGTGCTCCTTTGGTAAGGATGGTGAAATCAGCTCTTTGGAGAGGTCATGCTCAAGTTGTTCATCCTCCTTGGTTTCAAGAAAGAAATTTAATTCTTCCATTTTTCATCCATGATTGAATCAGGAAGAGAATTTGATTCTTCAACTATCTCCATTTCATCATTCAACATTTCTACATCACTTGAAGAATCAAAATTGGAAAGGAGATTATCCATGATTACCTCAAATTCATCATCTTGAGTCTGGGATGAAGGATTGATTTCTCATACATCTTCATGATTGATGGAGTCTTCAACAAGCATTGGGTCCTTTGTTGTACAACAATAATCCTCCTCACTTGAATTCATTATTTCATCAGCGGGATATACCTCGAGCCAGAATGAGTTGATGAACGAAGGTTCAACTATCATGTCTTCTTCATCATCTTCCAAGGTGCTGATTTGATTTGATTGAGAAGGTTCAAGGATATGGCACTCATCAGAATTGCACAAGAATCTTCCAGGGATGAACACCTCATAGTGCAGAAAATCATCATGATCTTCTTGAGTTTCTTCTTCCTCAAAATTATGAAAGTGCTTCAAGATTTTCATACCTTATTTGCAATGCCGATGTATATTTCCAAAATTCATGATAGACCTCTGGATTATAATTTCCTTCTTATGCACTCATAATTATTTGCATCTCTTCTCAAAACAACCATTTCTTCATCCCCGTATGCAAGGAAATCATCTAAAGGAAGGGAGATGAAAGACAATGTTATCAACTTTTAGTGAGCTGTGTGAAGTTGAAAAAGTTACCTTAAGTGGATTCTGCACCATCATTGTCCTTCATCCAACATTTGGTATCTCTTATGGATCTTCCTCATCCATCTCTTGGATTCTCAATCATCAGCAAATAAAGTTCCCATTTTCTTTCCTTTAGCAACACTCTTCTTGAATTGTAACCACCATGACTTGATGATAGGTTCTTCACAAACAATAATTTTTTCCATTCTAGAAAGTATTTTTCTGGATACTCTAGAGATGGTATGGACCTTCTTTCCATCAAACATTGTTTCTTGGCTTTGCAGGATATGTTCTAGAATGATGGAAATTGATAAAAAAAAATTACATTTATTGGTAGTCATCATCTTCTTCTTCTTCACTGTCACTCATTGGTACCAAACTCTAATCTGTAAACTTTGACATTATGGTGTGAGAAACGAAATGTGACACATATTCATTCCTTGATGAAGTCACCTTCAAAAATTGATTTTTCTTTGAAATCTGATTTTTTTTTTTTTATTTTAATAAGGCCTATACCTCATTTATATAAGGATGTTTGAAGAGATATTTTTTCATGTGTGCAACTTGGGAAAATCTCTCCCCATACAGATTAAACAAAAACTGTATTTAGTGAAATAATTTGTTAATATATGGAAAAATTAGGTGTTTCACCATAAAACTATTGGCAATTTGTCATAGGATACTTAGGTCTTTCCACCATACATTGAATGGTGCAACTCCCATTATTGAATGTAAACTAATCTACTCCTATCTAAATGTTGTGGGTTGGCCAAATAGGTTGGGGATCACACAGGAACACTTCACTGAACCTGTGGAAAAGTGCTTGTACGGGGTATAAGGGAGGAAATTACAACGATGAAGGGTGAAGGAGAGAAATTAGACAAAGGAAGGTTATTGTTGTGAGTAGGCACAAACAAAATTCACACCCAATAACTAGAGTAGTTCAACATTCAATATAGAGGAAAGAAACAATGAAGCTATCTAGTGAGAATAAAAAACCTAAACACATAGTTATTATATTCATTTATCAAATATACAAAGCTCTTTCTTAATCACTATGCTTACAAAGTGCATAAAAGAGAGAAATAGAAGAACACATAGGAAAAGGGGAAATGGAAGAAATGTATCTTTATTTCATGTGTTAGTGATACAAAGCTCAACATCTAAATCAAATCCACCAATTGCTACAAAGAACTAGATTTTTAGGATCCTTTGGAATGGGGAAGCCATCCCAATTTATAGCAATGTGAATTCACCTTTCACCTACCCCCCACATGACTCTTCATGTTCTCATTCAACTTGTGACTTTACATCTTCCTAGGACATGAGAAATAAGCTCCCTTTTTATAAATTAAAGGGAATTTTACAATTACACTTTAGAAAGTCACTTAAGTGAATGAGACAAAATACAATGATTACACTCAATGAAGAATTAGAAAGGGGAGAGAAGGAAAAGGTATAAATAGAGAGGGAAGAAGTTTCCATATCTGATGAAGAATATCCCTACGATGAAGAACTTTGTTGATTCATGCCTCTTGATGAAGATTTCTAGAACAAGGCTCCTATTCCTTGAATTCCTTACTGAATTGAGCTACTTCCAGTGCTAACTTATCTGCCTCTGGAATGAAAATGCAACCCAACACCTTGGTCCATGTCCTGGGGACATCACTGATCCTCTTACATTGAATGAGCCATTCTTCATGATCCATTACAATTGCAGAAATGAAACTTATGATGTTGGCATGGACTCTAAGTTTTCTTCATTGAAGGAAAGAGAGTCACTTGCCTCTTTCTTGACCAGCTCCTAGAAAACAAACAATGAGTTCTTCTAATGATGAATCTTCAGTGACCAGAGGGAACTCAAGTCTCTAAACACAATTTTAGACATCATTCAATATCTCAAAAATGTTGTCCACAAGATTCCAACTCAGATATTTCATTCTTGAGCATTGCATATTTCATATCCATGATGCAGATCCAAACTTGAGACAAGTTCTCTGTAGCATATGCAAACACGTTCTTACTCACAAGGGTGTGAGAGTCAAAGGAGATCATCTCAAATACTAGTGGGAACATCTCACCCAAATGATTAACCTCTTTTGTAAACTCCTCCTTTTCTTTCTTGACTTCTGACAATGTTGCAAGATATACTTGATGAGAGAGATGACATTCTGGAAACAATGCCTTTCCTTGCTCAATGATTTTCTCAATCCATTTCTCATTAGCCTTCCCTTGCATTATGTAACCTTGTGCTTTCTTGATTACCTCAGGATCAACACTATTGATCAGAGGAATGTCTTCTATTGGAAGAGAAGATGTTGAGTCAGATTCCAAGAAGGGTTGAATGTAGGCACTGAGAGCTTTTACCTATTCCTCCAATTGCACAATTATTTTCTTGTATTATTCATTCCAAGCGAGGAGGTGAGAGGTGAATTCCTTGAATAGATGAGATTCATCCTCATGTGAAATCTTGACCGAATGAGATGTCGGTCAATTAATAGTTTGACAGAGTCATGTCCTCAATGGGCTTATCATTCTTAGGTCTAGCAATTTCAACATATTGATTACCTGAAGTGCCACTAAAGAAGCGAGATGTTGTCTAGACTTCTTTCTTCACTTAGGAATTTAATGTTCCTAAGATTACTTTGAGACTAGGCATGATAGAAAGTTGTTTGTCCTTGGCCCACTTTTGAGAATTTCTTGAATCCATGGAAATGGATCTTCAGGAGTTGACACAATGTCAGTCATCAGAGCACTTTCAAGAGCTTGTTGTGGAACCAAATCTTGATCATCATGGGGAATATTTTCCATTTGGAGAAGACATACTTGGATTGAATGTTATGTGAGATTGAAGAAAAGGGAGCTGCAATGAATCAATCTTGCAACGCTTTACTTCAACAAACGCACTTTGACTTACTTAGTTCAACTCACCTTGGCTCACTTTGACCAACTCACCTTGGTTTACTTAGCTCACTGAGATCATTTAGCAAACTCACTAGGGAGGTGTGGATGGATCTAACCTAACTGATGAGTTGTTTACCTTTACTTATGACATATCTTTGACTCTTTTTGAATTTTTTTTGAATGTACAATGTCCCTTGGTTCTTAATTGCTACACCTTGTGATGTTTTGTCTCACTCTTGAACAAAAATGTGACTAAAATGATGCCTCAAGACCTTTGTGAAGGATGAATTTCCTTTTTTGAGCTATGAAATCATCATAAAACCCTATGAAGATGTCAAAAAATCAGTGAAGATGACTGAAAATAGAGCCTACTGTAACTTTCTGCACTCAAAATAAAGACTTTCTATTTTAGCAGGTGGAACCAGGACCTGCTATTTTGGGATATTTCACTGTTTTTTATCAAATTTGAACTTCTTGATCATCTGGAATACTCACTTCAATTTCATTGACAATGCTTTACCATTTTCAGACACTTTCTATTTTTAGCAAGTTGCTTTTTACTTTTTTCTTTATTGTACTTTTTTGTTATTTTTGGAAAGGTTGCCTAGTTTCTCATTTTCAATGTTCTCTGAGTGCACTGATTTGAGGGGACTTACTATTTTTAGTAAGTTACTATTTTTAGAAAGAAAGGATGTCAAATACTTACTATTTTTAGAAACTTCATTTTTCCACCTTGAATTGTAATGAAAATGGCATGACTGGATTAAGCTCCTTGCTACAATCTCGTGCTCCGAATTTTATCTCAATCCACCCAATGGAATGCCTAAAACTGAAAAAGAAGATGCTAGGGAATAAAACTAGGGTTTTCTACCATTACTTAACTAGGTCATCATCTTCTCTACTGGTACAATGTTCTTGAAGGCATTTGGGTCGAAGAATAGTCGAGAAAATTTCACCCGATTTCGATCACTGGTTTGAAAGATATGAGTTTTTTAAATTTTGATGCATATGACTTGCTGGAAGGATTTTGACATGGTTTCTGGATAATTTTTAGGTTTAATGGAAGTTCTTACTTAGCATTCATAGTGGTCATGAGAAAAAATGAGATGGGTAAGAGTCACTTTGTGCTTTTATAACTTCCGTTAGCACTTTCACTTCACGGGAAGAAGAAATGAGAAGAAGCAAGGTATGAAAATTAGTCAATTTTTGAAGTTTGCAACCTTCAAGGAATGGGGCACATTTTTTTGTCCCTAATATCCCCATCCCTTAGGATAGTTGGGAAAGTAAAATGTGCCCCTTCCTAGAGCCTGACAAGTGGCAGAAAGTGAGTGGGGAGCTGGGAGGATGAGAGAGAAAGGTTTAAGCACACTGGAGACAAAATTTGAGGTCACATGAAGAACCTAAGCACTAGCTAAGGGTGGGGAACATTTTACTATCCCTAATTCATGACTATCCCTAATAGTTGGGATATTATGGACATAAAAATGTGCCCAAGGGTTAGGAAGCTCAATGCTTAGCCAAATTTTCATACTTGATCACTTAACACCTTATCAGAAGAGGAACAGGGTCACATGAGGGTCCAAGGGATTCAATTTGGGGGTAGGGTGATTTTTTTTGTCCCTAATATCCCCACTAGAAATATTCCTGGAATAGTTAGGATAGTTGGGACAGTCGGGACACCAAAATACGCCAGGCTACCAACTGTAAATTTGACTAACTGTTGAAATCATGAAACCAACTTTCTTAGAGTTGTAGGAGGTCATTTTTAGGTGAAATTTATATCAATTTTAATCCCAAGACCATTTTGAGATCAATGGAGGTTTTCAAGACTTTATTCTTCCTCATTATCCAAAAAATTTGCTTTTTCATTTGGGACCGCACAAACAGTCTACTGAGATTGGTCTGTATAGAGAAACATTTAGGTGTTGTGGAATATGTGAATCCATCATGTATATGATCATTTTATATTTCTGAATGGTATATTTTTTCCTCCTAAATCATCCCAGAGCTCTCTAGAATCTTTAGTTGAAGTTCAGGTGTTTTTTAACACTACAAGCTCCTCAAGCCTCCAAAACCCACTTTCACTGTTCTGATTCAAAAACCTCTGAAACTTTCCAAAACTTTCATAGAACTATTCTAATGCCTTTCAAACTCTTCCATAACATCTTAAGATGAATTTAGGATTCTTGAATCAACCTCAGGGGGTGCACACCTGATTCGGAGAGGCTAGGGAATAACCATTTCTAAATCTAAGTATAAATTTCCTCCTTTGAGAAGCATTACATCTGAATGGATTCATTGAACTCATGTTTTCATTTTAAACATTGGGAAGGATGTCAATCAAACTATGAAGATTTTCAAGGATGGAGGAATTATGATATAGGCAGTAGGCACATGGTCCTAAGGATGATCTCAGGAGGGGCTTACATGAGAAACATTTTGACACTAGGGTATAGTTGTCATGTTTTGAACATGAATTTCACCCTTGCAAAAACACATGACAACAACTAGACTGGAGAAAATAGATTCCTTAGAAAAATCATGAAGAAGAAAAAGGAATAATAGATGCCATGACTAAGAAAACAAGTAATAAGAAGTATATTGACTATTTGGTCAAGTGGAAAGGTAAGAAGATTGAAGAGGAAACTTGGCTAAGTGATGTGGATGCCACGCAATGTGGTATATAGGTTCCTTGAAAAAGCTATAAAGTTTTTAAAATTACTTGAGGTGTATGACACAAGAGCATCTAGGTTCACATGTCATCCTGTGTCAACCAAAAATAGTTGCACAATGGAGTCAGTCAATATTAACATTCTATAGAGCATTTTTGTTGTCTCTTGAGTCCATGCAGTGATGAAGAAATACATTTCTAAAGAGTCATGTCATGATGTAGTCAAAATCAAACATGGTACTTTTCAAGTGCTAGTATGATTAGAACTTCAAAATTAGACCTTCTAGGTTCTCAACAAACTAATGGCTATACTATTTATAAGCTTCTACTTAATCCTTTCCTAGTTCCTTTTCCTCAAAACACTGGTTCAATCATTGTTAAATCTTGCATTTTTAAAATAGCGGAAGAGCATTTAAATTGTTACTTAACCTTCATTGTGTAGAAATTGTCCTTATTTAGGCTTCTTCCCAAAATAGAAATCAGGTTTGTCAAGGAACTCACTATACATAGGCCAAATAGCCTCCTCTACAGAGTTAATTTTTTCCTAGAAAAACTAATGGAAATTTGACTCTTCTTGATCCCTATTAAAAATCTTTATCCAAGGAAAATTCAACCTCCAAGAGGCATTACTATGGAAGGAAATTATCAATTTACCATCAATTTTGTCAAAATTGTCTTAATAGGCTTTTCAAGCTAAACATGCTAGGTGGTTCAAGAATGTAACAACTAGAGTTACCGCCTATGATCATATTTCTCATTCTCTAATATCCCTTTCCAGGTTGAGATGTAAGGACATACCATATCCTTCTATTCACCTTTTGAACTCCTTTTTTTCACCAATATTCCAAAGGGTTACTAGCACAACTTTCCCCTATCAATGAACTCTGCAAACTATTCCTAACACTAATGATTTTAAATTTACTCCTTTCAATTTTCTAAAGGTCTATATTCAACAGTCTTGTGAATCTTTAGTCATAATTTAGCTAATTGTTCACTGTCAGCTCTCTGTCAAGATTATCCAATCAAATAATTACTTTCACAACCAATTCTCAGGATTTCTCAACCCTCATTACCATCTCCTAGCCATGTTCAAGGTTACAAGGCTCAAAATTTACTCAAAATGACATTTCTCATTCAATCATTGTGTTTATTAACCCCAAATGACTGCTATAGTATTGTATGTCAAAAAAATCTCATTGCTTTCGAAATGAAATGATCTAAATCCTTTTTTTTACAAGCTCATGACCCTCTAATAGAGATTATTCCTAAATTTTATGATTTTTCGTGGGTTAAAACTTGAGATTGACTAATTTTTCTTTTGGAAACCCTAATTTCTAGGTATCTCCAACTGTAACTTCCTGAGAGGTGAATTTAAATTGGTTAATACCATGTTTACAATATTTTTTGAATCTATGGGTTTTAGAAGGACGTACCCACCTGATAGAAGCTTACCACTTCCTCCATTTACTTTGAATACTCTCTAAAATATGACTGTAACTTGAAATATTGTGCTCTATTTTCAAGAGAATTAGGTATGTTTCATATTCAAGGGTTTCAATTCAAGAACATTCAAACTCCTCATACATAATATTTGAGATGTCTTTGTTTCCCTAATACCTTGGCCTTGAAGAGATCCTTTCCCTTCCTGATTCAAACTTGCCTCTTCTAGTTACCATTATTACATGTACAAGATTGTCATATATTTACTTCAAAATCCCTATTTGTTCCACAACTTCCTTGTCAATAAAACAAAGACCACAAACTGATCACCCAATTCATGAATGAAAAACTAAGTCAATTTTCCATATTAAGTGAATGTAGGGAGTTGAATTACTTACTAAGCAACCTTCATAGATTACATGCAAATACACAAGACAAACCATCAAACTGTACCAAGTAAGTTTTCCTGCAAAATTCTTGGAGCTCCAATTTTCCTTCACCTTGGCCATTCGAATGATCGTCTCAAGCAGTTACAAAACATTATTTATCCCCTTGCCTTGAATTGTTTCCCATAACTAACTCTCAAGGACTCGTGGAAAGGTCATATGGAGAATTATCTCAGTACAAGAAGGAGCTACACAAGGTTAAGGTAGGATAAAAAGACTAAACATTCATAGTCATGACTTCCTAAACCTCTATGGGTCCAAACATATGCATTATGAACCATAATGATGAAGATAAATTCATGAACTCACCCTACACAAGGCAAAGCCTTCAAATTTCAAACTTCTCACTTTTGGAGGGAAAAGGAAAATTTCAAAATTCGCAAGGACTTGGACCAAATCTAGCACACCTGGTGGACTCATACTTACCTCATGAACCTACAATTACACTTAACAAACCAAAATGGATGATAACAAGTCCTATTTACAAGTCAGGGAGGATGCTCTTGCATCATACTCCTGGGGGAAAGAGAATGTTTCCCCATAATTTTTGTTTGCCAACTGGTCTCTTCCTTCTTCCTTTTCTTCCAGCTAAGGATGCTCTTCTTAAGAGGTATCTTGAATGCATGCCAAGCTTCCCATGTAGTTGTCAACTTCTCCATGTTTCTCACAAACCTCTTCCTCCTTGCATTGCTCATGTATTTTTCCAAAAAGATGATCTTAAAATTATTTTGTGTCTTCTTCTTCTCATACTTGAGATTATGCACATGTTCCTTATTCATATGGAATACTTCAATCTTTCCACTTATGACAGTTGCATAGCCTTCACCATCCTCCTTTTATCCATTTTTCTCTCTTTCCTAGTTATAATTTGCTGATTTGAACTTAAAAATTTCATATTTCCTTGATAGTCTTTCTCCCATGGTAGTGATTAGACCTATATATACCTCCTTAAATAAAAAAACAGATTGTAAACACTAATTTTCACCCTTTTTCTTTTCCTTCATCCTCATTTGTGCACGTTTTCTTATCTCTTGATTTTGCACTTTTCCTGCTTCTTGGGTTTATTTTGCACATATTTCAAGGTTGCTTTTTCTTTCTTGATTATCTTCTTTCAATTCATTCATACCTAAACACTCAAATTTCAAGACTATGTTAGTATCAAAATTTGGAGGCTTGTATGCCTCTTCCATTTTCCTTATAGCCTGTGTTTTCTTATCTTCTTTCAAAGCTTCCTCATTCATTATATTCACCATACTTGTATTTTTCTCTCTCTTCTATTCACCACTTGCATCCTCATTTGTTAACCTTTCATTCATTTTTACCTCTTTTGTTTTCTCAAGCACTTCACTATGTGCTTCTCTTCTCACTCTTTCAATTTTCTCTTGTTTCACTAAAACATCTTGCTTAGTTCTCTCTTCACCTTCCTCTCTGAGTGCTTCATCATGCACTACATCATGCTTGCCATCACAATTTTCTAGAAATAACTCTAATGCTTCTTTAGGACTTTTTCATCCTCTTGTTCACTACCTTTACACCTTTGCTGCATTATTTTCTACTACTCTCTCTCATACTCCTCACCAGATTCACAAAAACTCTTCCTCTTCAAACTTTCTTTCCTTGTCACAAGACTGAAAATTTTGTTCTTGCTTCATACCTCTTTTTAATTTTAACTAAGTACCTCTTTGTTGATAGCATCATCACTACTCCTTCCTATGGTTCATGTTCTTCCTTGAGAGGTAAAAGTGTATGGCTAAATCCTATTGGTGCTACAATAGTATAGGTATTCTTCTTTTCATCATGCACTGCCTTTCTATCATACTGCCATGGTCTACCCAAAACAACATGGAAAACATCCATTGGAACCAAATCACAAAAAACTTTGTCTTTATACTCCCAATATGAAATTCAACTTGACACTATTCTCTAACAAGAATATGGTGTCCTTTCTGCATCCATGATACTTGATATGGATTAGGGTGCATGGTAGTTTTTAATCCAAGATTCTCTACTGTTTCAAAAGACACAAGATTATCTATGTTTCCACGGTCAATGACAACTTTACAACACTTTCCTTTAGCCTTACAAACAATTCTAAATACAAGCATCTTCTCTGAGTGACCTCATTCACAACTTTACCCGGTTTCAAAAGCTCTCTTCTACACAAAAATGAATTACCTTTGTCTTGTATTATCTGATCAGCAACCCTCTTGTCCATCTTCATCTCTATATTCATCTCTATATTCATCTCTTTGCATTCATATGCTTTGTGTCCTGCATATTTGCTGACACTTGTATCATTTACCTGAAAATGACACTTTGTTTCTAGTTCCACCTCTCTACATGTAACTCATCTCAACTCTCATTTGTCTTTGAATTTACTCCATACTCTCTAACCTACTCAACATAATTTTCATCATCTTTTCCATCCTTGCTTCCCAATCTGACTTCTTCATCTCTCTATCTTGCACCATTTTTATCTCCTACCTACAATCACTGTCAAGGTAATATCTTTCCCTATTCAAGAATCCAAATCATGATCTGATACCAAAATGATGTAGTCAAAATCAAACACAATTCTTTTCAAGTGCTAGTATGATTAGAACTTCAAAGTTAAACCTTCTAGTTCTCAACGAACTATTGGCTATACTATCTATAGGCTTCAACTCAATCCTTTCCTAGTTCCTTTTCCTCAAAACACTAGTTCAATCATTGTTAAATCCCACCATTTTTAAATGGTACAAGAGCATTAAAAGCATTACTTAACCTTCATTGTGTAGAAATTGTCCTTATTTAGGCTTCTTCCCAAAACAAAGTTTGGGTTTTTCAACGAACTCACTATACATAGGCTAAATAGCCTCCTCTAAGATTTCAATTTGTCCTAGAACAACTAATGGCACTTTGACCCTTCTTGATCCCTATTAAAAATATTTATCCAAGGCTAATTCAACCTCTAATAGGCATTACTATGGAAGAAATAATCACTTTACCATAAATTTTGTCAAAATTGTCTCAATAGGATTTTCAAGCCAAACGTGCTAGGTGGTTCGAGAATCCTAACAACTAGAGTTTTCCTACAAATTATATTTCTCATTCTCTAATATACCTTTCCAAGTTGAGATGTAGGGACAAACCTTATCTTTCTATTCACCTTTTGAACTCCTTTGTTTCACCAATGTTCCAACGGGTTACTAGCACAAATTTCCCCAATCAATGAACTCTGCAACTATTCATTGTACTAATGATTTTAGACTTACTCCTTTCAATTTCCCAAAGGTCTATACTCAACAAGGAAAAGAGATGCTAAATCCATTTTCTTTGCTAAAACTGACTTCTGAATCTTTAGTCATAATTTAGCCAATTTTTCACTATCAACTATTTGTCAAGCTTATCCAATCAAATAATCACTTTCACAACCAATTCTCAGGGTTTATGAACCCTTGTTACCATCTCCTAGCCATGTTCAAGGTTACAGGGTTCAAAATTTACTCAAAATGAAATTTCTCATGTAATCACTATGTTTATTAACCCCAAATGACTACTACAATATTTATGTCAAGAAATTCTCATTGATTTCAAAATGAAATGATCTAAATCCTTTTTCAATAGGTTTATGACCCTCTAATAGAGATTAATCTTGAATTCTAAGATTTTTTGTGGTTTGAAACTTGAGATTGACAGATTTTTCTTTTGGAAACCCTAATTTTTGGGTATCTCCAACTGTAACTTCCCGAGAGGTGAATTTAAATTGGTTTATACCCTATTTACAATTTTTTTCGAATCTATGGGTTTTAGAAGGACGTACTCACCTGATAGAATCTTACCACTTCCTCCATTTACTTTGAATACTCTCTAAAATTTGACTGTAACTCGAAATATTGTGCTATGTTTTCAAGAGTATCAAGTATGTTTCATATGCAAGGGTTTTAATTCAAGAATAGTCAAACTCCTCATACAAAAGCTTTGAGATGTCTTTGTTTCCCTAACCCCTTTGTCTTGAAGAGATCTTCTCCCTACTTGATTCAAACTTGCCTCTTCTAGTTACTATTATTACATGTACATGACTTTCACATATTTACTTCAAAACCCCTATCTGTTCCACAACTTCCTTGTCAATAAAACAAAGACCACAAACTAATCACCCAATTCATGAATTAAGAACTTAATCAATTTGTCATCTTAAGTGAATGTAGGGAGTTGAATTACTTACTAAGGATCCTTCACAGATTACATACAAATACAAAAGACAAACCATCAATTCTATACCAAGTAAGTTTTCCTGCAAAATGCTTGGAGCTCCAATTTTCCTTCACCTTGACCATTTGAATGATGGTATCAAGCAGTTATAAAACATTATTCATCTTCTTGCCTCGAATTGTTTCCCATAACTAACTCTCAAGGACTCATGGAAAGTTCATATGGAGATTATCTCAGTACAAGAAGGATCTACACAAGGTTAAGGCATGATAAAAAACACTAAACATTCATAATCATGACTTCCTAACCCTCTATGGGTCAAAACATATGCATTAGGGAACCATAATGATCAAGATAATTCATGAACTCACCCTACACAAGGCAAAAACCTTCAAATTTAAAACTTTGCATTTTTGGAGGGAAAAGGAAAATTTCAAATTTGCAACGACTTGGACCAAACCTAGCAACACCTAGTGGACTTCTACTGACCTCATGAACCTACGATTACACTTAGCAAACCACAATGGATGATAAAAATTCCTATTTACAAGTCAAGGAGGATGCTCCTGCATCATGGCGTCTTTTATTTCATTATGTGGAGATTGAAATCATTTTTCACAATGTTTTTAGAGTGCATGGTTCATTTATGCAATGTCTAGTCTATTACACAATCATCCAATTTGTAGAATTTTTCGTGCAATCTTGTTTAATCCATGAACTTGAAGTAATTGAATGCTTGAAGGCATATGTTATAGAGAAAGTTTAACTCGTTGTGCTTGGATTTGTTGTTAGGTCCTTTAATTTTAAGTTTAATTTTGTAGAACTATGAGTCTTATGAGGTGGCATGAATTACTATATAAGTAGAGTTAATTACCTTATGATAAAAATTTTAAGTTTAGAATAAAACTCAACACATAAGGGTAGAGTGCGATGTGAAATTAAGGCTCGCAATGAATAGAAAGAATGAAGAAGATATGACATGAGAGGAGATAATTACTCGCTAAATTATGATGGTAGTATTGGTGTAAAAAGAACTCTTCATAAGAGTGAAAGACTGAATCGTTGGTGATTGGTTTGATGTTGGTGTTTCTCTAAATATGATATCCCAGATATTTGTTTTCATTTATGTGTTCATTTGATCTTTATGTCAATATATATTTTCTTTCTTTTTAGTATTGTTTCGTGTGCATTTCAAAGGATGTGGGGTTAGAGGTTGTCCTTCGTTGGATTCCCTCACCCATTTACATCATGATACAACACTTTCATCATTATTTTATGCATATTAGAGTACTTAAATGCTATTTTCATATTCTCTTTCAGCCTACATACACCCGAAAACATGTGCTTATGAATCCACGTCTATCATCGACCATAAGATCATCTATTGAGGTTAGAGTTTCCTATTCCTCACCACGCACCATCATTATGTTGAGAGTTATTCCCTCATCTTTTTTGTAGATTGTCCTCCACCACCACCTTTCCAATACCATGCACAAACCTTAATCAATTTTGTATTCTTCATAGTTGTCTATGGAAAAATGTTTCCTCTACCTTTAGCACATTGATAGACAATCTCAAAGGAATGCACTTGAGTCATATTAACTCGTAATAGATGGATATGGGAAAATCCATTCACAAAATGTGAGATGTTATTGGAATCATCCTCAAATGATCCACTCAAATACTTAGTGCTATTGAATTCCTCGGTGCAATCCTTTACACTCAACTCCTTCCATTGTAAATTCTACAAATTCTTAGAAGATCGCTGATTGGGTAATCTACGAGCATGAATTCTGCCTTCAACTTCATAACCAATTGATCCCAATTCTTCCTCTTTCTTTTATATCTACACACACACTTCTCTAAATATGCTCTCCACCATGTAAATATGTGACCCTTCAAATTAGTATAGACAAAAATTCAATTCTTTGAATCCTTCATGCCTTCATACCCAACATATATTTCTAGCTCAATGATCTAATCAATGTTCTCCTTACTATTTATACTTCTAATATAACATGGGATATACAACTTGAGATTAATACCTTCCCTCACAATCGAAGGAAATATTCTATTGTATTGTTTATCAATATGTTATTCCATATTTTGATCTTCAAGTGTTTATGTGAAAACTTTATCATTGCTTATGTCTTCATCCACTACAACACCTTGGTGTTGGGAAGATTTCATGGGCCTCTAAACAAGTTTTCTCTCCTCTCACCAAACATCCCAATTCGACAACTCTCATAACTTTAGGTGTTCTTGTTGCTCTTGCAATGACTCGTCCTTTGTATCCATTTCTTTATCTTCAAAAGTGAAGGTGATTGACATCTTCACAACCTCTATACATTTTACTTAACTCTCTTCATTGGAATATTTCTTCATCGTTTTCTACCCACCCCTCACAAATGCAAAAATATAGATGATACATGCTTGTTTGTAAGGAAGAAACTTGTACTCAATACAAAGGATTGTAGCTGCAGTTAAGGAGTCTAATTAATAACTACCTTAGACACACACAATGTTATGAAACAACACGACTCTTGGTTGACTTGCAACCTTTGGACATGAAAGTAATTATATTAAATACATTGTATTGATCATCTATGATTAATTAACAACTTATATATAGTTGGCTAGATTTTATGCATAGATTAAAACCTAGGCAGTCATGATATAAATCTCCCTCATTTAATGGTGAGGCTCCCGTGTAAGATGTTTATCTATTTTGCAGGGGGGGGGTCCTAATAACTAATTTCGGGGGTTTTACTTAATTCCCACAGCTCATGAACCACAACTGGGTAATTTTGCAACAAGTAAGCGGATGTGTTGAGATTATTTTCAAATGCGGGAAACAGAAGTAAGGAAAGAAGAAAGGGAGATATGATGAATTTAACCAACAGCTATCAGAGTTGGTCTCATCCACACAAAATTAAATAAACAGAGAAAAACTCACAACATTTAGTAGTAAGGGAAAGAAATAGCTTCTAACCTAGATCTAAGATAACCCAAAGTTTATCTAAAACCTCAAATAGAAATGATGAGCAAAGCACTGTAGACATAAAGTTCTCTAGAAATCCACCTTTTATTCAATCCCCCAGCTTTCACAAAAATCACACCAAGGGTTTCAGCACAAAGTCTGAAAACTCAAGAATGCTCTGCTAAACAAATTTTGATGAACAAATTGTGATTATTATTGATTTTTTCGATAATTTAACCCATATGATCTTCCTCTATTTGTAGTGCATAGAGGGAAATTAAAAATAGGAAGCTTCTATGAATTCCTGCATATGGAATCCGTAAAGGAAACAATTGGCAATATCCTCCTAGAATTCCTCTTCGCATGACATGCATGATTTAGAACTGAAAATAGAAGCTTTTATCCTACATGTTTGCCACCTATTTCCAAGTAATTGACTTCTTCTAGTAACTTGAAGTAATGGCTTTTAAATCAATCACTTAAGTTTTACAATTCAATTGATTACTCAATTACTTTGTCGGAGAAAATAAGAGAAAGAAGAAGAAGAAAGAGGAGAAGAAATTATTCCATCTACAACACTTTATTCTTTCCCTAGATATGTCAATTAATTCGCTGATAGACACGTGCCCCATGTCTGTAGCATTAATTTCAGCAAGCTTGGACATTATGCATGGATCTGATGGATTACCCTTGTCATCACCCTTCATTCTGTCTGAATTTGCTTTTGTTTGAGACTTCCCCTTTCCACCTTTGCCTAAAGCTGTTACAGTTGTGAAATCTGGATCTCTGTGCAAAGAGATGCAATTGCTTCCCCTGATTATGAAGATATATCCCATGTATTTTTCATTAACCTCAGCTTAATTTTCACAAGTATGTGCACAAGTGAAATACTCCTGAAAATAATTCAGAAAAAAAACATTCAACTCATCCTTCTTTTATTTTTTATTGGCAACTATGAATTCTGGGAATTACTCTAAATGCAAGCAAAGAGAAGTGGGCTCAATTGGGGGATTGCATGCATTTATAGTGCCTACATTTGAGCTTTTTGCATGATTGCAAGGATGTATGCATGCTTGGAGAGGGAAATAACTATGTTGAATTTAGAAGAAAAGATGCCCGGGATCCACAAATTTGAATTCTTTTTTTCTGGCAGATCTACATTGATTTTCAAGGGTGGTTGTATGCTTGCAAAGGAAGACCAGACAATGGAAAACCACGACTTGGCTTGTAATTTCTCCCTTTTAAAAACTTGCGTGGATTTTAGATGATGAGGTTGCTTTTAAATTGGAAGACAAAACTCTATAATCCACAATTTGTTTTAATGAATTATCCTTCTAAAAAGTGTGTGTGGAAAATAGAAGACAAGGCTGCCAAAATTCATGACAAACTTAAGTGATTTCTGCCTTTGCGAAAAAAAAATGTGTGGATTTGGGGAAGACTAGATTGTGAATATTCACGACAAACTTTAAGTGACTTTAAAGAGTTGTGTGAATTTTAGGAAGAGAAGTGACTTTAAAGACTTGTGTGAATTTTAGGAAGACTGGATGTTGAATATTCACGACAAACTTTAAGTGACTTTAAAGACTTGTGTGAATTTTCAAGTGGATGGATGATTTGCAAATTAGAAGATAAGACTATGAAAATTCATGATTTCACTTAAGTGAGCTTTCCCTTCCAAAAAGTGCATGGAAAATAGAAGACAAGGCTGCAAAAAAATTCACGACAAACTTAAGTGATTTCTCCTTTGCCAAAAAGTTGTGGCGATTTGAGGATGCAAGGATTGTGTGGATTTGCAAGCAAGAGGATGTTTTTGAAATAGAAGACAACTTGCTAAGAATTCACGATAACTACTTAAGCTTCTTTTCTCTTTAGAAATTACATTGAAACTGGAGGAAGATGATTTTTGCAAAGAGAAGACTCAACATGAAAGAATCACAATTTTCCTTAAGTGATTTTTCTTTTAATATTTTCGTGAAATTTGAAGGAGAAAGGCAGCTTGTAGTTAGTAGACAAGAACCTCAAAACCACAACTTGCATCAACTTCAGCTCTTTATTATAATTGCATGGATTAAGGAGAGGAAGGGAAATTGCCTAAGACTCTATAAAATCACGATTTGCACTAGAAGACTCTACTTTGAATGCAATTGCCTGAGTGATTTTTCCCCTTGAATGACCCTCCAGAATGTTGCTTTTTCTTCCTTGGCCAATTGCTGCTCTACGAAAGGAAGACAAAGTCTTCCAGATCCATGATCTGTTTAATCATTCAACCTGGATTAAACCTCAGCCAAGGCAAAGATCCTGAGCTTCCTCTTGTTTGATCTGGTTACCTTCAAATACAATCTTTTACAAACAAATTGATTGTCAATTAAAAACACTAGACAAATTTTCAAAACCCTAGGCCCGAGAAAAGATTTGGTAGGAAGAAAGAAAATGCAATGGGAATTGCCAAATGGAAAATGGAGAAAGACCAAAACCAAAACAAAATACCTGAAGGAAGTTGCGGGCAATTACTTGAAAAGAATTCTCCAATTAGCTAGTTTGTAAAAACTCTTCCCTGGGTGAATGCTTCACTTTGAGTTGAAAGCAATACTGATGTGGTAATAATGATGGGGTGAAGTGCTTTATTTAACCCAAATTTATTAATTTTAGCTCAATCTATTTTTAAAATAACTTTATTTATTTAATATAAAAATAAATAAAATGTTTTTCATACAAAGTCTGAGAAAGGAATTGAGTGGGCTTTTACATGTGGGTATTTGACGAATGTGACTTTATAAATTCCTCGAGACACCTTTGAGCAACGCAAGCAACCACGGGTAAAACAAAACAAAAAACATGACACGTCACTTAAAAAGAACGGAAAAATTGAAAGGGGTAGTCCTAGATTTCAGGGTGAAATCATGGGGACACCATATATGCATGAGACCTAAGCACTCTTTGAGTTAAAATCAACCCCTTGCTCAAGAATACGAGTGAGTTCTTATACAACCAAGCACCACATACTGATAATATTTCCCCACATCTACAAATTACCCATGTTCCATTTATTAAAACCTCTTAAATTAAATGTGCCCAAATCCTCTATGCAAGTTAAGGCCCAAATGTTATTTAATTCATTTACAATCACAACACAACTTGATGAGTATGATTCATCTTAAAAATTAAAATCATAAGTTAGGTGAATCTTTGCAAACTCCTTTTATAAAAAATAATTTGAATTTGAATCGTAGGGTTCCTAAAGATCACACACACTACATCCTTGGGCACAAAATTACACACAAGTACTCCTGATAAATTCTTGTGTTTTCTCAAATGGCCAATAAGATTCCATCAATGTATCACTTTGATTATATCATTTTTCTAACAAGTGTGGTATCCATGGTTATATGCAAGAGGAATAATTGTTTCACCTAACAATTCTTCTATAAATTTGAAATTAACTTGACATAGAAATTTTACTACTAAACTATCTTATTCTACTTATTTGGAAGGAAACAAAACTTGTAAATAAATAAACACAACACTAGAAAATAATACTAACTTGAACAAACAATGAGGTTTGGGTGGATCGGTTAAGATGGACGGTTGTGTCTGGATCCACCCAGGTTCAAATCCCGATGGGCACGATCCCCTTTAGTGGTGGATTACCACTGGTGGGCAGGACGGTTTGTCTGGATCCACCCAGGTTCAAATCCCGATGGGCACGATCCCCTTTAGCGTGGTTTACCACTGGTGGCAGGAGTTGCATCACCAGTAGGTTGCAACAATTATCGGCGGTGGCAAGAGTTACATCACCGATGGCCGCGGATCGTAGCTTTGGCTGGTGGTTATCAATGGTGGCGGTATTTGCATTGTTGGCATTGGCAACAACTAGTGGCTCTAAAAATGACGATGGCGGGAAAAATTACATCGTCGGTGCAAAAAATTACATCGTTGGTGCAGACTTCGCAGTCGCAGTTTGTGTTGGTTTCATTGTAATATCTTGTCTGAAGGACATTGGTGTAGGGTGGGGCCCCACCAACCCTCTGGTTCATACCTCTAGTCAAAAAAGGTTTATCAATCAAAAACAAATAAAAATACTAACTTGAACAATAAATCACGAGTGCGCAAATACAGTCAACTAATTGATTTAATAAAAAATAAATGCTACAACAAAATAAATGATCTACTGTAGGAAATACAAATAAATGATCCTTCCTCCTTGGGTGATTGGGCCCTTGCTCCTCCATCGGATTGGGGTTAAAACGAAATCACAAATATGCCAACAAAGCAGTCAAGAACTTGTTGAACTAGATTTATCTATTCATAAAAATTAACTCAATAAAAAAACAATACACTTACTCACAAAGTGTTACAATTACTTATAGGATAGTTCTTCCTAGTCTACTCAGTCAATCCACCAAGAATGTGGAGTTATTCTTAATGAGACAAATATTCTATAACTTAAAATTCTTAAGTATTCTATCCCACTCATAAAAAGATGAGCATGGGATTCACTAGAAGCAAAGATTCCTATTCTAACTTTCCTTGACCCAATTATGAGGGACAACACATGGACGAGATTCATATTCTAACTTTACTTACTCACCTCAATTATGAGGGACAAACACATGGACGAGTTATTTATTCATAACTTCCTAAAGATATGCCACCACAACTCATCCTAATTATCAGGGAGACAAATATGGGAAATTTTCAAGTTTACTTGGAATGATTCAGGGTGCTATTCTTTTTTATAAATTCTTGTAATTGCCTACCTTGTCGAATCATTCACACCACTTGTTCAGCCCTAGAGATCTCCATGACACCTGTTCATCCCTAGAGATCTCTGTGTTACCTA
The DNA here is from genome assembly GCA_019776745.2 of Taxus chinensis. NCBI lineage: Eukaryota > Viridiplantae > Streptophyta > Pinopsida > Cupressales > Taxaceae > Taxus > Taxus chinensis. The sequence continues at coordinate 313,845 of JAHRHJ020000033.1, read as the reverse complement.
TTCAGCTACAAAGTTAAGGTGTTATGAACATTTCTTAGTCCTATGCCTTTATTATTCCATGTGGTTAAGCAACCAAGTTATTCGATCATGTTGAATGATATCCCTATTGTTCTAAAGCTTCTACCTTGTGTGTCACTTGCTTTAGATCTCCTTCATGACTCCTTTTTTGATATGAAGCTTCTCCAAGGTGTCCTTCATGTTTTGGATTTGTTTCCTACCATTTCGATTATTTTTAAGCCATTGTGTAACACTAGGGAATCAATCGAAATAGTTTGAAACTAACTTCCCATACAAATTTTGGTCTCGAAATACTTGGGTACTACTCTAACATTGTCTCATATGAGAAATTTTAGAGCTAAAACAATCTGGAGTCGACCCAGAGTGTTTTCTAATGATCTAAATTTGACCTTATTAATTTGATCCTTAACTTAATACTTCAACCAAGTTCTTTGAATGATTGGTTCGACCTGTTTTCTAACACTCTAACACGTGTTCCTCAAGAAACGTTAGAATCTAGAGAGAAAACCAGATCACATTGAGTCCTAGAAAAAGATCAACAATCTACTCTACATTCTACCTTAAAAATTCAAAAAGCTCTCAAACCACATTCAAATCCACTTCAAAGCTAGTTTGTTAAGAAGAAAGGGATATTTTTATTTGGCATTAGTTGAGACAGTTTATAGTCTCATCAATGACCTCTAGTGCCTTTTTGGTTTCAATGATGTACATAATTGAGATTAACCTCTACTGGTAATAGAACCTATGAAAATGAAGTCCATGATATCGTACACGAAAGATGTGATTCTTTATACACAACTCTAAGGTTGACGTGAAGTTATTTTTCCCTAAAGTCTCCCAATCTTTAACAAAGTGATTAAACTATGTGCCAAGCATATGAAGCATTGCTCCATCTGTGTGAAGACATATGCATGCCAAGGAAATGTTGAGATACCCTCTGAACCTCCATTTCCTACACATGACTTTTTTTCGCTAACAAACACACTAGTCTATGTTGTGTCGTTACAATACTAGCTTACGTTTCTAAAAGATGTTCATGACTCTAGACGATGTTGTGAACCTATTGATTCCTCTGGATATGCCACAAACTACAATAATTATGTGAACATGCAAACAACTATTGTGAATTTGGTTGCTCTTGCATCAACAACAGTATTTTTTAGATCATACCAATTTTAAGTGTGCCAAAGCATCAAGGTTTGGAGTTTAATTGAATTCCTTTTTATAAAACAAAAATTTACAAGTATGATTGAACAAAATAGATCTTTATATCAAAGGGATAGTGTGTGATCATTTTTTTTGTTTATTTTCAAATCTAACCACTTGAATGTCGGTTAGGATAAATTTATTAGTAAAATATACATCTTTGAAGATTGACACCAAGCAATCTTACACTATTATATGCACAAACCAATTTTCATTATTTCGTTTGATGTGCAAAAAAGTAGTCATTTTTGTTTTCTATGAGCTCTTAACATTTTTTTTCTTCTTTGAAATAGCATTTAACGTTTGCACAATTCGATCTTAATAGTAGTGAAATGTGACTTTTTTTAGTACATAAGATTGTTTTCTTAGATTGCAAATTGTAAAATTAGTTGAGCTTGTTAATTTGTATACACGATCACTTTAACTTTGTTAATTTTAAAATCTAGCCATTGGATATAATCTAGCATTGAAATTTTATTGGTTTCTTCTAACAAGTTTAGAATAAGATTTTTATTTTTTATGAAAAGGATCTTATATTATATTAATTCAATACGATACAAGATAACTTTCAACAAAAAAGTGGGTGGTATGAGAGCACGCCCCAAAACCACAAACAAAGCTAGGCCAAGCCTAGAGCAACGCGAGTCAAACTAGGCCGAGCCTAGGAGAGTACAAAATATAGGCATAGCCTAAAAGCAGACAAAAAACACAATCAAGCAGCAGCAACAAACATGCCCGAGGCGGCGGATCATGATCATCCAGCTACCACCTTGAACCAAGTAAGTCCTTGCCAGCATCTGGAAGTTCCCAACCAACAGTCAACTTCTTCCTTCGGGTCCACTTCCATCGCACTAGTAGGAATGGCGAGGTTGAGGCAAGGGAATTTTTCTGGTGGCGGCGGTTGATGGCGGCAGAGTGCCAAGCATCATGATGTGTAGTAGCAGCAAGAGGAGATCCCCACCCATGCTGATGAGGCGGCGAGCCCCATCCCTACTGATGAGTTGATGAAGGCGACGGCAAGCCCTGACCACAACAGCAAGCTAGTGAGTAACTGCGTTGATGCAACGGACCCTGGGGAGCGGTTGAGTGCGACTGAAAGCACGATGCTGAGACCGGCTGCAGCTGCACCATTGCCACCACGGAGCAGAAGGCGAGGACTGCCTGGTAGGAGATGGAGGCACTCGAGCAACATTACATGGGGCTTACCCCCAGTGGCGCAGTAGGGTCTGGAGGTGGTCCACCTCCAGCGCAACCTTGTTGGCTTGAATTTGTATCTGCGGAAGCAAATTGGAGATCATCATAGATTTATTATAAATAGAGAAATATTGATCAACTGCAGAATTAGCAAAGAAAAAATATTTCTTTCTTTCCATATCCAAAATAGAATCTCCCCTCTGAAAACATGCCAAATTTGGGTGAACATAGGCAGAAGCTTGGGATTATCTCCCAAAAGGATATGCTGCCAAGTGAAGCAATGAGCTCGTAAAGGAAAGAAAAATGAATGTATCACAGTTCTAGGCATTTTGAGCTTTGGGACAAAACCAGAAAACATGCAAGATTTTTTCCAGATGACCACAGAAAGGACATTTGGGAGCTGGGATCCCAATTTGAACAAGACGAGCCTCGATAGGAAGGCCTTGGTGAAGAATACACCAAAGGAAATGAGCAATCTCTTGGGCTCCATTTTAGGTAGACAATGTGGAGAGTCCAAAATACAGTTTCAAATCACCTACCTATTCCAGGTAGACAGTGTGGAATGAATTCCCCAACGTGTATTAAGTTTATCTGCCATGGGCAAATGAGGCAAGAGTTAACGATAGCCTTTGTTGGCTTTGTAATTACATAATGGGGTATCTACATACCACTTCCAATCCATCCACCATGGGCAAGAGGAATGCACAACAATCTTATGCAACATGTGGTTAGGAACCAAATTGATCATAGTAGTAAAAGTATCTTGGTCCTGGTTGGAAAGCCAAAATATAGTTTTGAAATCCGGCCAAGAGAACCAGGATTGAGCAGTTTTGTAGAAGAAGTCCTCGATGGTGCGAATTCCACGTTTGAAGAATTTGAGCGCAGAGATTCCTGGGACCTCTGCTAAACACTTATCTTGAGATTGAAAAATCGGCGACCACCAGAGAGATTGTTGGTTGACAGAAAGCCCATTTCGAAAGCCATCCCCCTTCCACAAAAGCCAGGGCTTAATACATTCCCAAGCTTTCCAAATGCTCTTAAGCACAAAGGTGCCAACAATTTTTGACAGGCACTGGGGTAATGAGCAAATTGACAAACCCCAATCCTTTCCACACAGGGCGGCCATAAGGGGAACCTTCAGCAATACCGTGTCGTATAAGAACTTTCCAAGCTTCTTGGCCAGTAATGCTTCTGATAATCCATTTAGCGCAAAGAGCTTGTCCCTTGGCGTTGAATGTGAATAAGGCCGAGACCCCCAGAATTTCGAGGCAAGCAACAAATGTCCCAGGCTACCCGATGAAAACCTTTGCCTGTAGAAGCATTAGCCCACAAGAAATAGCTTTGAGTAGTTTTTCCAGCTTCTGGATGGAAGCTTTGGAAGGAACCCAACACGACGAGTAGTAAACATGTGTGGCTGCAAGAACTTTGGAACAGATTTGGAATTTGTCCTAGCCAAAGATAAAGATCTGGTGATCCAATATTCCAACTTTTTTGCCACCCATTGAATGACATATTGCCATAGCTCGGTCGAGGAGGCTTGAAAAGCAAAAGGAATACCTAAGAATTTAAAAATCTCGCCATGTGTCAGGATTTTCCATTCAAAAGTGGCAAGCCAATCTGGAGCGCGTAGGAGGGAAAGATTGTCTGATAACACTGGGTTTTTTTGCCATTGAATGGATGAGCCAGAAGCTGAAGCAGAAGAGTATCCAAGCATTGCATATCATTGCGAATGTTGGCTTCGTCTTCAATGAGTGTAAGAAAGGAATCATCCGCAAAATGCCCATTAAGAAGTTGAGAAGTGGACTCATCAGGAAGTGAGATTCCTTGAACAAGACTCTGTGCTTTGGCATGACCTAATAGATAGCCAAAACCTTCGGCCGCGAGCACATATAGTGCAGGGGCAAGGGCAAGAGGTTAACCTTACCAAATAGAGCGAAAAAGCCCAAAAGGCACCGAGTTGAGCCCATTGATAGAGATCTGAGCAGAAGCATCTGCAAAAAGCATATTGATGGATTGAATAAAAATGGGACCAAAGCCAAGGGCTTAGAGCATGACGAGTATGAATGGCCATTAAATTCGATCATAAGTCTTCTCAAAATCAATTTTGATAAACATAGTGGCCCAATTAGACCTGCGAGCCCATTCCATGCCTTCTCGCACCACAATGATGTTATCCAAGACGTATCATCCCTGTATAAATCCTGTTTGTTCTGGCTGAACAACAGCTAGCAAAAGATTGCGTAACCGTAGACCTAATGCTTTGGCAATGATTTTATAGGAGACGTTCACAACATAATCAGACGCCAACAGGTAATTTGCTCTGGGTCTCCTTGTTTAGAGATGAATTTGAATAATATTTTGTGTATAGGTTGACTTGCTTTTGTAATAAAGTGTGAATTTTTGTGTAATAAAAGTGTTTTAGTTGGGTTTGAAATGTTGAATTCATTCCCCTTGTGTTTGAAAGCTTTTGTGATTGTTGAAGTCGAGTTTGAAATCTAACATAAAATATAAGTATTTAGATTATAAACTTTGTAAATTGTATTATTTGATTTTAATTGTGCTCATTTGTTATTTTTAGCAGTCTTTCCAAATTTGTCTTTTCCATCCCTTGTGCTACAGATTGACAAATGTGTATTTAATGTTTTAGTCATTTTGTGGACAATTTGGTCTTTTATGAAGCATTTATGTCTTCATTCTAGATGTTGCAAAAAGTAAACTTTAGTTATTCTTTGAATTTTGTTTGCATGTTGAAATCTCATATGAAGTCGTAGGGTCAAAATTTACCTACACTAGAGACACATTTCTTTCCATTAGGAACTTGCCCATCCATATCCAATATATCTCTTATGCTTCCTATGAGTAGTGTGCTTGCATCCCTCATGCATCTACATATTCTCTTAAAACTAGACAAGCATATATGCAACACATTAAAAAATATAGAAATGAGTTGGAAATACAATGTGTGTAGTGCAAGACAAATGAAACTCTATATCATGTAATCAATACCCATAAATGCAACATAGTGGGTTGGCATGGTGGTTGGTGTACATCGACTTCACCTAATCTTAGGAATCACATAATCAATCAGTTTTCTTAATATAATAACAAATTTGTTTATAACATCACTCCTATGTATAGAATTATACACCAACATACATAACGAACTTGATTCTTTCCTTACATATTATGTATCCTCATACAAAATTATTTATGTATTAATCTTACTACAAAATTGATTGTTCAAGCAGGTCCAATATCTAAGCCAAGTTTGATGTCTCCTTTTCATTGAAACTAGCAAATGTGAACCTATGTTGGTGACACAACTATTCTTCCAAGTAATCTCCCATGTAGTCTCATCAATAACTCTATCTTTAAGATTTAATTCCTCATTCTGTATTGAATGAGACTCCCAATCTTGTCATGTTTATTTTTCAAAGACCCTTCTATTTTTTATTTTACATTTGTTCAGTTGTGTAGAAGAAGAGGATTTGTTTTAGATATCTGAGATAGAATAATCCACAAGAGGTGGTTGATTGGAAATTCAAGCTACTAATGCAAATTATAAGGGAAGGGAGAAAATGGGGAGATGAAGGAAGAGTAACCCATGATTGTTCCTAATACCACAATCAATCACCTCAACAATCATTCCCCCAACCACAATCAATGGGGTTTCTACTATCATTGCTCTTTGATTTCCTTGAAAAGCTTAGATAAAGGCTTCTCGGCCTCATTATAATGTGGGTCATTTGAACCTTATAGCCCATAAATAGTATATCATCATTTAAAAGTGACAAAAGACCGATTGTAAATAAATACAACCTTGATACACTCTCTGAAGAGATGCACAAGCAACAATATTAACAATACTGACTACGAACTAAGACTAAGCTTACAACAACCCAACTAGACTAGCTTCCCTAAGTACTCCTCTAGCTAATAACTAACTCCATGCTCAAGAATACAAGTGAGCTATTATAGAACCAAAGCGCCACTTGCAATATTTCCCTACAACTACAAACTACAAATATGACATTTATTAAAGTCTTTAAATTAAATGTGTTCATATCCTCTGTGCAAGGTAAGGTCAAAATGTTCCTTCACAAAATTACAATCACAACGCAAATGGATGAATACGAGTCTACTCAACAATTACAATTGTAAGTAAGGTAAATCTTTGTCGACTCCTTTGTGCAATAAACAATTTGAATTTGAATTTGGACACTCCTGAAGGTCACACACACACTACATCCTTGCTTACAAAATAGCTCACAAGTCCTCCTAGTAAATCCTTGCATGTTTGCTCAAATGACCTCTAATGGCTTTGTAGTTTTCAATGGTAAATGCATGTTTTGAGATGACCTTGACTGGTAATGTGAACCTTTGACTATGTTGTTTGTGATACAACGTATGAAAGATTTGATTCTTTGTACACAACTCTAAAGGTTAAGTAAAGTTTTCCGTCTAGAGTCTCCTAATCTTTGAGCCAAGTGATCATACCTTGTGCCAAGCATTTGAACCATTGGACCATCCATTTGAAGATGTATACATACTGCGAAGACACCAAGATGCATCTCGACCCTCCATTCTTGCACTCAGTTTTTACTACTAACAATCACAGTTTTGTGTTGTGCCATTGAAATACTAGTTTGCACCAACTTCTAAAAGATTCTATAAACTCTTAACAATGTCTTTTTTAAACAATATTTTACGTTTGCACTGTTTGATTTTAATATTAGTGAAATGTGACATTTTGAGTGCATAAGGGATAATTTGTTCATTTCTCAAAGGGATTGTGATCAATTTATCTTTTTGAATAATTTTCAAATATAATAATTGAATGTAATCTAGGATCAAAACTCTATTGGTTGCTTCTAACAAGTTTTGAAGAAGATTTTAAGTTTGTAAAACATACAACTTCGGCAATTACCATTTACGCATTTCTACGCATTTCCATAAGAAAAAAATCACTTTTACCATTGTTTTGTTAGATTTGCAAAAATATTCATTGTTTTGTTAGATTTGCAAAAATAGGCCTAAAACAATGAACTTTTAACTACATATTTTTTAATAATATTTTATTTTTGTACAGTTTGTTTTGCATTTGTAATGAAATATGCGTTTTTGTGTACATAAAATTGTTTACTTAAGTCTGAAATTGTTGAATTTGTTCCACTTTTGTTTTAAAGTTTTTTTTTTTAAAATCTGAAGTCAACTTTGAAATCTAACATAAATAAAAGAATTTTGATTATAGGCTTCGTGGCTCATATGATTTGATTGTAATTCGCGTTCATTTGTTTTTTCAAGCATCCTGTTGACTTTTGCATTCCCTTGTGCTAAAAGGCTGACAAATATGTAATTCAATTTTTAGCCATTTGCGTGGGCAATTTGGTCTTTTGTGAAGACTTATGTCTTCATTTGAGTTGTTTGTTGCAAAAAACAAACTCTAGTTATCCTTCGAATTTGGTTTGTGTGTTGTAATCTCATATTGAGTTGTAGAAAAAAAACATTCCTGCACTACATGCACATCTCTTTCCACTAGGAACTTGCTCTTCTATATCCAATCTACATCTTATGCTTCCTAAGAGTACTGTACTTATATCCCTCATACTTTTGCACATTGTCTCTAAAATTAGTAACACTGAATATGCAGCACACTAGAAAAATATAAATGAGTTAGGCATACAATGTGTGGGGTACAAGATGAATTAAACTCTATATTTTGCAATGAATACCCATAAATGCAACATAGTGAGTTGGCATGGTGGTTGGTGTACACCCACTTCACCTAATCTTAGTAACGCCATAATTAATCATTTAGCTTAATATATAACAAATTTGTTTATGGCATCACTCATATGTATAGAACTATATACCAGTATACTTGTTCTCTCCTCTCACATTATGTATCCTCATAGAGGGCTATTTGTGTTTTAGCCTTAATATAAAATTGACTGTCAGAGTGGGTTCTAAGCCAAATTTCATCACCTTTTCATTGAAACTAGAAAATGTGAACCTATATTGGTGATACATCTATTCTACCAAGTATTCCCCCATGTATTCATATCAACAAATCTATCTTGAAGATCTATTTCCTCGTTCTGTATTGAAAGAGACTCCCAATCTTCAAGACCCTTCTATTTTTTATTTTACATTGTATAGTTGTGCAGAAGAAGAAGGGGGTTTATTTTAGAGATCTATGTGGAATGATCCATAAGAGGTGGTTGATTAGAGATTCAAGCTACTAATGCAAACTAGAAAGAAAGTGAGAAAATGGGGAGGAAGAGTTACCTAGTGACCATTCCCAATACCACAATCAAGCACCTTAACTGTTCCAATATCAACAATAAATGGAATTTCTACTATCATTGCTCTTTGATTTCCTTGAAAAGATTAGACACAAGCTTCTCAAAAACATTATAATGTGGGTCATACGAACATTGTAGCCCATAAATAATATATCATCCTTCAAACGTGACACTACTACCCCCCATGGAATTGAGCTTTCTTTAGTGGAAACCTGAGATGCACCATGTTTGCCACACATTTCTGCTTGAATGTTGCATTCTCTTGAATGTGACTTGACTCAATCATCTAATGACCATCTCCTACTCTTACACTCTGTCAACTAAGAAAAAGATGAGAAATACCTTATGTGCAAAATGGTAAGAACAACATTGACAAATTACCTTAGGAGATCTTTTGATTATGACGCTTCAACTAAGCTATGCTCCATAGGGCAAGATGTCCAAACCATCCTAGATTTTATTTCAAGAACAATGCAAAATCTTACTTAAGATTGCCATATGATCCACAGTTAATGTTATCCTGTCATGAATAATTGTGGTATCATGAAGAAATGAGTGCCATATTATACCTTGCAAATATTTTGGATTGCTTATAGACTACTGAAGAGAATCAAAGGCAATTTACATAGCCTAGTACTATTCACAACCTGCAACTAATATTAAAATCAGGGCCTGAATACACAGATTCCATATGAGTTGTAATGCACTCTTAATCATCATTGAAAAGGCCTAACTGATCAGAAATGTAAGTCATAGACCCAAATTCAAACTCATTATCTAAGATTTTACACCTCTTTACATGTAATAAAGGGCACATTATCCATTATTTTACATTTAGGTTCTGCATAGCTGAGATTGGTATTTAAATAAACTTTATTGCTCTTTGTTTGTAGTATAACAACTCAATGAGCAGGTACAATTCGTAATTGGTGAGAATTTGACAGAATGATATACAAAATGGAGATGTAAAGTGATGCACCCATAAATTAAAGTCAGCCTAATGTCATATGAAAACGTCAATCAGGTATTTTGATACTATGAACAAATAAAATAGGTGCCCATTGAGGCAACAAATGATGGAAACCACCAAATACAACATCAAAAAATATCAGAAACTATTAGATTGCCTATTATTGTGACAAAATTTGAAAAACAAAATCCAGGACTTGAAATGATTAATGATAGCTCAGAGGAATTATGGTATAAACCTGAACACGTCCAAAGAAAATAACTGGCACTGCAGTGAAAGCAATGTAGAGCTAGTTCAATCCTGCTACAAAACATTATCTGAGAAAACTCCAGGTAAATTCTTCCAAAAATAAATAAATGGAACAAAATCTGTAATCGTTATAAACTCACCTAAAATTTCAAGAGAGAGAACATAAGAACCGTCTTTGTTGGATATTGCAGCAGGAGATATCTTCAACAGCGATTAGAGAATCAAGAGAAGTGGCTTTTGATCTTTGACAAGGAGGTTCTTGATTTTTGGGTGTACATACTTGGAGGCCAGATCATGTATATCTCATACATTTTTGAAGAATTTCTGCAAGTCTATCATACATGTGATGTTTGAGATACAACTTCTCTACTTTCTCTCTTCCTTTACGGCCCATTTCCTCCCTCACAGATTGATTGTCCAGAAGAAAATGGATATTCTGGGAAAGGATCTGCACTCCTTCCCGTCCAACAGGATGAAGAAGACCAGTTACATTGTCCTCAACAATCTCCCTTGTTCCTCCCGCTTTTGTGCCTACAACCTGTCCAAGAAATAGTTTTTCAACATCAAAAATGATCATCACTGTCCCTGCTGAAAGCATCTAATTTGCAAATTTTGCCTGAGTTTTTATTTGAGGACAATGAACTCTATTTTAAAACAGACGGATGTCAATCATAAGAGAGATATATAGCATCAAAGTCAGAATAGACTTGATCATTCCATTAAAATTGATTATAGTTTCCGTAAATTGCAGTAAATATCTCTACCAAAATGGCAATCTTCTGTAGCTTCTAATAACTTAACTGCCAATAGTAGCACCAATGTTTAGGGCTAGGCAACAAAGATAGACTGAATTTCATGTCATTAGCCACACCAAGACTTATGGGTTCTAATATATCATCCCACTTTTAAAAGCCAGCCACTGATTATGTCTATTTAAAATAGCCATGATAAATTTAATACCCTCGAACGTGCAAAACTGACTCAGCCCAAGCCTCATTGCACTGTGGTTGAAGAAACGGTTTATACAGGGCACTGAAGATCAGTGGCTGAAACAAAGTCAGCCAATTTGGAAACTGCAGATGGCCTTAAATCATTCTAGACCGGCTGATTATTCACCTGGGTCTGGCTTTTCACGCTACACTAATCGAATCTAGAATGGCCAACAAGTTAGGTTATGAAATGTATTTGAATGCTAAAAAATAAGACTAGAGGGGGTAAACCTTAAACGGCTAAACCCCAAACCTTATAATCAAAATATAAGTAAGAATACTAATGTGAGGGAAGGAGCATTAAATGAAATGGAACAAGGTGTTAACTCTTGTATACCACACCCTCAGTCCAAAAATAAAGGAGATCCATTGTGCCTAAAATGAGAGGAGGTTTGGGCAGCCCTAGCAGTAGTATGCAAAAAGAATGGCACCTCATTGACTTGTACCCATATGTGTGTGAATGGACTATACCCAAAGGGTACTAAACTCCTGCAACATTTGTCCTGGACCTATGCCTAAAGGAGATGACCTCTTGAAAAAAGGAGGGCTGGGAAATTTTCATTAGAATAGCAGAGAAAAAGTGAAGAGAGAACCCCATGAGTCTTTGTACAGACAATGATAAATTCTTCCCCAAATTTAGTAGCACATAGGAAAGTTAAAAATAAAGTCTTCCTCAATCTCTTTTTCCTAGAGGGAACAAGGACTACAAATGATGTCACTATACAAAATGTGGTGGTCAAGTTCAACCACAAATTGGTGAGACAACACTTTTTAACTGGCCAAGTAGGATCATCAAACCATGACAAAATGAGATGGAGCGTATCAGGATGGAATCAAATTGTCATCTATATGCACCTAAAAATGGCCCATTTTGAATGATATATGTTGCCTAATGTTCAATGTTATTTCATTATTGTATTGTTCTTTAGAATGATGAAATACATCCCGAAATAATATATGTAGGACTTTCCTCTAGTTTTACCTCTATTATGTGACTTTTGATTTCTTTCATGCTTGTTGCCCTTGGTCACTCTCTACGTTTATGTGTCATTTTTTTGCTTTTGACAATTCATTTTCCCCTAGTGCCTCCCTCAGTGTTAGGACCCACCATGTAAACACATTTTTTATCATCGGCCCCCTCAGTTTGGATGCTTCGCAACCCCTTTTCTTAGGTATCTGGATTTTTCATCTTTTGTTGACTCTATTGTTATTTAGGGTCCCACCCTTGTATGTTTTTCCCAATTTTGGGACCATTTGAGACACTTTTGCATGTGCTCCACTTGTCCTTTTTGTCCCAAGACAATTCACATTAACATGGATGCGTTATTGCAACCAACTTCTTGTGACGGTCAAAGGTTTGCCGGGGCATACTCATGCCTTCTTGACTCATCAACACCTAAGCCTACACAAACTATCTTGCACTTAACCTGCTCCTAGACACTCTTTTGTGACATTGGCACCCACCCTTGCACCTTCAACCTCTATTTTGAGCTTCAAGAAACCCCTCCAAGCCTTATTGCATGAGTTTTGCATCGTTTTTAAGGTTCATCTCCGCAACCTCACTTTCTGCTCATCTCAAGCCCTTGAAAACATCACCAATCAATTCAAAACACCAAAAAAACTACCAAACGACTATTCATTTTCCTTGAACATCTCCATATGCTCCCAAACCGCAAAAAAAAACATTGTTTTCAAGGCCTTTTGGGTCAACTGGCACATCGACCTAAACTCTCAGGTACTTACTGGCGCCTTGGCCTAAAGCATCAAGCTTTTACTGGCACCTTAACCCAAAGCGCCACCGTCTGGCACCTTCACATGACCCTCAAATGCATCATTTTTCTCTGCTAGTTTGCCCCAAGAGCCACTAGTGCAATGATATTTTACCTAGTGGCTCAGTATTTTCTATTGGCATCTTCAACATTTTACTTGGTGCCTTACTTTTTGGTCCAAAAAGGGGGTTTCTAACCACCACAACAATCTATAACTGTTTTTACTTTCCTTTAACTATCAATTTGCCCTATAAAAAAAGGTCTTGTGCCTCTTTCAAATGGATGAAGTTTATTTTTCATTAAGTGTGACTTCTCTAGCTAAAAGCCAAGTGTTTGTGGTATATTGTTCTAGATATCTCCTCTTCATCCATACATTGTTCATTCCCATGGAAAAATTGTTGATCGTCACATCTTCTCAATCCATCATCGATTAGAATGGCTTCTTAGCATAGGTTTCTTAATTGCTTTTCTAGGTTGTTCATCCATCCATGCCCTTTGATTGTTTTTCATTCCCCTCATCCATCCCTTTTGGTTGATTTCCATTCCCCCCATCCATATCTCTTCCCTTTCTTTCATCATGCAGGTTATGAAAGGATAGAGCACACGGTTCTCTAAGGACACTTGCAGATCAACACCAAAGCACATGTAGATTGATTACACGCTTTTACAATAAGGAACGGATTATTTCCCTGGAACTCGGTTTGCCAAGATCTTCATTCTACCCACCCTCCATGTGGTTTAGGATTATCAATGGCAGCCCTCTTCTTGTTTTCTTTGCAATAGTTAAATTGCAGGTTTTTTTAAAACTTTAGATCTTTCATTTTACTAACACTTAATTTAGATTAGATTCGTATTTTACATGGTTTATATTAGTTTTAATCTTTCTTTGATTGAATGATAGTCAATGCTTAAGCTGTTATTTTAAATTTTTGCATAAGTTGTTCATTTCGAGGAAGAGTAGGTTCAGTCTCCGCAATTTCTTCAGCAAAAGCATAATACATGATAGCTGCATAGGCAGCCGGGGAAAAATACTGTGGCTCAGAAGGATTCTTGTAGATTATAGGTAAAACAGATTTCTTCTACACAACTCATGGCTGATAACACTTCAGCAATCCAAATGGTCAAGAATCCAATATTTCATGACCGAACCAAGCACATAAACACCAAATATCATTTGATTAATGATTCTGCATTATGTGAAAAAACATTAGTGTCAAATTGCTAGTGTCCAACTGGAGAGAAACCAGCGGATATCCTAGGAAACGCAATGGGAAGAGAGAAATTTGAAAAGTTCAGAGGCATGCTTGGTCTCACTATAACCCCTACAAATTAAGGATGTAATATTATTGTACAAAATATATTACTAACCCTATGAGTAGGCATTTATCTTCTTGTAGAATCTCGAGACACATCTAAAGGTGAATTGAACAATCATCCCAGAGATGAACTAATCGGTTATTTTCACTATAATAAATATGTATTTGCATCTCATCTTTCAGTTATTGGAACACAATTTTGGCTTGCACCAAATTCGTTGTTAATCCTTGGTCCATTCCAGGCCTGGCATCAGGAAACATCTAATTAAACACTATTCTTTAGTTTCCTTTCAAGGTTATGGAAAGTTTGACATTGCCAAGGGCTTAGTCCACATTATACCTAGCATACACATGCCAGTCATGTCGCTAACTAGATTACTTCGGAGGTGTCTTAGCTAGAGTCTTGCTTTCTTTAGTTTATGTTTCTTTTTAGCAAACTTTGCAAACACTGTCTACTTGTCCTTTTACCAATAGACATTTGGTATAGGTGCTTACAAACTAACACCTTAACAAGAGTCTCTGAGCGCTTTTTAGTTGCAGGTTGGAGATAAATGCAGCGTGGACCACATCAAAAATGCATCAACTGATAATCCCTTCACACGTTGCTTTGCACTTTCATTTCATTAAAAAGAACATAGACCGGTCATTATAGAACCTCCTCATTATCGAGATAGGTCAATTTTCTGCTCATTGACTTACCCCCGCATTGAGGTAGCCTATTTGCCTCTCCTGGAATGTAGATCAGAGGTCAATTGCTAACATTCAAAAGAAACCTGGTAAATGCCAACGAAGGGCCTAACCTGAACCAGATTGAACAATTCCTCCTTGAAGCTTGGACAATCTCTTGGTTTAAGGAGACAACTTTCATTGATGTTGCCACAATTGTACCAGATTGAACCTCCCGGCTAGCCAATTTGCATTAGGTACATATTACAGTTCAATTTAGCTTTGTAGTGTACTTTAATTTTGGGCTAAAATGAAAAAAGTATTCTTTCACGAGTCTACACACACCATAAAGAGTTATCACAACTCTATCCCAAAACCATGTTGTCAAACAATTACACATATGCAGTTGGAGTTCACTATGAATTCCACGTAGTTGACTTGTATGCACCACTGAATTGTGGATACTTCAAAAAGGGGTGTACACATCTTGGTGAACTCAATGTAAGGATTTATCCTTCAAAATCTTACATTGCAGTCTTTTATGACCATCGGCAGGGACAAACGACCAAACTGATTTCCCTGAGTTAGACAACCAAGAATTTTTTGATTCCTTCAAGGTTCTTGATTCTATCATTTTTCTGTTGCAAGGCTTCACCTCTGAGTATCCCCACACCCTTGTGCAAATAAGCACTTATTAGGATTTCCCTCAATCATGACAAGGATGTCATTGATAGGTTTATTCATCATTTGTGCCATATTGGAGCGATACTTGTGCTGATCTTTTGTACCACATCATTGAATCAACATATTTGCTCAAGTTTCAAGTTGGTATGTTGCTGCTACAGTGATTTGATGAATATTTCAGTGTTTTGAGAGTTAGATGTTGCTATTACAGTGCCGCTACAGTGCTTGGTCATCAAATCAACACTTTGGAGCACCTATTGCCACCTTTTGGAGGCAATCTCATCAAAGGTTAAGATCTGATTTTTATTTGCAGGGTTTTGAGACTGTGTTGTTGCTATTTCCAGCCAAATATCAGCCATACAACCTACCATAAAATCAGTCTTAAAACTCCCAGGGCATCGTTTGGTGTTGGTATTTGCATTGGGTTTTAGGTGAATAGTTAGGGTTTGATTTCTGCAATTTATTTGTAAAAACCCAGCTAGGGTCTAGATGGATTTCACATGGATAACTTCCACATTTTGTACCTAGGGTTTTAGCCTAGGGTTTTTATTTTTTCCCCTGCAAATTAATTCAATAAAATCTGGGTTTGTTTCCTTACAATATCTTGATCAAATTTTTAGAATTAAAGGGCAATTTCATAAAGTTATTATTTCTGCCCTAAGAGGAAAAATTAGGGTTTCCGATAAATCTGAAATTATTTGGAAATGTCCGTTTAGGGACATTATAGTGGTATTAGAGCAGTGATCTCGCCAGCCTGTGGATCAAACAGAGAAGGAATCCATGACATCGTTTATTGATATTCAAGCAAAGTTCTTACAGCGGGAAGAAAATATAGATCTCATTCAAGAGGTGTTGATAAAAATAGAAAAGTACAAACTTGAGGTCCCCAGGATCCTTGACCAGTATCAAGGGATGTCTAATAATCTTAAATCTAAAGTTTCCTTTGATGATTATTTGGAATTACTCGAAATGAGGAATCAAAATAAAAAAGGGTTGTGTGAATACATGTGAATACATAAGAAGGTTGAATTAGAAAGAAGAGCAATCAGAGTTGCAAGAAATTGTGAAGAAGGAAGCACCATTCGCTGATTGCACAAAGAGTTCAGTAGAAAAGGAGTATATAAATCACCTATATGAGAAACAAAATTCAATGATCCACCATCAGGAACAAAAAGTGGATTTGAGTATTGAAAAGAAACCAGTTATTGTGCAGAGGATGTGATAAAGACCTAGAAAAGGTGTGATGAATAGCTAAGAAGAGCTAAGGAAGCTAAGTTGATAGCCACTCAAGCAAAACAACACCTAAAGGAAGTTAAGGGAAAAAATTCTCCAATTGTAATGGTGGAGCACAGCTGAAGAACCTCAGGCAAGCATGAGATAAATCTCCCTCATTTACCGGTGAGGCTCCCGTGTAAGATTTTGTCAGTTATATTTTCTAATATCTATTTGTTGGTTTTACTTTAACCGCGTAGCTCATGGACCATAGCTAGGCAATTTTGCAGCAAGTAAGCAGCTGTAAGAAATGTATATATGCAGAAGAGGGAAATAATTGAATGCGAGGAGAAAAGAAAGAAGATGTGCAACCTAACCAATAGTTGACAAAGTTGGTCACATGCACATAGACGAAACAAATAGATCTTGAAATGCAGAATTCAAAGCAAAGGAAAGTTTCAGATCCAGATCTAAGATAACACAGTTTATGCAAAGATCTAAAAAGAAATAAGAAACAAATGCACCGTTGACACAAAGTTCTTCGGAAATCTGCCTCCTCTCTATTCCTTAGCTTTCAGAAAGATATCAAGGGTTTCAGCTCAAAGTCTGGAACACAAGAATGTTGATTACAAATTTTGATCCTTTAACCTGTAGGTTCTTCCTCTATTTATAGTGTATAGAGGGCAATTACAAATAGGAAACTTCAACTGAACTATAACATGTGGAAGTTGTCAAGGAAACATCTGGCAATCTTTCTCCTAGAATTCCTCTCTAAGTGACATGCATCTGAAGTTTAAGTCAAAGTTGTGCACATCTGCCACTTATCTTAGAGAACCTTTTTTAAATAACTTAAAGTATTGGCTTTTAAACCAATAACTTTAATCTCACAATTTCATCCGGGAACATAAGAAATAAGAAAAGAAAGAAGAGAAGAAAGAAAGGTTCAATTGTCAGCTGTAAAACCCTACATTTCTTTTTGTTCTGATATTGAATATACTTGTTGAACATGTAATTCAACATTTTCCCATCTATTTCCATCATCCTGCATGTTGATTGCAATCACCACTGGTCGTGTCGGGATTCTTCAGCAATTGAGTTGTGACTGGAAACGCTGAGGCTTGAATAATCCCGCTACTTTTAATTGCTCGCATGAGATATGTCCTTCTGGCTCTGGGTCTATCAATTAAATCAGTGATGGGTTCAGGGCCTATGTCTGTATCATTGATGTTAGCAAATCTGACAGATATGCATGAATCTACTGATCCTTCTCTTTCATCATGCTTCATCATGCCTGAAACAATTTTTGTCTGAGCTCTTTTTCTTTTAATTCTGTCGGAATCCCTTGTAATTGGATCAATTTGTGTAGATCTAGCAACTTCTTCTGATTCGGAAGATATAATAAATGCATCCGACATTGATTTGAACTTCCTTTCACTAATATGAGCACCTGTGATGAATACTTGCAATTAATTCAGACAAAGATGGAGCCCATGGCATGAATACTTGATTTTTATCACCAGATCTGATATAAAGCCCGCTGCCCTAAAATTTGAGACTTTGCTTGCATGCAAAGCAAGCAAAATTATTATTTAATTCACCTGGGCACTTATCAACATGCAGACAATCAGCAATAACTTCAGGCTATTCCAACCCTATGCGCCAAAATGCAAGCTTTTGAGCATAGAAGGTTCGGAAATTGCTTTAAATTCAAAGCAAAAAAATCCGAACATTCGGAGTTCTCAAAAAATCCGAAAAAATACGGAAAAATCCGGTTCGGAATAACTTATATTATTATAAATTTATATTATTGTATACTTATATCATTATATATAGACAAATCATACAAAAAAGCATCCATCTAATAATCATCATCACATAATGATTCTTTCAAAAGATTGCAAGAAGTTGCTTGGTCCCAAAAATGGATTTTATGAAAATAAGAAAAATATTGCCATCAATGCGTAGAGCTCGAGAAAATATACTTTTAGAGAAGACATCCCTAAAACGGAGCCACAAATGAAAGTTATGGCACATGCAAGTTTTTGCTGCTACATCTTCCCAGACCCTTTCCAAAAATGGCAAATTTCCCATGCTTGCGATTTTTTCACCAAGAAAAAAAAATATGCCAAAAAAGGGAATTTTTTTTTTCCTGCAAAAACAAGGCCGAACCGAACCGGATTTATTCGGTTGCTTCAAAAAATACGGTTCGAACCGGATTTCATACAAATCTGGCCGAACCTGGTAACTTGCTCCTTAATGACGCTTTAATCCAAAAACTCCTTCCCTTGGCCCCAAAACCTGTCCGGGTATGCAAACTTCATCAAAAAGAATTAACTTCTTCTCCTTTATGGCGTTCCATGCTTATATAGCCATCTGCATGCTATTTTTAATAAATTGCCCTTTCCTATTTTTGACAATTTAATTAATTAAAAGCCATGCCTCTTCATCCAATTTGGGCACCCAATTCTGCATGCTTCTGATTGTTTTTTAATGAATTTATTTTATTTATTTTTAGCATGCATCCTTGACTTCTCTTTAGCTCATCCACTTGCATTGACTTTCCTTCTATTTATGGTGCCAAACTTAGCTAGAAATACCATTAATAAATATCATTAAATACATGTATTAATGCCAAGGTGGGTCGCACTTTTTGGCAAGGGAATTTGCTAAAAATAGAAAGTCAAAGCAATGGGAATTTCCACCCTACATTTCAGCTCCAAAAATCCCATCTTTCACTTAAGTGATTTGACTTTCATAATGGGAATTTTCACCCTGCAAGGCAGGTAAGAAATTCCCACCTGCCTGCCACTGCTAAAATTCCCATTAGCAGCTTAAATCCTCCTTCCAAAAAGTGCGACTTGCATGGAAAATAGCCTTCTTCTGTAAAAGTGCGACTTGCATGGGTGAATAAACCTCTTTGATGGGAAAAGTTAGCCTGCTAGGCAGGCAAGAAATTCCTGCCAGTGCTTTAAGTGATTTTTCTTTATAATGGGAATTTTCACCCTGTATTGCAGGTAAGAAATTCTCGTCTTCCTGCCACCTCTGAAATTCCCATTGCAACTTAAGTGACTTTGACTTGATGGGAAAAAGTAACCTGCTATGCATGCAAGAAATTCCCACCTACCTGCCACTGCCAAAATTCCCATTGCAGCTTAGATCTATTATCCCAAAAAGTGCGACTTGCCTAGGAGAGGCTTTTTCTGCTTAAATTCTTCTTTTTTGGTCAGAAGTCAGCACTCTGTGATTAATTTCTTTCTTTGCTAAGGCCATGGATGACTTCCAGATGTTCCAGGCAATTAAACAGGCTATACAGAACAAAGAACGGATCAAGGGGAATTTAACAGACAGAACCACAGAGAAAACCGAAAAACATAAGCAAAAAGAAGTAAATAAAAACGAAAAACGTTGCCAGAAGTTGCAGACAATTGCTCTGAATTCATTCCTGGTGAAAACCCTATTGAGATGTGAGAATACTGACATGAAAAACTTCAACAGGGTTCAACTGCAGCACAATTCACATTAAACGGAACATTATTTATTTAATAAATAATTAAATAAAATTCCCGCAGACAAAACCCGGCGGAGGGATAAAATGAGTTTTAGCATCTGGGTATTTGTCGAAATTGGCTCATATGATTCACTGGGAATATCTTAACGTAATAGAGATCTTCAGGCAATAAAAACACAAAAAGACCCGTTATTTTAAAAAAGAACGAAATTTTTTTAAAATGGTAGTCTTAAATTTCAGGGTGAAATCTGGGGACACCACAACAGCTACTCAGTCATTCAATCAACATCGTCTAAGACATTGGAATGGAGCTAAATGCATCCCTGGATTGGTAGGCAATGGTGGTGGTGAATATCAGTTATTATAGTGTCTCTCAACATGACTGATCACTCACTTAGATACATGAACAATGGTGCTCAAATACTCTCCCAAGTGGGCCACTTGTAGTATCTACTTTGGTTAGAACTAAAATATCATAGTCTTTATAGAAACTTGATTTAGAATATCGGGGCTTTTGCCTTCTCGACATTAATGATATCAAGATCTGATGGGCTAATTCCAAGGTGTTTCAATAATTTCTTGCATGTTCTTGCCAGTAAAGCTTAGGATCCCTATAATCTTTGATCTTGTGGAATTATCAATTTTTCAAGATTAGTAATGTACCTAATCCTCCAATAACTTTTGCTACTATACAGAAATGGATATTAATTAATTCTACAGAAGCAGGTTGTATGTTGAGTGCTTATAATCAACTTTTACTACCATTATGATAACATTCATACCTTTTGCCATTTGAGTAAACCTTGTCAACGGTGAATTAAAAAATATTCCCTTCATGTGTGTTAGAACTTCTTGCTTTTGGAAATGGTTGTAAAGATGTGTGAGTTGAAGACTTTTTAAACAGTCTTCCTATTAAGTTCTTTTGACATACTAAACATTGTCTTAAATTTGCTGTACTGATAAAAGATTACTTCTTGTAAGCAAATCCTTCGGTGGTAATTAATAAGTTTTGAGTATCCCTTGAATGCCCTTTATCCATGACTGGAGGGAAATCTTAGTACTAAGGGTCTTAAATAAGTTTACTTGTGGAGCACAGTGATGACATTTAATCAGATTATGCTGACTTTGTTGCAGCATATGCAAGGGAGAAAAGAAATCCCTGACCATAGGACTGCACCATGGATTTGCTGGAATGACACAGGCAGAACTCTCCATTTAACCTCTTGTTAGGAAGTAATGGTGGTTGGCTCTAGTTAAGAATCGAAAACTACACTAATGGACCCTATTTACATTGCCTATATGTTCCATCCTGTTATGCTTGGCATGTTCGGCCGGGACTTAGATGCGGGCCTAAACCGGAATTCCAAATTACCAAGATCATGAGTCCCGAAATCGAGAATCCTGGGAAAGTACTTCTCAAAAGTTCCTCGTTGAGGATGAATAGTTAGTCCCAATTACATCTATTGCTCCAATGCCTGTGCTAAGTCCTCGATTAGCATTCGTCCGATAAAATCAGCAGCTCCCAAATATTTACAGTGTTGCAGTGGCGAATGGCTCGAGATGCTCCACAGATCCCCCAAACGCCTTTGGTCCCATGAACAAATAGAATATAAAGGGCAGTGCCACACCCTCTTCTTGTCTATCAATATTACGTGATTCTTTGCAACCAATTTCTGCTGAAGGTCACTAATGGTTGAGAGTTCAGAATTTTGGCCCAGAGGTCTTGAAAAGAGACATCTTGTGAGTTGAAATAGCCTGCAACGAGGTCATTGATGAATTGGATTGACCATGAAAAGGTTCCAGGACTTGTATGTCATCCCTGTTGGAAAATGATACCTATGAAGACCATCAATTTATAGGCCTTGCAAGTCGAAGTCATCCCTTGATCTATCGTCCTTGCACCATATATGCATCAAGAAGATGACCTAATTAAGAGCTTTAATTTTTTTTTGATTAAGAACATCAGAGGGATGTGACCATCTTTGCAGTAGTGAGTTAGAGCCAGCCTTCGCAATAGAAGCAGATAATATACCATTGCTGACATTGCAATAGTTCATACCTGTCCCAAACTTTTAATGTGTAGGCCTCGAGAATCAACTTGGTACATCTACTAGTGAGGAAGTAACGTCAACAAACTGATCTATCGATCTTCATATTAGAGTGTTTAGTGGAAAGATTGTAGGTTAAGTCCCATTTTCACCTTAATGTTGGAAATTGGTCAAAGACTCTACCATCCCTTCTCCAAGCAAGGAAAAAGATACATGAAGGCATTAAGACTGGTTGAAAGCATGCATTGTTCATGCATTATTAAATGCATCTGGAATATAGAAGTCTCCGTTTTCCACAACACAATCAAGTTCTTGCAAAGTGTATAAGATATATTCCAAACCTCATTACAAGGGACTCCACATGTCCGCATCCTGTACACCAGCAGTATAGTGGAGGAGCTTCATGTGGCACAATAGGTGCATGTTTAGCGTATTTTCTCTATCCAAGTGAACACCACCATAGTGAGCTTGTTGATCTACAATAGGAGAATTCCACCACAGGCATTGAAAAACCTCCATGCAACAGTGAGCTCCTTGAATGGATGTTGTCCCTTCATTAGACTTGCATTCCATGTTGATCGTAGCCGGACCCTTCATCAAGCATAAGGAACTGAAGAAGGCCAGCTTGATTAGAAATTTATAAGGGCAATTATCCAGCAGTCATACTGTTTCACAATAGTAGGGAGATTACACCTAGGGTAGGGTTTGAAGTCATAACCCTGGCAAAATACCATGCTACCCAAGATTGGGTTTTCAGTCATCTTATTCTAGCCATAAACATGTTAAAGGCATGCACAAGAGTTCTTGAATTGAATTAGCATTTTGGAGACATATCTATATGGGATTAGTCCCATAGAGGTCCAACAATTTATGAGCACACATTTTCATATCCACATGCATATTCATTTCCAGTATGCCATTCTACGATAGGTCAAGTGTTTCAGCCATCAGCTAGTTACTACTGGATTCAAAACAAATATTTGCAGTAAATGAAACATACCAGTCCCTACGACATGAAAAGTGTGCAGACGCACCAGAGTCAATGATCCAGCAACTGGTACCACTATCATTCAAGCATGATGTCGTAAGACAATAAAGAGCATGCCCATCATCCGAATCCCGTTCTTCTGCAACTGCTGCCACATGTTCCTCATCACATGGCTTTTTGTTCTGCTGCGAAAGATCATACTTCCACTTTCGACAATCCTTCTTGAGGTGCCCAACCTTGTGACAGTAATAGCATGTGACCTGATACCGAGTGGAAGACTCACCAGATTGACGTTTCCACTTTCCCTTTGACTGAGTGACAAGAGCACTCTCTGAATGGTCACAATTAGATTCTGCCTGAAGTTGTCTCTGCTCCTTTTGCAACAGGTAGGAACTCACCTTGTCAAACGTGAGTGTTTGACTTTCAGCCATTAAATGGAGTGCCTCCACAAATGACTCATACGAAGAAGGTAAGTTGTTCAAATCCAGAGCCACCATATCATCATCGTCCACCTTTTTGTTGATGGAAGATAACTGGTCTCGGAGGTCTTTCATCCGAAGTAGGTGCTCAGACAGCGATCCACCTTCTTGTAACTTTACGGAAAAGAGCATATTTTTCAGGTATAAAACCCAACTCTTTTCTGACGTCTGATATTTATCCCTCAGACTGGCCCACAACGTGCTTGCCACAGTGGCATTCCGCACTTCCGGTATCAAATCATCCGACACCGACAACTTGAGAAGCAATAACGCTTCCTTATGACGTTTGTCATAATCCTCGAAGTTCGTTGTTGGTCGACTTTCATCACCCTTGATTATTTTATCACAATCACGAAACTCCGCGACCGTTAAAATCTTATGACTCCATACATTAAAATTAGTGCCCGTTAATTTTTGTGTCTCCGGCAAAGTTAAGTGTGAAATATTTGCCATTTTATTATTCCAAAGTAATGGAAATAATAAAATAAAATTTTACCCACACTAAAAAAATATTACTTTTTCCAGCAAATACTTATTCCAAATAAAGTAATTGCCCACTTAGTAAAACAATATTACATATTTGTGCAAATAATATTAAAAATTAATTAACTCCCAAGAAATCGAATGAATACCTTTGAAGGTGCTGAAGCCCTGAAAATAATATTAATCCTTACGACTTTGCTTAAGCCTTCACCTTCCAACCACGACTTTGGCAATAAACTGTCTGCAAAGGCTCTCACATTTTTGCCTCCATGAGAACTATGTTATTCTTACACACGAGTGTGCTTCTACTGCTTTAAACGATTTCGAACTGGTGACTTTTGAAATCACAACTGCCGCGAAAATTGAAAATCTTTGCCACTCGTCTTTCCTTGGATTCACGACCACGATTCTTGTCCTCACGACTGTGTATTTGCGACTTGATTATTTGTGAACCATTGTCCATCGATATTTCCTCTGCCCCAAAAAACTTACAACCTATGAACTAGAGTCACGATTTGCCAAAAAACGATTGTATCTGCGAATTCACGTTTTTCTTTCACAACTGTTAGGCCCTCGTACCACGTTTTCTTGGCCTCGAATGGAGGAATTTGAAAAAGGTCCTTCTTTGCCCTAGCATCTGGTATTTTTCTCCAAATACCTCATGTTTTATCAAATTCATGCCTTGTTAGGGCTTCCTTCAATTTTTAGTTCGAACTGCAAGCTTGGACTTTGATAGCAATGTTCCTCACAAGAGAAAATTTTAGAAGGCTTCATACCTCTTGGAGGCTTCCTTGAACGGCAACCTTTCACACTTTGATACCAATTTGTTGTATACAATTTACCGATGTTATGCGAAGATTCAGAA
Organism: Taxus chinensis; assembly: GCA_019776745.2. NCBI lineage: Eukaryota > Viridiplantae > Streptophyta > Pinopsida > Cupressales > Taxaceae > Taxus > Taxus chinensis. The sequence goes on along the minus strand of JAHRHJ020000033.1, from coordinate 288,896 downwards.
AGAATTAGAGAAGGCAAACTGCACTGTATCAAAACACAGGCAGAGGTTTATTTATAATGTGAAGAGGAGGTATTGGTTGAACAGTTACCAAACCGAACAACTACATAAATTAGTTTTACATTCTATATAAAGTGCTATATTGCATAACATTGGAATATGCAGCAATTTTAGACGATGCAACTAATTTAACAGATTACCAGCAAGTAGAACTTTTAAACAAGACAATACCATTTGGGCCCAAATTTGTATGTGAAGTTATATTAAATTACAGCCATGTGCTATTCACATGTATGAATTCAGATCTCGTAAGCTTACATTTTTTAAGCCTTTAAATAAGGCATTGCAAGATTAACAAAGCATCAGGGCGAGCATGACAGGGGCAAAACAAAAACTAAAAAAATAGGAAAACAGAATTTTCAAGGAAATTGCTCATACCCAAGCAACGAAGTATGGTGTACAAGTCCAGTTGCATGAACATCTTGGTCTTGCAATTTCTGTACAGGTAAAACAATTTCTGGAGGCATCAATCGTTTAAAGTATCACCTTGCATGTATTGTTTGTCGAGGACGTTGTGGTTTGCCCCAATGTTACGGAAGAGGCAAAATGAGAGATGAAAGCATAAGCTGGCATAGCTAGAGGAGAAATAAACTAGAGAGGGAAAGGGTGCATGCAACCATAACAAAACTATTAGACCTGGGGCTCATAGAGGATTTAGAGGATCATGCGGCAACAATTGTATGGGCTCTACTCTTGGTCCACGCATACAACGTCTGGTTTGAGCCTGAAAATTATCAGCTTCATCAAGTTTCCGAGCAAAGGCATACAAGAACTTTTTTGTGACCAAGGAACATACCTGGAGCACAACCTTCATTGCAAGGTACAACAACTGGAACAAAGGATTTGCACGAGGAAGCGGATAAAACATGTGCATTTCTTACTACAACAACCTTCCATTTAATGTGCTTCAAAGAATTCTACTATTACTTGGTGACAACATTTATAGTTGCCAGGGAAAGGGTACAAGGCACCCTCTCCAAAAGATTTGAGTCCAAGAAATTGCTTAGGGTGCCATTACAAAGTGCAAGCATGCGACTACAATTCTAGAAGATCAAAAGAAACAATGGGCAAAAATTTGGAATTAGCAAGATTCTTTCATGGATGGGTGGATAGATGGAAAGGAACCGCACCCTCATTAATTTTTTAGCGTTCAAATGGTGAGATGGTGTTTTTGAAGGCTATTGAATGCCTCTAACATAGTAAAAAATAAGAGAATTTGAGTGATTATATTGGAGAGATTATTGTATTAGAGGTTATGTATCAGAATGTTGTGCAAGTTGTCACAAACAATGCAAAATATGTGGCGGGGGAGACTAATTACATAGATGAGACATCCATCACTCTTTTGGACTCCTTGTGCGGCTCATTGCCTTGACCTTCTTTTGGAGGACATAGGCAAAATTGATTGGGTGAGGCCACACCTAGAAGATGCAAGAAACATAACTGTTTTATTTATATATCACCCTTTCCTAGGGTTTTCGAGCTTGATGAGAGAAACTTGCTTTAAAGGGGAAAGAACTTGTTCGAGTAGTTCATTAGGTTTGATGAACTAATTCTTGATATTCCAAAGTATTTGCTAGTTTGGATGCATCCATTGAAGCAAATGTTTGTGAGTCAAGCATGGTCTCACAATATTCAAAGAAAGCTGATGGAGAGAGGATTGCAAAGATAGTTTTTGGATGATATCCCTTTGCAAAGAGAGCTATAGAAGATCACTCAGAGATAGCTGTAATTGGGATAAAAAAATAATCTTATATTTGGAGTTCCTTTATTTTAAGTTGTTAAATTATAAATATATTGCATTCCAGTTTTGGCGACTTTTTTGATATGTGTGGACTTTATTTAGTAAGTTGGTGTAACCTTTGAGTACTGGTTTAATTCTGTGTGGCTCACATGGTGTCATTCGACTGGTTTACATGCCGTTGGTGATGTTTCTACAGGTTTGGTTGATGGGGAGCATCAAACAATCATTGTGCAAGGTGACACTTTCTGAGGCAATGGATATTATGCCAAAGAGTCTATCCAAAACTATTACAACGGGGATATCACCAAGATTATGGTCCTTTTGAAGAGATTAATTGATGGCTTTAAAATCAACTCCACCAAATTTATGCAAGCGTGGTACTACCTCAACCCCAAGTATTTCTAGTTGGTTGACCATTCAACTGATGTGAATCGATTAGGTTATGGCAGGGCCTTTCAACATGTATTGAGCAGGATGATAAGATGTTGAGACGAGGATAAATTATAGAGTGCAAAGCTTACAAATGTGGAAATGTACAGGCTCTTTGTCTTCCTTATTAGCTTGGGGAGTTCATGTGCTCAACTCCATAGGGAATCACACGACAAGGTAATAAAAATTAGAATGTTTATAAGTTAATTATGAGTATACAAGAATTTGATTTTATCTAATTTACCTTATAATACTTTTGATTATCTTGTTTGTAGGTTCTTAGAGGGATGGCATTAGGGAGGAAATACCCCCATCTTCAAAAGCTAGCCCTCAGAATTCTCATCTCAAGTTTGGGTAGCTTCTAATGTGAACGCAACTGGAGTTTGTGTTTGGTGGTCATTCACACTGAACTGAAGCGCAAATGGTTTGAATACAGTCAAAAAGGCTCAACTCACTTGAGTTTTTGAGTGCAATACAATCTGGATCTTCGCACATGAAAAGTGGACGAAATATTAGCTCAGGATCTCATTGATTTGGATGAGATAGATCTTAGAAGTGGCTGGTAAGAAGAGGAAATCCATGACTGAGGACGATTTGCTTCTTTTGAGAATGTTATGGAGGGAACCAGCCCTTAGCAGGACTTGGATGTTCTTAATTGTTTGATGACATCAATGGTGGTGGATCTCCAATCATGTAATTCAGCTAGGGAAATGGAATTGTGTGAGTTCCAAATATGAGGCACATTAAAACCCTTTAAAATTGGAATTTATTGAGTCGTCTATATTGGTTCTAGTAGTTTTGACGCACAGCTAATGACTATTTCCCACTGATTGGTGTTTTGACAGGGTTGATGATTTGCAAATTTTCTTTGATCCCGGAAGCGGGATATGCTAACAGCTGACCTAATGTCCCCATTTCTAAAGACCCTTAGCCTATACATCCCCGTGGGCTTCAAGGGATGTGCAAGGGGAACATTTTTATTAAATAATTAAATATTATTGCCTGGAGCAATAATTATTTAATTATTTAAGATTGCATTTAATTTTTAATTTGAATGGACTCCCAAAAATATAAAAATTAAATGGGGAATTAATTAAATAAATATTTTAAGTGGCTTTTATTGATAAAATCACCCTTTGAAAAGGGGACGCCACACCTAGGGAAAACAAAATGCTTTTATTTAATGTTTCCCTCTCCTAGGGTTTTCGAATTTTGTGTCTCCTTGCTTATAAAAGGAGTGCTAGGACCATTATTATCTATTATGCTATGATGAACTTATTTTGATACTCCATGCTTGGATTGGGATGCATCCCATTGATGTCACTCCTAGCTCTTGCATGGGAAGTTGTATTTATGGTTTTGCATGATCCAAGTAGCATCAGTATTTCTAATTGTGACATTCTTATTTCTTGCTTTGGCAATTTTAATTTTGATTGAATTTTTCAAGTGGAAATCTGCCATTTAATGTAGCGCATTTGTCACTTATGAAAAAAAGGTTGGATTTTGTTCCTGCATTGATTTGGCTGATTTAACATTCCTTATGATAGAAATGGTTTACATAGCTTATTAGCCTTGGCGACTTGTCATTAAGTCAGATTTATTTTGAGCTTGTTTTAATGCCATATCATTGTATTTGCAAATCTGATCTGCTGTTGAATTTAATTGCTCTTTTGAAAGTTGGCTAAATCGACTGAGATGTATTTGGAGGCATAGGTTTTGGTGTAAAATCGGATTTATGAAAAGGTCATTCACAACCCTAGTGACTTGCCAAATTTTTTGGGGTATGTTTTGCTAATGAGTTGGATAAAATTGCAACATAATTAGACTGGCCGATTTGTGAAAGTTCTATTTTCTAGTTATCGGCAAATTGATTGGGAAGAAAATTGGAATATTGAAGGATCCTTATGAATTTTGGAAAATCTCAATCTATCATCTAGAGTGACTGTTGTTATTCCCTTGACCATCTTCAGATATTCAGTTTGGTTGATTAATAATATTAAATGTGATTCCTAAATAGGAAAATTTGAACTAGGTGAATCATTGAATTTTTGGAGTTATGATTTGGTGCCCTAAATGTGCTCTGACCCCTTTTTAGGGAAAAATTAGTTTCTCTTTCACCACCAAATCAGTGATACCAGGTTGACATGATTGTCGCATCTTCTATTGGTGTTGATAAAGCTGCTGTGTTCTCCTTAACCAGCGACTTCACAAGGTAATCTTCTGGTAGTTTTGAGGCATGATTAAGCCTCTTAATTGGCAGCAGTTGGGGATTAAAAATAGAAGTTTGGTAAACTTCTAAAGAGTCTTGCAATACATGTAAATTATTTTAAGCCTATTACAACATTGCATAGATAGAAATTTATGATGATATTTTTCAATGAGCAGCGAGTTTATCATAAATTCATATTACTTAAAGTTTGGTTGTTGTATTCGCTGATGAATGCGATTTTGTATTGTATTTGTATTCAAATCTAATAGAAAACACTTCTGCAACTTTTATGTGCTCATTTGATACATTTTGTAAATGCAATTGCTTAAAATTGCTGAGTTTTATTCAGAATTGTGAGTTAATATTGTTTGAGTTTGCGAGTATTCCTGGTATTAAACCCTTGTCCTCGGGTTTATTGCCGAGTCATCTATTTGATCGGTTCAAATATTTCTGACTGAGTTGCGAACTATTTGTAAGTTTGATTGGAGCATCAAATCAAGAGTTGGTGGTTCGTGCCTATTTTCCATTGATCCCAGAAGAGGGATATTACAAATATCTCATAACTTCTTAAGTTTAGAGGAAATATTAATTTAACAATACTCAGTAGGTTATAGTTAGGATTTCAAATGCACTTTCCTAAACTTTCATGCGTAGACTTGGTGATTCGTAAGGAAGATTTGTTAAACAAAATCTCCCCAAAGCCAAGATCAAACCACTGGTTCATCAATTGAGGTCGAACCACAAGGAATCTTGTTCATGGAAGGAGTAGAAAATGCAAGTCCTACACAATGTGGACATAACTTTCACCTATCCTATAGGAAGATAGACAATTGAGTTGATCAGGATTGCCTACGAAGAATATATCCCCATCTATATTGCCTACCTTTAGGAGCACTATATCTTCAAAAGACCCTGATCGAATTTTTATTTGAATTCAAGGTTCTTTGCCAAAGCCTCATGATTACACAGCTGACAACCAAAAGTGCTAAAATCGATTCACTCTACACTTAAAGACTCAGGCATGCATTGGTTTATGGGACTTGGAGGGGACGCAATTCCATTCATAATGGGCTGAAATGGAAACGGCATTTCTGATGACAATTACCAAGACTGTTGTTAGGGTTCGTGACCACAAAGATTAGAACTCTTTAGAATGTACCCAAAAGGAGGAATACAGTTTAAATCCTTGAAGATTATCATTGATAAAGTTCCACTATCGTCCATAAACGTTGTGGCAATGGTCTAGACCAAGAATTAAGTAAAACTATATTCCTGAGGGAACCTGGCTGATGAATCTAGAGATGCTCTGAATCTTATGGGTAAAGGTGATGTAAAAAAATTGGAACTCATAGACATTGCTGACCTTTGTAGGAATTATTCGAGAACCAGACTTGGAATTGAAAGGAACAAACACAAGAAAAGAAGTAATGAAGTAAGCCAACTCATGGAAGAGTTTGTCAACCTGAAAATAGACATCTTAGTGCACTTGAATACATCTTTCGATGAGATTCAAGCAAAGGTCAAGGCTACTGAACCTTTATCTATTTATTGCCCCAGATGTAGAGACAGGAGGATGAAATCCTTGAAGATTATCTTGATAGGTTCCACTTTGTCCATAAATGTTGTGGCAATGGGCTAGACCAAGAATTAAGTAAAACTATATTCCTGAGGGAACTGGCTGATGAATCTAGAGATGCTCTGAATCTTATGGGTAAAGGTGATGTAAAAAAATTGGAACTCATAGACATTGCTGACCTTTGTAGGAATTATTCAAGAACCAGACTTGGAATTGAAAGGAACAAACACAAGAAAAGAAGTAATGAAGTAAGCCAACTCATGGAAGAGTTTGTCAAACTGAAAATAGACATCTTAGTGCACTTGAATACATCTTTCGATGAGATTCAAGCAAAGGTCAAGGCTACTGAACCTTTATCTATTTATTGCCCAAATGCAGAGACAAACATGCACTTAAAGATTGCCCCCTGGACAAGGTAGACATATGTGGTATTTGTGACCAAAATCACTCCACTAATCAGTGTGACTTACTTCTAGCAATCAAAGATCATATGAAGAAACATGCCCACCAAGAAGCAGAACTTAACTACATTAGGCAAAGACAAGGTGGTAACTTTTCTTCTAACCAACATTCTAACCCATTTGTTTCCAGAACTCCTTGGCCTGCAAATCAATGGACTGCACCATGGTCTAGTCCACAACCTTAGGGTCAATGTCTCTCAGGAATGGCATAACCAACCATGGTCAAATTGCTACCAACAACAATGGGTAACTCAACAATTTCAACCACAATAGGACCTCGACAAAATTGCAATCAGCAATTATAGGGTCAAAGTCGGAATCAAAATGTGCAAATATTAGCAACAAGCCTTGATGATCGGGCCTTCTAATAATAATCAACAACCTCAAATAGAGCAGGTTAACCAGCCACAATTTCCTGCTCAACCTGTGGCAAATGCTAAAAAAGTAAGCAGGGAACCCCTATCTATAATGTGGAATCCAGAAATTTAGCTAGTTTGAATGTTATCAATTGTGGCAACATTTACCTTCATTCCACAAAGACTTTACCCCAACCTTCTTCTTTGGTCATTGAAGAAATAACCTGTGTTCCATCAAGTTTCTAGGATGGGGAAGATAAGGGACAGTGGGACACATTTCCCGGACGGATTTTTTGGAGGCCATTTTTTAGGGGATGATAGGGGACAACTATTAAAAATAGGGTAAAATTTAAAAATATAGGAACTTTCAAATATTCATATGATAACATTGATAAGGCATTCATCATATATATTATAGAACCTTATTACATAACATTAGAGTTGAATTGAGATTTCACATAAGATTCAATGTGGATATATATAATAATTACAAAAAAGGCGCAAGGGCTGCAAGTTTCAACAACAAAATGACAAAATGTAGAAAATATATTGCTGCCCCTAATAAGACCTTGAAGACATAGAATAATTCAGAATGTGATGATAACATACAATAATTCAAATCAACAGAATTGAAAATTATACAAGTCATGCCGAAGACATGTTGATAACAGACTAGTTAACCAAGGAGTATAAATTCAAACTTAAAATACTGATAGCAGGATGCTTCTGTGTCCCACAGAAAACCATCAGACAGAAAACTTTAATGTTTAATAGCAAATAATGAAACTACACACACTTCAGACATCTGATGAAGAAAGGACAGAGTCAAGTGCATTTCAGAGAAGCTTAACCACTTTGGGCAGAATAATAGAAACAACTTAAAAACAAAGCATTCAAACAGAGAAATTGCAGTGATTACACTTCCATGATATCAATACACATACGAGCTTTTGACTCTCCAAAACAAATACAAAATCCGTATCGTGTCTCCGTCCCGGAAACTTGGCGTAACATAGATTTTTCACTCAAATTTGGCAATCTATCCTTTGACACTATTAATCTTGACATTGCACACTTGCATGGAACAAATGCACTCTCCTCACTCTTGCTTAACACACCCTGATAGCCCTTCATACACTTTCTTATCTTTGCACACCTCTATTCATCAGTCTTGAAGTTTAACTGCATAAAATACATCTAGAAACATCCATTCTTAGGCCCATAAAGTCAAAATATGTTTTTCTCCCTCCTGATCAAAAACATCGGTTTCGAGTTGGTATTGTAAAATGTCAATCCTATCCCTATTGTACGGTTTTGGACCAACATGTTTTGAGTTAATTATTTTAATTCCATCACATTCTTATGAGAAAATATACCCCCTTGTCAACCTTTCATGACATAACAAACCTTGGAAGCATATATAAGCAAGTAAATCATACCTCATTTAAGGTAACCTGGCACTTTATGAACTCCTCATGTAAAAGCAAGCACTAAAGGCACTCAAAGCTCCCTAAAATATGAAATAATTCATGCACATCCATTAGGGCAACACCCTCTACTAAGTCTAAAATCTCGTTCTAGGTCCAAAAGTCTCCATATTCTTTCTACAAGCAAGCAAAGTGACCCTTCCCAAGTATTTGAACAAGTGTGAAACTCAAGTAAAGCATTACCAAAGCATGATTCTAAATTCTGATTGCACTAAAGTAGATATCACATGTTGGGAGAATGACATGTGGTTTGATCCCTCTTCAAAAGTAGTGGAACATGTTGTGGTGCACAAGGGTTCCCAAAACACAACTAACTATGTTTTTTAGGAACTCCTTCTTGCACTACAAGTGTTTTAGGGTTTGAAAAGAGTTTATAGAGCCATTATAAAGGTGAGCAAAGAAGACCGACACACAATGACACATTTCCAAGTAGGTGAAACACTCAAGAAGTTTTAGACCTAGATTCCAAGTAGGTCCAAGACTATACAAAAGGGTCAAGGACCATACAAATGTTTTTGAACTGTATTTATATAGTTTTGACCAGGTTCAGTTTCAGGTCAATTAATTTCAACAATGAAGCATTTTTCAGTTCAGATCATCCTGTTCCTGCACTCAAACCACTCAAACTCTTCCATATCCACACAGAAATCAGCTAAGTGCAATCTTTCCCTTTGTTTTTGATAGTTTTTAGATCAATAGTCACTTTGAAAAGCGTTATTATGATTTGTACAATTAATGTTGGAAGTTAATTAAATCAGAATATCCACCTGTAACATTATTCATCTTTTTTATGTATGTTAATTAAAACATTCTAAAAAATTAAAAGGGTGAGATTCACTTCCCAAAAAAGTGAAATCATTTGGTGAACCTGACCCTCTCTAATCGAACATCATAGCCCTAACCCTAGTGGCCTTAGGGTTTCATTCTTTGGTTGTGGTCTTAAATATTTTTTTATTCATCATGGCACATATCACTATTTGTCAAGTCTCCTTGTATCATTTAATTCAATGACACCCAACATGTAGAGATACTCTAACAAAATAGTGCAAAAATCAAACTCCCTAATAATATGACACCTTCCCATGTGAATTTAATTTTGAATCATATTTTAGCTCCTTCCATTAGTAATGATGACATATTCCATAAGGCTATCTTAGAGTCTATTCAATCTTTACACGATGCTTTTCAAGATAAATTTCAAGCTATGAATACTACCATTACATCTCTCAAGGATGAGATACAACATCTCAAGGATACTTCCAATGCACATATTAGTTCTCTTTCTATGCATCATGATATTCCTAAGGCCAAAGATATGCAATGTGATACAAGTTTTATGTCTACTACATGTGCTCATACAAGTGAGGTTAAATTCCTACATAGAGGCAACAATGTGTATGTTCCATGAGATCAACCTCTTTATTTGAAAAGAATGCTACACAACATGATATCCTATATGAGTTACTAGATAAGAGGTTAATTACTTTGTTACCTACTCATTACTATCTCACTTATCAGCTTATAAAATCAAAGGTCAACCATTTTGTAATTATCATGGAATTAATGCACATTGTGACAATGATTTTATGATCTACAATGCAAAATTCAACAAATTGAGTGTAAGGTATTTATTTCATTTGATACATTTTTACTACACCTTCATCTCCAATTTGTAAATCTCAATGGATTCCTAATGTTGATCCATCTATGTCTAGTGAACATAATGCAATATCACATGTTGGAACTTCTACAATAATACAAGAGCCACCTATTCAAGAATAAGATAAGAATGACAATACCTCCTTTAGAAGCACCAATATTAGTTGAAATGACTTACATCCTACTATTGTACAAACTACCAATGAAATCATCACCAATCAAAGATGACCAATTACACATGGCCTTATAACACATAGAGCATACAAAGGAAAATCTCAAGGCTCGCACTATATTAACAACATAAATCCATGTACACAAAGATGATAACTGGGTTGATGATTAGGATTATGATAACAACAATGATGAACAAATTGATATGTTAACCAATTCTTCTATGGATATATCTCCTTCTCCACATAAGGCTATGCTAGATTCTAATCCACCTATCAATACCAATTGCAACAATAATAATACTAAATGATTCCTACACCTATTACTAGCACAGTAACATCTATTAATGATTCTCACAAAAAAAGTATCAATGATGGATGATATGTGGATCTCTACATGCATGGGTAAATATAGGATAAATCCTAAGTATACCTCTCAAATATCCACTATATGAATTCTTCTCCAATACTCAGGGGGCATCCTACTTTCCCCCTCTTTCCACATTTATGTCTATAATTTCTCCTACAGTCATATGGGATACTACATACAGTTTTAATGCTTCCAATCTTCCCATATTACACCTATTGGTTATGGTAAGTCTTGTGTCTCTCCCTCCATCGTTGTTGAGGTTGATACTCACAATCCTCCTACCACTACATATGTTGCACATATCTTGAATCACACATTGATCCTTATGTTTTCACTTACTATTGCCATTATTGCCAACAATCCCAATATTCCACTGTATTCTAGTTGCTCCTAATGAACACACTCTTATTTCTTATGTCATCACACTTACTACTTATGCAGTTGGGATCTTGGACTCTATAGGGTTCTCCCCTCACTTTTTGACATTGTTCTTTGGTAGCTCTCATGATAACCCACCCTCATTTCCTGATGACACACTCTATTTATAGGTTCAACTTGATTGTTGAGGGAGCAGTTTACACCTTGAACCTCACTTTGCACACACACACACACACACACATGGGGGATCAAATTTCCTTCCCATATTTATTTGCATACTCTATATCAAACATTGAAATATTTACTAAATACAAAAACATTCAAATATTTGCAAAAATACAAAATTAGGACCTATTTTTATGGTATACATTGTTTGCACTTTACATTATACATGTTGTTTATTCCTTTGGTTTGATAGATAACATTTCTTATTTACACACATGCATTCACGTGGTATATTGAGCATGATGCAGGACATACATAAAGTGATACATGATGACAGGTGTTGGCCTACCCTTTACCCATATTAACCTCTGGGGCATCTACTTTTGCATACTATATCCAGGTGCTATATTTCCATTATAGTTCCTTTCTTTCCTCATTATGTTTGGTTACATATATATTGTGTATTTTCTATATTTTGGACTAATAGGACTAACACATGTTTCTTGTGCAACGATTACATTTATTGCTTCACTATCTCTTTTATATCATATGTTATGTGTTTTTTTATCACATTTGGATACACTTTCTTTTCATACATGTTTGCTAGTTGTGTGTGTGTATGTTTGTTTTCTACTTTGATTGCAGCCTAAGGGCCTTGCTTATCTTGTGACACCATGGGTGTCCCATGTTTGTGGAATAATGCCTTGTGTGTGGTTGTGCATCTCTTTTTTGTAGGCTCAAGGGCCTTGATTGTCTTGTGACACCATGGGTGTCCCATGTTTGTAGGTATTTTTCCTTTTTTGTGAAACTATTTGATATATTTGACTTTTTTCTACATTGTATGCACTTGTTTTCTACTAACACATGGTTTTCTATTGTTGTTATTACTATTTTATTGTGTTAACACTATTATGGTTGTCATGCTTCTTATTCTTGTTTATCATGTTTTGTGTCATGGTATCTACCACACACATCCCCCTTATAGGTATAGTTTCTTCTTGGTGGCCACCACACCAACGTTTCAGAGGTTATAACATATCCCTTTTAGGATATCACTTTTAAACTCAGAAATTTATCAAAACCTGCAAACTGAAATTTGATTTTTCAGAACAGCAAGGTACAGAAATCTAAAAATATATATATCTTCCAAAATAACCACTTCCAACAATACCAAAAGCTTCAAAAGATGCAGAAAAGTATAGAGAACAATAAACAATTGAGAAATAATTTTTAATGGCCAACGCTGAATTTATTTTATTAATTTTATGACAGCAAAATGAGGAAAAAGTACAGCTGACCGTAAACTCCAAAATATCAATAGAAAATGATTGGAATAATTTTCTATGGCATCAATATGACAATAACAAGTTCCAGATCTGAAATCTCCGGAAACGGGCCACGGAAACCCCTTCAAAATGCTTCCCAAATTTCCCAGGTAGGTTGCTCCACTTGTGGGAGACACCCAACAGCCCCAAATCTGAAAATAAATGAAACCCTTGTTGAAGAATGGTTGTCCTCCTCTGAATCTGAATCTCTGATTAATTCTCCAAATCTGATCCAAAAATCTGAACCGTGCGAACAAGCTAGGGATATGGATTGGAAACCCTCACCGAAGAATGCTCTACCAGCTAGGGATGGATCTCTCACCACTGAAGCTAGGGATCCTGCAGAATCTGACCTCCACAAGCAAAAGGCTGAAAATAGCAATAGCTGAAAATAGTTGAATGTTTGAATGATCTCCAAAAGACCTCAAAGGGATATTCTATAACTTTTTTCCTCCAATAAACCCTAATCGATAACCCTTTGAGAATTTTTCATATGAATAAATATAACTTAAGTGACTTTATTGTGCACATGCTAAAAAATACACTTAAGTTGTCCCAATGAAGAAATAGAACATAAAGTACCACCTAGTCGCCCATCACTTAAGTCAATGACGAAATATAACATAAAGTGAAGGTGGTAACAAAATAAACCCATACCCAATAGCCTCCAACGTCTCTAGCCTCTTGGGTATGACCAAAGCTAAGACAAAAATAAGCCTCTAGGCCTCTGGTGTAGGAATGGGGACATTACAGTCCTCTCTTTCTAAAATTTGCTTGCCCACAAGCAAATGCAAACCAAGATGCTGTAAAATTTGCTCACCCTCCCAAGTAGCATCCTCAAGTGGAAAATCCTTCCACCGCACTAGATACTCGGTAATAACCCTGTTTTTGATCTTCCTTTGCCTCACCTCAATGATAGTTTCTATGGTTCTAAGACTAGCTTTCCCTCATCGTCCAAAGGTGGCAAATCTGTAGAAGGCACAATATGTTGTCCAAGTGCCCTTTTGAGGCACGAAACATGAAAGATGTTGTGGATCCTACCCTGTTCTAAAAGTTCCAACTCATATGCAACTGCCCCAACCCTCCGTACTATCATGTATGGTCCATAGAATTGTGGTTTCAACTTCTCGGCACTGCTCTGCTTAAGTGAGGATTGCCTGTAGGGTTGCAATCGTAGAAAGACCAAATCCCCTATCTCAAAAGATCTCTCAACCTTGTGTCTGTTTGCATAAATCTTTTGCTAATTTTGTGCTTTCTGCAAATTCTCCTTGAGGGCCTTCAGAATATCCTGGTTCTCCTGTAACCAATCACGAGCTTTGGGAGCTCGGCTATCTGATAATACCAGGTCCACAAATGATGAGGCATCGTATCCATACAATGCCCAAAAGGGAGCCATGCCAATACTCATCTGGTAGGTGGTATTGTAACAATACTCACCCATGTGTAGCCATCTAACCCATGCACGTTGATGTCCTGCAACATAGCTACGCAAATAGCCCTCTATCCACTTATTAATTATCTCTATCTGCCCATCTGTCTGTGGATGATAGCTAGTACTAGGAGCTAACTCCGTACCTGCAAGTCTGAAAATCTCCTTCCAAAACGTGCTCATGAAAATCTTATCCATGTCACTGACAATGTTCTTAGGCAAGCCATGAAGCCTAAAAACACTTGTGAAGAATGTCAGAGCTACCTGTGGTGCCTTATGCCCAAAAGGCATAGAAAAGAAATGGGCATACTTGGTCTACTGATCGACCACCACCTAAGGGCAATCGTGCCCACGCACTAAGGGAAGGCCTGTAATAAAATCCATAGATATGCTCTCCCATTTTTGCTCAAGGATAGGAATAGGTTGTAGAAGTCATGTTGGAAAAGAATGCTCAGCCTTGGTTTGCTGACAAACCAAACACTCCCTAATATGGTTAAGGACATCGTCCTTTAACCCTTTCCATGTGAATCTCTCTCTGATGTACCTGTAGGTCTTAAAATACCCAGGATGTCCTGCTAGAGGTGTATCATGCACTGCTCGAAGGATCTTCTCCTTCATCTTGGACTCGGGTACAAGGAAAATCCTATCCTTGTAGTATATGAGGTCATCCAAGATTATGTATCTGTCATCCTGAATAATGCCATCCATGATCTCACATGCAAACTGATTTTTGGAATACTCAACAAGTATGTGAGCCTTCCAATCAGTTGAAACCTTTGACATAGAACTAATCATAGAGGTAAGGTGAGGCCTCCTAGATAATGCATCAAGCTACCACATTATTCTTACCTTTTGTGTACTCTATGTCGAAATCATAAGTTTGTACCTTGTTCACCCATCTCTGTTGGCGGTCGTTGAGATCCTTCTACCCCAAGAAAAACCTCAAACTGTTGTGATCCGTACAAACCACGAATTTACTGCCCACAAGATACTGCCTAAATTTGGCCAATGCATGCATAATGGCCAACATCTCCTTGTCGTAAATTGAGTACCCCCTCTCCACATTACTCAACTTCTGACTCTCATAGGCAATGGGATGCCTATCCTGCATGAGTACCGATCCAATGCCCTCACCTGATGCATCACACTCGAGTACAAATGGCCGAGTGAAATCTGGTAATGCAAGAACTGGACATGAGCTCATCACCTCCTTAAGGTGATCAAAAACCTGTTGTGTTGATTCTGACCAAGCAAAAGCCCCCTCCTTGGTCAAATCTGTCAAAGGCGCAATCAATCGAGAAAACTTCTTCGCAAACCTCCTTTAGCAAGTGCGTAGACCTAAGAACCCTCTAAACTGTGTCAAAGTCCTTTGGCAGTGGCCAATCTAATATTGCCTAAATCTTTGCTCTGTCAACCTTGACTCCGCGTCCTCCAATCACATGGCCCAAGTATAACAACTTTGTCATGCCAAACTCGCACTTAGAAACCTTCGCGTATAGCAAATTAGCCTCTAGAATACCCAATATCTCATCAAGATGTCTCATGTGATCCTCCCATGTCCTGCATATAGACCAAAATGTCATCGAAGAATACCAACATGAACTTCCACAGGTGGCGGTTGAACACATGGTTCATACAATGACTGAAATGTAACGGGTGCTTTAGACAATCCAAACGATATCACCACAAACTCAAAGTGACCATAGTGGCATCTGAAAGTTGTATTCTACACACCCCCCTCTCTAACCTTAATCTCAATGGTAAGAAAATTTCTTCAAAACCTCCTGTATTAAGTGCATAGACCTATGAACCCTCTAAACTGTTCACCATGTAGCTCAATCCTTGAGTGGCGCCCAATCTATTGCCACAGGAATCTTTTCTCTGTCACCTTGATGTATGGCTATAACATGCCATCAACTTATCACCAAAAGTACCGAATTAGCACTAGAACTGATACCTATCAAGATGTCTCTGATATGTCTTGTCCAGAATGTTGTCGAAGAAACACGAACTTCCACAGGTGGCGGTTCAATCTCATGGTTCTTACAAGATTGAAATGTAGTGGGTGTTAGACAATCCAAATGGATCACAAGGGCTAATCACATCCCCCTGCACAATTTGACGGTATCCAGATCGCAAATCTATTTTAGAAAAAAAAGATTGCAACATGTAGCTTCCATTAATTCATCAATGCAGGCACAAGATACTTATTCTATAATGGTTTTCTTATTCAAGGCACGATAATCTATGCACATCCACATGGTTTCATCCTTCTTCACCAAAACTATTTGAAGAAGCAAAGGGATCTGGAGATAATCCTGATATATCCCATGTCTAGAAGTTCACGTATGGTCCTCTCAATCTCATCCTTAAACCGTTTGGGGTGATGGTAAGGATTTGTGACTACGGGCTTGTTGTCCTCAAGCTCGATCACATGCTCAAATCCTCTATCTGGAGGTACACCTGGAGGTATATCGTTGAAAATTGCACTGTGCTTGTCCAGTAGGGCCTGGACATCAACATGATACTTTGGTTTATCCTTGTTTGAATTCTTGGTCAAAACCAAGCATTGAACTGCCCAATCCACATCATTGTGCCTGAGAATCCTCTCCATCCGTTTGGTCGTGAAGCTCTGGGTGCATCTTGAAGATAATCCTCTTAAGACCACATTCTTACCATCGGACTTAAACTTCAACTCCATCAATCTGAAAGTTAGTCTGAAACTCACCAAGTAGTAGAGCCACTGCACTCCAAGCACTATGTTGGTCTCTCCAATACCAACAATATAGAAATCATCGGTAACTGTATAGTTACCCATGTGATGCTCAATTGTGGGATCCTCCATGTACATCTCATGGACTCCCCATTGGCAACAACAACGTTGAAGCCCTCGAAGTCTTCGGCCTGTAGACCTCGTCTCTCTACCATAGTGGCATCAATAAAATTGTGGGTGGCCCCACTATCAATAAGCACTACCACACGTTGTCCCTACATGACTCCTCGAACCTTGAATGCCTTGTACTTGGGGGTACTAGACAATGTAGTTATGGTCTTAGTGGGAAAAGTCTCCTCTGCAGTCTCAACACCCGCACTATCCAAAGCATCATTGTCATCAAGCTCATGAGGGTCTACTACCTCCTCTCCCTTGTCATCACTGTCCTCATAGACCTCAATGTAGTGGGCCTTGCCCTTCCCAGAGCAATTATGTCCACATGTCCATGGATGACGGCACTCAAAGCATAGTTTCTTCCGCCTCAATTCCTCCCTAAGCTCTGGTGCAATGCCTGGCTTCCTAGCCAAGTCCTGTCTCCTGTCATCCTGTCTAGGTGGAGGCATTTTTTGTTGAACTCTGGGTGGAAATCTAGACTTTGGAGTAGACGACTCCAAATCTCGAGCTCTCCTAATGGCCTCATGTAATGAAGGAGGCTCAAATGCCTTCACAAATCCAGCCAAAGCATTTGTCAACCCTGCTATGAATAATGAAGTCAACCTCATCTCAAAAATATCAAGAACCATCACTGAGAGTCTCTGAAAATCTGCAATGTACACATCCAAGGAACCTATCTGTCTCAAGTGAGTCAACTCCCTGAAGAATCTATCAGGATCTCTCCTATCAAATTTGTCCTCCAACCTCCGTGTGAACTTTGCATATGTAGCAATGTGCATGTGCCCTTGTGTCACTAGTCCATGATGCCACCAATCATGTGCATCTCCCTCAAGATGTAGGATCGCAAATTTAATTGCATCCTCCTCACTCATGGGGTTCAAATCAAAATATGTCTTCAACTTTTGTACCCATGACCATGCGGTACACTTCTTAGAGCCATCAAAGTGTGGAATAGAAATCTGCCCCAAACGCCTTTGTAACTTAGGTATTGAGCAGTATGATGATCTCTCTTGGGCTTGCTACTAATCTTCCATAACTGCAATTTGATAGTTTATCTAATGGCAATTAGCTTTGCAATTACATTACCCTCGCTCAATAATGCATTAAGAGACAATCTTTTCAGAGAACAAAATATAATAAAAACCTCTTCACAAGTGTATTATTAATGTCTCATGGAGCTTTGTAGACACTTACATGGTGACCTTACAATATAAAGCATGTTGGATTGATCTAGTAATACAAGGATTCCAACTCCAATCTTTGACCCACAATATCCTATCTAATCTCTCCTAGAATCACTCCCACCTCCATAAATCTCTTCTCAAATTTTCTGCAGTTTATTCAACAAACTTAACTAATGGGATATTTAGGGCGATATTATTAATAATGAGGCACGCCTTTAGACTCAGGGTAATAATAATTACAATGCCCAAGTGGAGTTTTCACACCAAATTCTGATATTTATAACAATATCTAATATCTCTACTAACCCACTAACTTAATAATGTATGTTGTATGAACCCATTTAACTATTGCATCAAACAATGATGTGAGCCTCAATTTTCAAAGTCATTAAAGCTGCAACATTCCCCCCTGTGATTGTGAGCCATGGATGAGTTTTGTTTGGAGTACCTAGTCATGATAAAACAGTTCTTCAAAGAGTACCATAACTCCAACAAGTTTTCTAGTGGAACCATTATCCGATATGTATGTGATTCCCTAACATTCACAAACTGTGTGCAAAACTGATTTTTTGTGGACCATCTGCCACTTAGAAACGTACTGATTTCACCCCCAAAACAGCCCACACTGGGTCGCTCCAATGGTATCGCTCACTAGCAAAGCTCAGTGATTCAAGAGCAATCAAATTTTCATTTGAGTCTTCATTACATCACAAATGAAATATGAACATACAACAGTGAAGAGTTCTGTTCTAAATTCCTTGTGTGGCCCCATCACTTGCGACTTGCAGAGGTTGATTAACGGCCCTCAGAAGTTACAGCTGCAAATCCTCCAGCAATACAATTTCTGATTTTATCAGCAATACATTTCTGAATATAAGCTTTGCAAGAGAATGTACCCCACAAAATACGGATGTTTATTCATCAAGTGAAAATGCCTGAATTTTACATAATGAATTATGCATGCACTTTTTTTGTTTCAGACCTGTTTTTATTTCAATTTCTCGTGGAAAGAGGGTTTTTGTCAAATTTTAACAGAAAAATAGTTAACTAAACAAACTATTAAATTTCATAATATTTCGAATCTGGTTGTTCCCATACAATCAATGTATCAAACTGATTTTTTTTCTTAAAACACTAGCAAAAACACTCAACTTACACAGACATTTACGCTAGATAAAGGATGAATCAAGCTGATGTAAATTGTGATATCCCGTGTCTTGTTCTTATCTTTCCAGAAAAAAATGAGACATCAATCGGATGAGTGAATAAACTCCGTTCTTTTTGACCTCAATGTGATGTGTCTGCTGGAAGGTTTTCGTCCCTAAGCTCTTCGGGATTCCTTCAACCATCTTCTTCTTCTTCTACACTTGTAGAAGGAATTTTGCTCTGATACCGGATGATATGAAATTTATAGTTTATCTAATCCAAAATCGAGCTTCTACATTAAATAATAGAAGAAGTGCAATAAGTGACAATGTTCAAAGAACAAAATATAACAAAAACACTCTTATTCATTATTCAATATCATGGAGCTTGTAGCAATTACATGGTGAGAGAGCTTACAATCCTAAAGGATATTGTATCTCAATTAATACTAAGGATTCAACTCCAATGTTTGATCCCACAATATCCTCTCTTATCTCTCCTAGAATTTCTCCCCATAAATCTCGTTGCACAACTCTCAAATAGCTACGTGCATTGTTCCTTCAACAAACTACAACTAATACAAGTCATTCTATCTTATTAATAATGAGTTGTTTTATGACTCATATTAATTATTACAATCCATTATTTTTCACAACAAATATGATATTAATATAATGATAGTGTTAATATCTTATTAACCCACAAACTTACTAATGTAATATATGAAATTACATTCCCAACTTTACAAACTCAACTTAGCCGTGAGACTAATCCAAAGATTATTCTAAAATCTTCATGCTACAATAATCTGGAAATGGCATATTATCTCAAGCACCTTGCTCAAAGATTGGTATTTTTCCCAACAAGACTCCTCATCATGTGACTGCTTCAGAATCTTTCAAGAAAGAGGGCTCATGAAGACTCAAAGGCTTGTTAGAAGAATGGGGGGATTGCTGCCCTGAATTACTTTTCTCACCTTTTTCCTTATTATTCCCAGATCTAATCTGATTCATGTTTTATGTGAGCATACTCAAGTAGAGGTTGGTTGTCTCTTGTTGTTTCACCATGTTGATGAACATTTTCTTCATAAAATTCTCATTGAGCTCTTCCACATTCTATTCTTGATCTGCCATATTTTGACCTTCTTTTCGAGGTGTATTCCTCCTGGAATATACCTTCATTCACTACCCAACAGGCTGGAAGAAAGGTGGCTTTGATACCACTGAAATATCCCTTTTAGGATATCACTTTAAAACTCAGAAATTTATCAAAACCTGCAAACTGTAATTCTGATTTTTCCAGGACAGCAAGGTACAAAAATCTAAAAAAATTATATCTTCCAAAATAACCACTTCCAACAATACCCAAAAGCTTCAAAAGTTGCAGAAAAATATAGAGAACAATAAACAACTGAGAAATAATTTTTAATGGCCAAAGTTGAATTTATTTTATTAATTTTATGACAGACAAATGAGGAAAAAAGTACAGATGACCATAAACTCCAGAATATCAATAGAAAATGATTGGAATAATTTTCTTTGGCATCAATATGACAAGAACAATCTTAGATCTGAAATCTCCAGAAACAGGCCACGGAAACCTCTTCAAAATGCTTCCCAAATTTCCCAAGGTAGGCCACTCCACTTGTGGGAGACACCCAACAACCCCAAATCTGAAAATAAATGAAACCCTTGTTGAAGAATGGTTCCTCTTTCTCTGAATCCGGAATCTTTGATTAACTCTCCAAATCTGATCCAAAATAACTTTGAAACATGCGAACATGCTAGGGATATGGGGTGGAAAACCCTCACCAAAGAATGCTCTACCAGCTAGGGATGGATCTCTCACCACCGAAGCTAGGGATCCTACAGAATCTGACCTCCACAAGCAAAAAAACTGAAAATAGCAATAGTTGAAAATAGTTGGATATATGAATGATCTCCAAAAGACCCCAAAGGTATATTTATAACCTTTTTCCTCCAAAAACCCAAGTCGCACCCCTTTGGGAATTTTCTCATAAACATAAATATAACTTAAGTGACTTTATTGTGCTCATGCTAAAAATTACTCTTAAGTTGTCCCAATGAAGAAATAAAACATAAAGTACCACCTAGTCGCCCAACACTTAAGTCAATGGCGAAATAAAACATAAAGTGAAGGTGCTATCAACATAAACCCATACCCAATAGCCTCCAATGTCTCTAGCCTCTTGGGTATGACCAAAGCTTTGAACCCGACTTGGCCTCTTGGGCCATTTGGCTTAGGAAAAAGGGGGCATTACAGAAAGGGGACAGCTTACTTAGACATGGGTATACACATTTTCTGTTGAACCACATGATCAAATTCTTCATTAACACATGGGTACATTAATAGAGGGGGCAAAATCGGGGGTTTATTTTAAATTTCCACTGTGGACACATGCAATTTTTCGTAATGGCACAAACATATGCAGAGGCAATAAAAATACCTCAAAATCAACCCGTTGGACTTTGACAAAGAAATCAATAAATTTTGAAAAAATTACAATGGTTAGTTTACCAGATTAGTCAGGACCATATGATGGTTCTGACCCTATTATATGCTTTTGGAATTTTATCTAAATCTTTCGATGGTCTCAGTTTTTCATCACTGGTACAACATTTCTATATGGTTTCATATCAGATTGACTCAGTTTGAGCAAAAGATTCAGGGGGCATGAAGTGTTTCATTCTCTCTTCCTCCATGGTACTCAAGTTTCATCTTCACTTTTAGACACATTGGGGGGGCATGAGTCTCCTTTCTCCACTCATAGCATGTAATCAACATGCACCAGTTGTGCTAGCACATGGTAAGAGTATGGGGGCATTTCTTTTCTTTTCTACTGTGTCCTAATTTACAAATTTGGGCTTATATCTGTCTGTAGCGGTATAGTCCGTAGGGTTGTGGAAGGTATCGAAACATGACTAGGTTCTTTGTAGGTAGACTTTCCTAACCTCTTGCACTTAAGTTGATGAATGACTTGGATACACGGTCTATCTTCCTTGGCAGGGTGCTTCAGCTCCTCATCTTTTTGGTTCTTTTCTTTGGCATGTTTGTGTGTTGGGTTGGTACACCTAATGCAAAAAACTCTCTTCAACACAAATTAGGGACTGATCACCCTCAATTCTATCAATCAGATTTAACCAAATCCAGAATCTTTAAGGAATAAGAACGGGAGCACATTCCCTCCGCAAAAACAAACAGGTGAATTAGCTTCTATGTTTTGCATCTCTTTTGGCATTTCTTGTTGCACATTTCTTTACAGTACTTTGATTACATTTTGAAGTTACAATTCAATTTCATATCTTGGGTATTGACTACACTTTATGTTGTAGGTTTCATTTTGGAGCATGCCAACACTAACACAATGGGATGCTGCAAAACAAAGTTATTGTGAAAAAAGAAAAAGTGTGTCTACCCACTCATGTATCTTTTCCTTCAAGCAATGTAATTTCATTTCATTCTTAAAGGGGGGCAAATGTAGACACTCAAATTTGGTAATCTATCATTTGGTACTGTTGATCTTGGCATTACACACTTGCATGTACAAATGTACTCTTCTCACTCTTGTTTAGCACACCCTAATAGCCCTTTGATTGTTTTCTTATCTTTGCACACCTCTTTGTCATCAATCTTTGAAATTTAACTACATAAAATCCTAAAAACAATCATGCTTAGGCCCATAAAGTCAAAAACATATGATTTTCTCCCTCCAGTCAAAAAATGTCGGTTTCAGTTGGTATTGTAAATATGTCAATCCTAACCCTATTGTATGTGTTTTGGATCGACATGTTTTGGGTTAATTATTTCAATTCCTAACATTTTTATGAACAAATATCCCCCTTGGTCGGCCTTTCATGACATAATGAACCTTTGGGAGAGATATACAAGCAAGTAAATCATACCTCATTTAAGTAACCTTGCACTTTATGAAATCCTCATGTAAAAGAAAACACTAAAGACACTCAAAGCTCCCTAAACTGTGAAATAACTCATTCACATTTATTAAGACAGCACCCTCTACTGGTATGAAGTTCCCTTCTAGGTCTAGGAGTCTCCATCTTCATTCTACAAGCAAGCAAAGTGACCCTTCCCAAGTATTTGAGCAAGTGTAAAACTCAAGTGAAACATTATCAAAGCACGATTATGAAGTTTGATTTCACTACGGTAAATATCACATGTCTAGAGAATGATGTGCGGTTTGAGCCCTCTTCAGAAGTAGTGGCGACGTCGGCGGTGCATAGGGGTGCCCACAACCCACCTAACTTTGTTTTGTAGGAACTCCTTTTTGTACTACAAGGGTTTGAGCGAGGAGTTTACAGAGGGTTTGACCATTCTGAAGGTGATTGCAAAGACCAGACACAATGACACACATTTTCTAAGGTAGGTGAAACACTTAGAAATTGCAGACCTAGATTCCAAGTAGGTCCAAGATCGTGTAGAAGGGTCAGGACCGTACAGACGCTTTGGACTAACTTTGTACGGTTTTGACCAGGCTTAATTAAATGTTTCAGCAACGAAACATTTTTCCAATTCAATAGATCAACCTGTTCCTACAATCAGACCACTCAAACTCTTCTAGATCCACATATGAATCAACTAAGTGCACTTCTTTCCCGTCTTGTTATTGATACTTGCTAGATCAATCATCACTTTGAAATGGGTATTCTGATTTGTGCAATAAATGTTGGAAGTTAATAAAATCGGAATATCCACCTCTAACATTATTCATCATTTTTATGTATGTTAGTTAAAACATTCTTAAATTAAAAATAGTGAGATTCACTTCCAAAAAAAGTGAAATAGGTTTCACCCCAAAATGAAAAATCTGGGATGTCTAAGCGATGATAAATAAACATTAATATACATCATATTCTGATTTCATAAACATTAAATAGGGTTCATTTTAGTTTTTATGTTCTAGAATTTAGTTTTAACATTTTTAACTTTAAAATTTTAATTACTATTAATTTTTTGTTTTTATTTTTAAACTCCACACTTTAATGAGGCAATCACAGTTAGGGAGTCAATTGAACAACTTTAGACAAAGTAACCAGGGAACTCAACACTTAAAATTGACATCACAAACACACTCACACAATGATGGAACACTACAATCCTTATCTTTACTTACTTTTGGTAAGGAATATCGAAACATATAGACAACACAACTCTTAGCTTTATTTCAAGCCATAAAATATGTAGAGATACAATAACTGCCCCTAAGTGGACGTATTTCAGTCCTACAATCCTATGCATAGACTTGTGCGCACCTTGTAGGCTAACTCTAGCTATCTTCGAAGGAAAAAAAGATCAAAATTTCTCTCAACCACCAGGCCATCCCCTTGAAAGGAAAAAAGTTACCATTACCTTTATCCATACATGATACGCTTAAGCTTCCCTTCATGACTCTTCAACTTTTTGTTTGTTATATTCTTTGACTCTCTGGAGCATTACTATGTGATGTGGTGTAGAAACATGGGCATTGTTGAGGTGTTTCACAGCTGTGTGCAATACACAACGTGTAAAAGTGGAGGAAATAAGGTTCAACATTACCTAGTTTGGTGAAGCCCTTCTCAAAAGTTGATCGAAATGTCTATTTCCGGGCTGACACTGAAAAACAAAGGAAATAGCACAAAACCCAATTGGAAGTAAACTAAAATTTATGGAAGCCAATCTGAAAATATTAGAAACCCTAGCAGTGAACTGAATTTGCACTTTTAGGGCATCAAACACCATCCAAACAAGCTAAAAAATGGTGTATAAATTCTCTAAAATATCATACTTAACAAATGGAACAAACACCAAGTAAAAGCAGTCCAAAGTATATACAAATTTGGAAACTCTATACAGCTATAATTAAATTTATGACGGAAAATTACAGCTTCACAACAATGGTTGGAAATGGAGATCCCAGGCCCCAAAACAATCAGGAAAGTGTACAATCAGCTTCTAAAACTATGAGGATTATGAATATCAACTCCAAATGAAGGAATGTGCCCTAGATGGCACCCAACTCTACTCCAAGCAAGTCGCCACCCTAGAAGAGGGCCTAAAAATGGCGATCAAACCCTAGCAACTCTTCTTCAATCAAACCCTCACTAAAAATCTGCAACATCAATCTTCTTAAAGCACTTTGAAAACCCCAGAATGGAGAATCCCCAAACAATTGAAGAGTTTTGGGTTCTTCAATCAAGGAAGGGACTTCATCCTCCTTGTTAGCCACACCAAAGGATTTTCGCCCTTAAGTGGAAGTAATTGAGCAATCAACCCAAAAACCATGCAAAGTTATTTTTAGATAAGATGATGATGCACAAATGAGCCAAGTGCGCCCTCTTTATACCTTGTTGTAGCTTCAAAACAAATTAGAATGTCTCCAAACTAGGACCGACCTCATAAGGGTACTTTTCTTTTATTTTTCCTTTGGCTTTTCACCTTCTTAACCCAGCCGACCTGACTCGTGGAGAAAACTATTAAAGAAGAATGCAAATGCTCACGAAATAACTGAAAAACATGATACATACTTCCCTTGCTCATTTCCTTTTTAACCCCCAGGAAGTGGAATGGGCTCAAAGTCTTCCAATCGAACTAGTTTGGAAAAGGGGGCTTTACAGTCCTCCCCTCCTAAAATTGTTTGTCCACAAACAATTGCAATCTCTCATGCCAAAGTGAATAAATATGTCGTAGTGCTCCAATAATCTAGATCATGTACCTGTTAAATGAAAAAGCTCTTGCCAAAACAAGCTCATATATTTGTTGCCCTTGTACTTTGGCAGCCCGTGAAGTTTAACAACTTCCTTAAAAAGGAAATCAGCTGCTGCCTCAATTCTGCCCTCTTCACTTTCACCTTCAAAAATAGCATTAACAATTTTTTTCTTTGCATACTTAGTTGTACAAAAAGCCTTCCAATCTATTATAATTTTAGACATAGAACAAAAAATTGAGGAATAATCAGCAGCTTGACAAGCTAAAACACATTCCAATGCGGCATCTTCACTTTCCGTTTGAACCTTGTCAACTATGGTGGAAGAGCATCCCCTAAGCATACACATGAATGCAACTGAAATAATGTGGGGGCTGCTAAAAATGATGACAACAGCATTAATGGTGGCAATTTGATGCATGGCTGTCTTGGAAGCACTTCTTCTAACATTTGGAGCTAGTAATACATCATCTCATGTCTCCTTTGTGCTTTGTTGGAGACCCTTTGCATGAAGATGCAATTTAGGATCCCTTTCACCTTGCTTTTGTTGTGCTACTCTGATATTCAAGTGGGCTGCCCCTTGGGATCTTCCTTTGGTGTTTTTAGTTTCTCCATTAGGAGGGATCTATGTCAACCCATTCTCCAACTCTTAATGGCATTCTTCACTCAACAACAAACTTGGAAACATTATGCAACGTTGACCTAAAGTAGACCACTTGAAAGAGTTACCTTGCTTCTCATATATGTGAACATGCTGGTCTGAATCATACTTATGCTTTTTCTTCTCTTTCTTCTCCATTCCTGGACCTGCACATAGAGCACACACATTAAAGGAAACAAGATCTCTCAACATTACTTCTTCATGCCTCGTAGATATGTGAACTAGATTTCTTCCTTTGCTTGAATCCTCCTCAAAATTCCCCTTCATATGATGAACTCTCAAAATTCACACTATCACAAGCATAGTTGTATCTATACCATTGCATTTTCTCACTCTGAATGAACATTGTAGGGGCCAGAAACTCTTCCAAAACAATGGCAAACAATCCCTCATTGATGGTAGGTGGAAAATCCTTCCACCTAGTGATTGAAAACATAAAAAATCCTTCCACCTTGTGAACAAAGAAATTGCGTAGAAGTTCACACAACTCCTAAAAAAAAGAGTTGGCACGGAAGTTCACAGAGCTTCACTGGAAGAGCTTGCCCAGAACTTTACAAAAAAGAGAGATTACACAAAAGTCCGCATAGCTCCTCAAATGAAAAGAGCTTGTGCTTAAGATCACATAACTTCTTAGGAATTCGCAGACAACCAAGGCCATAAATTGAGTATTTCTCTGTGCAACTATACATAAGTCTTGATGTTGCCAAAGGTTTACCAATGCTAGTTTAAGAACTTAAAACCTCCAACACACATCAAAGGCATGCAAACATACTTATTATTGTTAGATATTTTTGGTTGATGTAAGATTGATTGTAGGCCCGGATGCTCATGCATCATACACCCCTAGTAAGTGAAATAAACCATGAGCTCTTGTTCATGAACATCTTGTGAGATGTTCTATGAATCTTTCATGTTTGGCGATCTTGGATGCACTCATCCATGTTGCATCTTCAGTTATTCCATCCTTCCACTTCACCAAATACTCCTTGTACTCATTCGCTTTTGTCTTCTTGATGATTCTAGAATCGATCACCCTCTCAATCTCTTCTCTTACCTTCTTTGATAATTGTTGTCTCAATCTGCAATTGATGAATCTAAACTTGTTCTCCATTACTTGTTTGTCCCTCATTGTAAGGGTACAAATCCACTACATTGAATATAGGAGAGATATCAATCCCATCTGAGAGTTTTATCTCATAGAATTTTGTTGTAAGCTTCCTCAAGATCTTACATGGTCCAATCTTCTTTCACTTGAGTTTTTCATATGTTCCTCTTCAAAATTATTCTTTCCTCAAACGAGCCAAAACTAACTCTCCGGCTTGAAATTCATGCTGCTAAGATCAGCATGTCATGTGCATCTCATAGTACTCTTCTCCAACTTCTTTGTTTACTTGTTGATGTATTTCATGCATATACACAACGAAGTCTTCCACTACAAGCACTTATTTTATTTAAATAAGTTGTGTCTCTCAACTTGGGAACACCTCTAGTGTTGTAACCATACACAATCTGAAATGAACTCTTGGTTGTACTTCTATTGACTGGGTTGTTGTAAGCAAACTCAGCTTGTGCTAGAATCATATCCCATTGTTTGACTTTGTTCCCAACCAAACATATCAACAAGTTTCCAAGGCTTCTATTCACAACCCCTATTTTCCATTCAAGTTTGGGGATGATAGGCTGAACTGAAACTCAACCTTGTACTTGAATTTTTCGACAAAGTTCTCCAAAAATGACCCACAAATTTTGTATCTCTATC
Organism: Taxus chinensis; assembly: GCA_019776745.2. Classification (NCBI taxonomy): domain Eukaryota; kingdom Viridiplantae; phylum Streptophyta; class Pinopsida; order Cupressales; family Taxaceae; genus Taxus; species Taxus chinensis. The sequence continues at coordinate 260,723 of JAHRHJ020000033.1, read as the reverse complement.
TGAAACAATGCCTTAAGGTAAACCATTCAACTTTACCTCCTTGAAAAACAAAGTTGCAACATAGTGTGGCATCACTAGACTTCGTAACATACTATTCTTAAGAATGTCAAGTTTGCAGACATGGGTATCAGTAACAAAATAGTACAATCAATGCAACTTTTTTGTGTCCTTTGAAAATCTATCCAAGAATAGAAATCATTACACACAGTTCTTCCCACAGTCTTTCCGGTATTGGGAATGGCTGATACAAACCTATATTTTGATTTTTACCCTTTTGAATGTCGGCAAACTCTGCAAATTTGCACAAACATTCTTCACATCCACACTCATATTAGGCCAATAGTAACTCTCACTCAGTTGCACCAATGTATTATCCATATCAAAATGACCGGCTAGATCCCCACTATGTTTTTCTCTTATCAAATTCTCCCTGATAGAAGCATTGAGGTATACACAATTGTTGTCCTAAGCAATAATCCTTCTTGTAAAAGAAATCCAACCGTGGAGTTTTGTCATGTTGGTTGGGCTCTTGCTGCTGCCAAGCATCTTTAAAATCTAAATCTTCCTCATAAAACTCTCTCATAAAGTCAAATCCAACAACCTCTCTTCTCATCTCATGCAGCGAAAAACATTCTTAAATGCATCAACAACTCTATTTGATTTCCTACTTGTATGCTTCAAAACAAATGACAGTAACTTTAAAGAAATTCAACCCACTTCATGTACCTTTGGTTTAACTTACCTTGGTTTTTTATGAACTACAACGCTTGATGTTCCATGTACAAAATGAACTCCTTACGTAGCAAGTAGTGTCTCAACTTCTGAAGTGTGTGTTCAATTGCATAGAATTCTTGATCATAAACTAAATACTTTTTTTTAGCTTCATCAATTCTCGCTGAAATAAGCAATAGGCTTACCTTCTTGATTCAAAACAACACATATTGTTGTCCCACTAGCATGTCAATCAACTTGGAATACTTTGTTGAAATCTGATTACTTAGCACTAGCTTGTTCGATCACCTTCTTCTTCAAAATCTGAAAACTATACTCTGCTGCAACTGTCCATATGAACTCTTTTCTTTACCTCTCACCTGATTCATTGTTTCCTGTGGAACTTCTAGTAATAACTTGCACCCATATCGTTCCTCGAACATTTTCTTTAGTTCACAACTAATGAATTTCCTATAAAAATGACCCCAAGTAAAACTCCATGAAATTGTACTTCTTTAAGTACAAGCTTGCTAAACATGAAAACTTTTTCTTGGTTTGGTGATGCCACTCAACAATGGCTCTTACGTTTTTCAGGATCCATCCTCAATCCATTATGCGGAAATCACAAAACCCAAGTAAACCAATCTTCTTTCATAAAACTGCAACTTTCTTCAAGTTGACCAGCAATTTCTCTTCTCTCAACCTATGTAACAATTGCCTCAAGTGCATCTTCTTCTTTTGTCTACTAAAAATCAGAATGTCATCCAAATACAATAATAACAAACTTACCAAAGTATGGTTTCAGCACTTCATTCATGAGTCTTGTGAATGTGCTTCAGTGCATTTGTCAACCCAAATGGCTTGACTAGCTACTCATACAAATCATCTTTTGCCTTGAACACAATCTTCCACTCATCAACTTCTGTATTCTGAATTTGATGATACCCACTCTTCAAATCAATCTTCAAAAAGTACCTAGCTCCACTCAAACAATCCATCGAATCATCTATCCATGGCAATGGAAATTTGTACTTGATTGCAATATTATTGAATGGCATGACTAGCTACTCATGAAAACCGTGTTTGGGCTTGAATGCGACCTTCCACTCATCAACTTCTCTATTCCGGATTTAATGATACCCACTCTTCAAATCAAATCTTTGTGACAGTACCTAGCTCCCCTCAAACAATCCATCAAGTCATCTATTCAAGGGCAATAGGAAATCTGGTACTTGATTGTAATCTTGTTTATCAGTCTAAATTCAGTGCACATTCGCCATTCTCCCTTTTTTGGTGCTAACATAGCCGGAACTACATATGGGCTCAAGCTTTCCCTGATCAAGCCTTTTTCTAATAGCTCTTGGACTTGTCTCTTTCATCTCCTCATTATCCATAGGTGTCAACCTATATGCTGCCTTTGTTCGGAAAACTAGATCAAAGAATTAGATCCATGTGATGACTAATACTCCTCATGGGTGGTAAACCATCTAGTAGATCATTGGAGATGATCTCTTCATACTCACCCAACAAACCCTTCACTTCATATGGAATTTCACCCACACTATATGTTCTTGTCCCAACTTGCATGTGCTTGGGAACGAAAGCAAAACATGTTTTCTTCTTCTTCAACTCTTTCAAGAATTGTTTTTCGGAAATCAACAAACACTTTAGGACTGCCATCCACTTCTCCTTTGTCCTTCAATGGGCTCAATGTATACTTCCTTCCATCCTTCACAAGAGTGATGTATTCGCTCTACCATCATGCAAAGCCTTCCCATCAAACTACCAAGGCCTACCCTGAACAATGCATGGCATATACATTTATGGGCATAATATCACACAAAACTTTATCCTATATGAACCAATCTGAAAATTAACCCACCATTCTTTAGTCACTGAAATCTGATGTCCCTTTTGCAACCAAGACAACTTATATGGGTTTCGGCGTGTGATTCTCTTCAACCCAAGCTTCTCTACCATCTCATTAGACACCAAATTGTCCGTACTACTATCAATAACAACCTCGCAGCATTTACCTGTAGATTTGCATATGTTTCTGAAAAGATTCTTCCTTTGCAATGGTTCATTCTCCTCCTTGGCTGGTTTCAACAACACTCTCTTCATCATGAGAGCTTCTCCATGTTCTGGTTCCTCTGTGTGATTGGGTGATGCAACACTTTCCTCATCCACTTGTGCAATGTGATTGCTAGCCTCATTTCTTCTACTATTGTTTTGTTGTGCTTGTGGGCACTCAAATGCTCTATGCCCAACATCTCCACATCTAAAGCATGTACCCATGAATCCTCTACCTCTTCCTCTACCAAAGTATCCTCTTCCTGTAGAAGGATATCCTCTACCTCTTGGCGTATGACTGAAATTATGAGAAGTGCTTGCTTCTCCTTCATGAGTATGTTGTCCTCTTCCGTTGTGTGCTTGTTATCTTCCTCACAAGAACCTTCCTCTACCTCTTGATGAATTTGTTTGTCTCCTAGATGACTTCTCTTCTACCTTCAAAGCACATTGACATGCTTCTTCCATTGAATGAGTCTTATCATTCCAAACTCATCTTAAATGGAAATGCGAAGACCATTCACATACATTGAGATCTTCTCTTCATCATCTTCAACATGACCAACTGAATTTTGAGCTTGTAAAACTCCTCTGTGTAATCCTTTACACTCATCTCCTTTTGTCTCAAGTTCTGCAATTTCTTGAACAAACTCAGCTGATAATCAGAAGGAAAAAACTTACCCTTCAACTTTGCTACCATCCTATCCCAATACTTGATTCTTTTTGTTTCTCTTAACCTTTCCTTTGCACATGATGCCACCACAAGGATGCATGTCCCTTCAACTTTGTGCAAGAAAACTTCACTCTCTTGGGATCCTCCATTTGCTCATAGTCAAAATATTTCTCCAACTCAATGATTCAATCAATGAGATCCTCAGGACATAAACTTCATGAGTAACTAGGGGTGTCCAACCTTGAGTTGCCTCCCATCTTGGCAATGGCCTTCAAGAACCTATCTTTTGGTTCATCTACCAACTATTCAGGCTAAACCTCAGGTGCTTCTTCTGCTTCATCTTCACTCTAGTCTGCTGTCACTCCTCTCTTTGAGCAATTTCCATGCATCCAATCTAGCTTGGATCCTCTCATCATCTCTGCCAAGTCTGCAACTCTTGGTGCTCTTCCTCCTCTTCCAAGGGGAACTCCTCTATGTGTCATTTCTACTCAAAGCTCTTGTACAATTGTAAGACTCCTCTCACATGCAACAAGCCCACTAGAGCCTCACAAACTACAATATCAATCCCTAAGTAATCATGTAGATGGTTGTTGTAAAGGCGCAGAGCCGAGTAGTGTTGTAGCCTATATGTCTCCACGTAACATTGATGAATGAATGAGCAAAATATTGTTATGCTAGTCTTGTTGCACAATTGTGAGCTGCGTACTTTGATAGGGTTGCGGTTTATCCGTCATTCACTTGACCCACAATCCACCTCATCATGATTTGGTATCAATGCAGGTTGTGTCCTACATAGTTAGAGTTGGATAAGGTTCAAGTTAAGTCTATTCCATGTTGAAATCTTGTAAAGGGAATACTGAGAGTACGAAATGGCACACGGAGGAATACCTCTTAAAAGAGGAGGATGGGCATTGATAATTATAGATTTAATAGAAGAATTTAGAGGAATGCAAGCCCAATTAGATGCTTTGGAGATTATGTAATGCAGAGTTGTTGCAAACATGAGTGAAGTTGATGAGGAGCCTCTGAAGTTCATCTAAACAAATTGACCAAAGAGTTGGAAGATAGATTCTTGAAAGCTCTTGCCCAAATGGGAGGCAAACCAAAATTGGGCACCCGTAGCTACTCAGGAAGTTTAAATCGTGAAAAATTGATCGATCAGATCACTTGTTAAAATATTTTGATTATGAACAAATTTATGACCCCAAGAGAATCAAGTTTGCCTGCACAACCTTATGGTGGGATTACATGCAACCAGAAAGAGTACAAATCGGTAAAGATAAAATCAATATTTGGGATAGAATGATTCCTAAATTGAATGGTAAGCTTTTGCCTACTGATTTTCAGCTAGAGTTTTTTAAGAAGCTGCAAAATTTGAGGCAGAAAGACATGAGTGTAAAGGAATACACCGAGTTCTACAAGCTGATACTCCGAGGTGGTCATGTAGAAGATGATGAAGAAAAGATCTCAAGGTATGTAAATGGTCTCCACCTGTCCATACATGATGAGTTTGGAATGATAAGGCTACGTTCTATAGAATAAGCCCATCAATGTGCTCTGAAGGCTGAAGAGAAGCTATCCAGGAAACACAAAAAGGAAGAGGATGGGGGGGAGCGTGGAAGACAAACCTGTGGGAGAGAGTGAGGAAAGACAAACCTGTGGAAGAGATCATACTTACTCAGAGAAGGAAGATGATGAAGCTAGTACCTCGCAGCAGAACCAAAGAAATGGTTATAGTTCCTACAGCAGAAGAGGCTGTGGAAATAAAGGATGAGGTAGAGGCTTTAAAAGGCACATATTTCAGATGTAGCTGGCATGGGGCATAGAGCATATGTCTGCCCTGAGGCAGAAAAGAGAACTGCAGAAGTGAGAAGTGAGTGTATGTTGCACAAGCAGAGGAGGCAAAAGAAGAAGAAACTGCTCTTGTGGAAGCCGAGCATGGGAGAACTTAATGCTACATACAGTTTTGTTAACACCAGACAAGCAAGAGGATAAGCCCTGGCAGAGGAGAAGCATTTTCAGAACAAAATGCAAAGGAGGGGATAAGTGCTGCAAATTGATCATAGATAGTGGTAGCGCTAATAATCTAGTTTCCACTGAGATGATGCACAAGTCGAGATTGACATGTGTTACTCATCCCAAACCGTACAAGATTACTTGGTTGCAGAAGGGTCATCAAGCAACAATGCCAGAGCAATGCAAGGTTGACTTCACATTGAAAGCTACCATGTTAAGTATGGTGTGATGTGTTACAAATGGACACTTGTCATGTCTTATTGGGTAGACCATGTAAGTATGACAGAAGTGAAGTACACAATGGAAGGAAGAATGGTAATAAGTTTGAATTGTTTCCTATGACGGAAGAAGGATCCAGTAGCTCAGTGATGTTGCTATCAGTGAAAGAAATCCTGAAGGTTGCAACAAAGAGAAGTAAATGCCAACCACTGTGGCAGATTTGTTGAAAGAGTATGAAGAGGTGACTTACGTAGTGGTTTTCCACCAATGAGAAAGATTTCTCATCATATGGATAAGATGCCCAGAGACAATTTTCCAAGCAAGGCACTGCATAGAATGAACCAACTAATGAGTGAAGAATTGAACAAACAGGTTCAAAATTTGTTAGATAGGGGATTGATTACAGAAAGTTTGAGTCCATGTGCAATTTCAATAGTATTTGTGCCTAAGAATGATGGAGAATGGAGAAAGTGTACAGATTCGACAGCAATCAACAAAATCATCATCAAGTACCGATTCTCATCGCCAAGCTAAGTCACATGTTCATGTTCGATGAGGATACAATTCGGCAAAAAAAAAACAGAAATAAGTTCAAAAAAATATAATTTAATATTAAAATACAATGTTAATATTTAATTTTTAATTTAAAAATTAACTTAAATCTAATAAAAAAATAATTTATAATACTGATTTAAAAACCTAAAATATTTATTAATCTATAGTAATATCCAAGTCTAAAACTAACACCTAATACTATATGAAAAATTAATAAAAACTAATATCCAAGAGTTGTGATTTATTAATAATTATGTTGTTCTACTTTCTACTTTGGAAAATGACAGTTTCGATGAAGATTAGAGCTTTAGTGACTGATTAACTAGTGCTTAGGACAGAAAATTGTAGAGAAATGCTAAAATAATTCTACACACAACACAAGAATTTTTATCCTGGAAACCCCCAATGAGGGAAAACCAGTCGGGAAGGGCAACTGCTCTTTCTTCCCACTTGTATTGGCCAATTAATCAAATTTTACAGATTACAATAAGTATGAAAAGAAGCAACAATGTAAACCTTCTCTCCAATTACTTGCTTGCTCTGTTTTCTTACACCTTGCTCCTACAATTCCACTCCAGCACTGAAGAATCTTTGCTCACTTGCTCTCATAATTAATACTTTGCTTCTTGATCTCTTTGGATCTTGAATGATCAATTCTCTTGCTCCTCCTTGTATTTATAGCCTTCTCCCATGTCCTCCCGTGCACTGGAGAATGGGAAAGGTCAGGGAGGGAAGAGACACAGTCGGGCGCTTCAAATTCACGTCCATTCGTGCTCCATTCTTCTTTTCTGTTTAGAAGTGTCAGGACCGCCGCCCTTAGTAGACCGGCAGTTTCAGGACCACCACCCTGGCTGGGTGGCGGTTACAGGACCACCCCTACAGGGCTGGTTCTACAACCGCCGCTCTGCACAGAGCGGCGGTTCTGTCCAGAACCTCCGTTTACCTCATTTTTCTTCATTTTCTTCAATTCTCCTTCTTGGTGCTGATGGAACTGATGAAGTGGTGTGTTTTTCTGGATCCCTATGGATCATACCTCCCCTGCTTAGGAGGATTTTGGTCCCACAAAATCTTAGTGGGGGAGTGGTAGAGGAATCAACTCCCTCTCTTGCTCCTTCGAGTACCACTGGGTCTGCCTTGGTGTCTTCTCTCGTCCAACCTGCCAAGACTCCTGTGGATCTCTGGTTTGCTGCTCCAGTGCTACATCCTCCTCTGAGTTTCCTCGAGTACAATCCTCTTTGGAAGGCAACTTCTGTATGTTTCCTTCTTTGTCATGCATAGATGGCTTTAGTAGGTGCGAGCTCTTGCAACTTGCTATCACGTGCATCTGCATGAAGTGTGGCCTGAAGGTTTCTTTTCCAACCTGCTCAAGTATGGCGAAGGTCCCATACTGTAGTGGTTTAGTCCTTCTTGCTTGTCTTTGTCTCTTGAGATGGATTGGCCGAATCCTCTCCATGTACGTTGCTGCTATAGTCACCATTGTTCCTTGTATCTCCTCTTCTCCTTGCTGCCCCACGGTCAGGTCCAGTGAATCAATAGGTAGATACGGTGACTGCATAGCGGAAGTTTGTTTTGCTCCTTGAATGAGCAGTTCCTGTGGTGGCTTCTTCTACAAAAACTGACAAGTGCTATCCAAAATATTCGTGCTCTCAAGTCCATTTTGCTTTTCTTCCAATGAAAGTAAACAAAATTGATGATTTTCCTGAATAAGTCTTGTTGCTTGGTTAGCACTTACCATAGCCTTCTTTGATTTGCTCTGGTGTGCCCAGATGTTGAAACTGACTCCATCCTTGACCCATCTGTACCGGTTCTCCCTCCTTGTGAACACAACATCCCTGGCATACAAGTAAGGACTTCCGAAGACAACATCAAATGCATCAAGTGGAATGATATCAGCCTCTAATACATCAATATATTGGGTATTTATCCCAAACTGAAACTTACACTTTCTTGTAACTTGTATTTCTACACCCTTCTTCACCCATCCCAATGGGTATGGATGTGGATGCGCGTAAGTCTCTAGGCCAAGTTGTTCTACAACCACATCAGAAATCAAATTTGACTGAGAACCAGAATCTACTAAAGCATTTACCTTAGTCTTCTTGATTTGGATTCTGATTTGAAAAAGCTTACTCATCTCTTCTTCTTCTGCTCCCCCCCGTACATGTTAGTGGCCGTGCATCCCAGCCTCTCATCTACATCTGAATCATCCTCAATCTCCACCTCTCCTTCTGTTTCACAGTGGCCATGGATTTCTTGGAATCCTTGGTTCGGTGCTTTGGGTGTAATTTCGGATGCAACTTCCAACATGTGGCGTCAGTATGTCCATTTATATCACAATTCTTACAGAAATTCTTAGGATCTTTACAAGTATGCAAAGCAGTAGCGGCATGTTTACCTTTCCATTTACCTTTGCTACTTGTCTTCCCTTGTTCTTTTTCCTGCTGATCTGTTGACTGGTCTCCCTTTGGCTCTGTTTCTCCTTGCTTCTTCTCATCATCAATGTAGTATGCTTGTATACAAGCTTCATTGAGATCCTTGGGCTTCGTGGAGATTACCTTCCTCCAAGGTGAGTGTGAAGTCCTCCCAAATACTTGGTCAAAATGTCCTCATCCTCCAAGTCCATATTTAGCAACATGGCTTGTCTCCGAAATTCCGTAGTGTAGTCTTGCACGCTTTGACCACTGCTGCCCTGCCTAAAGTACTGCCACTTAATCATCATGTCAGTCTTATGGCCAATAGGATAGAAGTTAGCTCTAATCAATTCTTTAAAACCCTTCCAAGTACTGACAATAGGACGTTTCTTCTTTTCACAAGTGGCTAGATGGGTTTCCCACCAAACCAGAGCATGACCTTCCATTTTGAGACGTGCAAAGGTAATCCTTTGTGCCTCAGTAACATTATGCACACTAAAATAGACTTCCAACTATTTTAGCCATTTATCAAGTAATTCTGCATCTACTTGTCCTTCAAAATTCTTTATTTCCACTTTCGTTTCAACTTGAAAAGGTGTATGAGCAGATTTTACCTTTTCGATTACAATTGGCATCTCTCTTCTTCACGCTCTTCCCATTCTTCCTCTTCGTGGCTCTTTCCGATACCAATTTTTCGGCCAGTGCTCGAACCACTGAGTCCATGGAATCTTGCTTAACCGAAGCCGTCTTTTGCAGATCTGAAAGCTCTTCTTGTTTTCTATGCAACCTATCCATCATGGTCTCTAGCATCTCGACTCTACGGACCAAGTTCTCTTCCTCCATTTGAGCTCGAATTCTCTGTTTCCACTTCTTCGTAGAAATATCTGGCTCGCAAGGTAAAACTTCTTCACCTTTGGACCTTGTCACTATCATACAAATCACAAGAAAGAATCGAATACCACAGTCCTGGATATATAATCAGCTCTGATACCAAAATGATCCGTAAACTTCTACTTTGGAACTCTACGAATCACACAATTATGTTGTTCTACTTTCAACTTTGGAAAATGACAGTTTCGATTGAAGATTAGAGCTTTAGTGACTGATTAACTAGTGCTTAGAAAAAATTGTAGAGAAATGCTAAAAGAATTCTACACACAACACAAGAATTTTTATCCTGGAAACCCCCAATGAGGGAAAACCAGTCGGGAAGGGCAACTGCTCTTTCTTCCCACTTGTATTGGCCAATTAATCAAATTTTACAGATTACAATAAGTATGAAAAGAAGCAACAATGTAAACCTTCTCTCCAATTACTTGCTTGCTCTGTTTTCTTACACCTTGCTCCTACAATTCCACTCCAGCACTGAAGAATCTCTGCTCACTTGCTCTCATAAACTTAATACTTTGCTTCTTTGATCTCTTTGGATCTTTGAATGATCAATTCTCTTGCTCCTCCTTGTATTTATAGCCTTCTCCCATGTCCTCCCATGCACTGGAGAATGGGAAAGGTCAGGGAGGGAAGAGACACAGTCGGGCGCTTCAAATTCACGTCCATTCGTGCTCCATTCTTCTTTTCTATTCAAAAGTGTCAGGACCGCCGCCCTGAGCAGACCGGCGGTTTCAGGACCGCCGCCCTGGCTGGGTGGCGGTTACAGGACCACCCCTATAGGGCGGTTCTTCAACCACCACTCTGCATAGAGCGGCGGTTCTATCCAGAACCTCTGTTTACCTCATTTTTCTTCATTTTCTTCAATTCTCCTTCTTGGTGCTGATGGAACTGATGAAGTGGTGTGTTTTCATTGTATCTCTATCTAGTATGAATTATAAATATATCTTAGAATCTCAATTCCAGTTTTTTATGTTAATGTCAATGGCTCAATATGAAGCATTGAAATATGAGCATTAAATATTAAATATAGCACTTTGGGTGCTGGCTTATGTGATGAATAATTGGATTAATGGTTTCAATCTTCACACTTTCAGTTTTAAGTCTTAATTTATTAAAGTATTCATGTTATATTTGTAATATATATATAAATTTTATATTTATTTTATTAGTCGTCCCCTTGCCATCCCCCAACCATCCCCAAAATTTGAAAAAAAATTGCCAGCCTGGAAACTCCGTCCCTACATCTCGTTGTCCCAGAAACCCTGTCCCTACGTCACACCATCCAAGAAACCCTGTCCCTACATCCTGTTGTCCCGAAGTCTTAGGTAACTATGGGAATACCTAGTAAAAAAGGCTAAATTAATTTTTAAAAGCTACAACATAAACCTAAAGCCTAATCATGAAAAACAAAGAACCTAAACCTATACTAAAGCTAAATCGTGAAAAAGAAAACTCTTTTTAAAAATTAACCTATTTTAATGGTTCAATCGTGAATACACGAGTATTGAATGGTAACTATGGAATGGCAAGAGCTCCACGATAGCTTTAATCGACCAATTATCAGCAGATCGTTCGATTGGGTATGGCTTCCATGCAAACCAATGAACAACACTCACAACAAACAGTGCTCAGCACAACAAATGAAGCTCATGGTGAACAGCCAATGGGAAAGAAGTGAAAGTAGTAGGGAATAATTGCAAAAGCCCTAGCATAGTTTTTTATTTGTCATTTCTGAACGATTTTAGGTTTTTTTTTTTAAAAAACTCGTTTGAATTTGTACCATATGATTTGTCTGGCAATTTTAGAAGATTTTTTATGGCTTTTATGAAGTTTGTCAAATTTCAACTTTCAAGGAAGAAATTCAACTAACTTTGTGACACAATCGCCAAGGATGGATAACTTGTTGGATTGTTTGAATGGAGGGAACTATTCCAAGATTGATTTGAAGAGTGGAGACCATTTGATCAGAATATGGGATGGAACACAATGGAAGTGTATGTCCAAGAGCAAGGGAGGATAGTATGAATGATTAGTCATGTTATTTGGGTCAACCAATGCCCTTAGTACATTTATGAGGCTGATGAATGAAGTGTTGAAGCCATTTCTTGGAAGATCTGTCATAGTGTATCTAGATGATATTACCACTTTTTCATAGAACAGGGAGGAGCATTTGTTGCACCTAAGACATCTGGATGACATTACTAATTTTTAATAGAACAAGGGAGGAGCGTTTGTTGCACCTAAGACAGCTAATGTATCTAGCCTTTATGATTTCCCAATAAGGTCAAGGCAATATTGGAATGGCCTATGCCAAGGAATGCTACTAAGATAATAATCTTTCATGGTTTAGCAAGTTTCTATAGGAAATTCATTCGAAACTTTAGTGGAATGTGTGCACTACTAATCATTATGTGCATGAAGAAAGGATTGTTCATGTGGACATCCCACGCTGCAGACAGTTTTGTGCTGTTGAAGAACATTACAGGGAAGCCCATGCTACCTTACCAGACTTTGATAAAGTGTTTCAAGTTGATTGTGATGCAATTGAAACAGAAATTGGTGCAGTGTAGAGTCAAGAGAGAAGGCCAATTGCATATTTGACTGAGAAACTGAATGAGGCAAAGCAGAAATATTCAGTTTATGATCAAGATTTTTATGCTATAGTTCAAGCATTGAAGAAGTGGAGGGCACTATTTGCTCCCCAAAGAGTGTGTATTGTGTACAGACCATCAAGCCTTGAAGTTCATCAACAACCAGAGTAAGCTGAACCAAATGCCTATCGAGGGGGTTGAGTATTTGTAGAGTTAATCATTTGTGCTCAAGCATAGACCAAGTCAGTCTAACAAAGTAGCAAACGCCTTAAGCATGACTTGTGTTGTTGAACACTATGTTAGTGGAGATGTTTGAGTTGGAATCTGGATAGGCTAGAAGAATTGTATGAAGAAGATGCAGACTTCGCAGGAGTTTGGAGAGCATGTAAGGAGCCATAGCTGAATAGTAGAAGCCCATATGGGGAATACATTATCCAAGAAAGATTCTTGTTCAAGAAACAACAATTGTGTATTCCGCAAGGATCAAGGAGGGAGAACCTCATCAAGGAGTTGCATAGTAACGGATTAGCAGGTCACTTTGGAAGAGATGAGACCCGAGAGTTGCTGGAAGAAAGATACCATTGGTCAGGTACGGCTAAGAATGTGAGCAAGTACACCACAAGATGCATAGTATACCACCTAGCAAAAGAAACGAGCCAAAAAATGTGACTGTATACACCGTTGCAGCAGAGTATGGCAAGTAGCAAAAGAAACAAGCCAAAATACAGGACCGTATACACCATTGCCAGTACCCAAAGGGCCATGGGAAGAATTGACCATGGCTATTGGTCTTGGATTGCCAAGACACAATGAGGTAATGACTATATTTGTTGAGATTGATAGATTTTGTGTACAAATATGGTCACTGTATAAGGCCTAACATTGTGGACTATTTTATCCATTCAACCTATAGAATGTCTCAGCAGTATCAGCCACAAACATTTTCTTTGAGAAATAAAGGTATGAGGAAACATAATTATTTTGGGAATCTTACATGAAAATCAATTACATCATTGCATCTTCTAGTGAACAGGGATAGGATGTCATGGTTTTACAGAAAAATATTCGTATAGCTCGTTCAATGAATTACGTATAGTCTGGAGATGCAGTTCTAAGTCAAGCTGCTTAAAATGGAAGATCAGCCTGATGCTCTTTTAATGTCTTGAGAGTTTCACTAGGATATTATGTTTGAAGTGCAGATAGACATGTTGCTAAGCATTTGCACATCGTGGGCATGAAGATTTCAGTTGAAAGAAGTTACATCTTAGTTGCCTAAGGTATAAGGAGAAAGCATGTTAAAATGTAGATGATCTAGATATCATCTTGCTGGATCTCTCATTCAATTCTACTGCACCTGTATGCATTGAGTATTTGGTTTTGCACGAGTAGCAAAGAGACAATTTCCTTTTTCAAGACTAAAGAGTCCCTACAGGATCTTCTAAGAAAGTTTTCAGATCTGTGTATATTAGATGGAGCTAGCGAATGTCAATTGTTTGGTCTGACAGGATTTAACCATGACATTCAAGTACTTGGCTGTTGCTTTTACACTGGCAATAACGATGTTGGCCTTTATATTCTTCTTTACAAAACAGTACATTAATTCCTATGATGCCACATCATACTATTAGTAATGGGCTTACATATACATCATCATGGGAGTGAATTACTCAGTGTTGTGTGACTGGACTCAAGAAAATATTTTGAACCTTATTTGAAATGTTCACTATCCTACTAGCAAGATAATAATCAAGCTCATAAATTTGCAATATGGACTGAAAAATCTTGAAAATATGTTTTTTATCTTTGCATCATCTTGGCCGTGATATGGGTGAGAGGACAGACCAATGGCATTTAAAAAAAAGTACCGGGTGATTCTGTATGGAAACATTTCAAGGTATGGACTTAAAGCTTTCAGTAAATGCCTGGTGATTCATTACAGCTACAGAGATCTGATTGACCCATACCCATAATTCTAGCAGGTCGGATCACGCAATTACAGTGCAATAGGTAAACACATCTGGCCCATCTAACGGCCACAGGAATTGAACATTTCATCCCAATTTCTGAATGCAGTTGGAGGGTTATCGAGAACTGCATGTTTCAATGCCTGAATCAGCGATCAGGGGGAAGTAGCAGCAGTGAAGCATCTGCATTTCAGCAAGTTCTAGGAGATTCTCATTCGTCACTAAGAAGACAAGTGAAAAAATTGGAGTCAGTCTTGGATGCAGGAATTCTTCACCTCTTCCCTCCAGTCCTTTGGTACAAGTGAGTACTGGAATCCTTGATGCAAGAACACATGAACGGAGAAATTGATCCATGGGTTTTCGAAGGGGCAACTTTTGGGTAAATAGGTCCCACCCCTGAGGAAAAACTACTTGTCAGAGATCTTAAATTGCATATCGCACTACTGCTCAAGTATCCTTTTTCATAGGGAGTTTGATGTAGGACCATCCACAAATCTCAAAATTAATCTCCTCTTTAAAGCTATGTGCGAATCCTATGAGGACTATTCTTAAGAGGTATGCAGTACTCTTGAATGCACATGCAAAATGTTCGTGATATCTTCAAGAGCAATATTTATATCAATATATGATTCCATACATACCTTAAATATTTGGGTGGAACATCTATCCAGGAGCATGATGAGCATGTCAAGGGACGCTAATTTGGACTTGGCACTATGCATGGAGCACAACACAGCCTCATGACACCGCTAGTTCAGAACTGCAGGGGCACAATGTCCCAAGCACCTACAGGCCATGTTGTTAAGCTTTAACTGTTATTGCATATGCTACTGAGGTTATTCGTACTTCCGTTCAAAGGAGTATGGATTGTTCAAGGCTTCAAGCTACATTTCCTACGCAAAGTACAACACCTTTCGTTTGGGATTGAGGCTTGCAGCATGAATGCCTTAGGTGTCAAAGTATACAATCAGGTGAAGGAAATTCTTTACAGCAGTATTGCAGCCATTCTTGAAAATGTTTCCTACAAGTTCAATTGGGAAGCTTAATGGATTGGTCAAAAACTGTCAATGGAGCTACACGTACCTCGTGTCAGAGCACGTCGAGGTCAAGCAACTGATCCACACATGGTGATTGCTGAGCGGGTCAGAACTAACACTTCCTAAACGTTTGCATCCACGCATTGTAACAGCCATCATTACCTCCTGTATGTACATGTGGCTTATTTTTAAGCACTAGTTGTTTTAGATGCCGGGAGGGTTGTTATCCTTGTGACCTTTTTGGTTCCACAACAAGGATGTTCAGCAACTTCTTTACAAAAGAGAACCTCTAAACTTGATACCTCTTTCAGTGTGCTATGTAGAGTCTCAAAAAAATTCAGACTGAGACCTTGTAGTACTTGGTTGTCTGTTCCTGTTAGGACTCCGAAGTCCTAGAGGATCTCTCATTTTTACGTTGTAATATGAAAGATCTCTACATAGAACTCGTTGCCCAAACTCTAACAAGGTATCCAATCACAAATATAAAAAACATACTTTTTGACAGTTATGACAACAAAACTAGGGCAAATCTGATTTAAATAGAGGAAATGCGACTAGGGTTTGAATAAGAAACCAATGCAAATCACTCTCAAAAAATTATATTCTTTTCACAAACTAATTGCCATATTTTTTGAAGCCCAAATATATTATAATCAGAATTTATAGAAGCCACAAATAATCAGAAATCAGAGGTCCTTCGAAATCTGATTATAAAACTGCTTGAAAACCACTGTGAGAACCGTCTAAAAATTATAAAATTGTTTTGCTTCACTTCACAAAAATATGTAGATGATTTGACAATAGAAATCAAATTTAAATACCTCAAAGAACATGCCAAATCAGTTCCAAACTGGGTCGATCCAATAGAAGAACTGCTGCAATTTATTTTCCAAAATACCCTCAAAATATACTGCTGGAAATGACTGAAAATAACTCTGAAAATCTGATTACAATCAATGGGAATTTCTGAATGAAAAACCCTCTCAAACTCTTGGGGTTTTCGTACACAAGAGGTAGAATTCACAAGGGGTTTCGTCCTTAGAATTTCTTGTTTTGCAAAAGCTCAAAGCTTAAATGCAAGAGAAATTATTCATATGAAAAATTTGGATGATGGAAGAGGTAAGTCGACTTCCCTTTTAAAGGAAAAGGGCCAACAACCAACCTCCAAACCAGCCAATGAGCTCACATGATTTTCCCTATGCAAACATTTGCATATTTTCCCATATTAAATGTATTTTGTCCCAACAACATTTCCCTCGTAGTGCAAGTCGCATTTCTCTAGGGGAAATACATAAATTAATTATGATTTTATCTTTCCTAGGCTTCATTACTCCCCTTTGGCCCAAGTCGCCATTATCCTTTCTAGGAGGAATACAATATAATAAATCCCTTTACAATGACTTTTTCCCTTCAAGGCAAATCGTATTTTCCATAGGGATTACAATTTATTTTTATTAAGCTAAATAAATTAATGTAAGTGCTTTAATTGCATTTTATTTTATTTTTTTATAGCACTTTATAATAATTTATTATAACTTAAGTCACCCTTATATTTTTCCTTTGGTCGTCGGGTTGACAAAATGGGCCAAAGGTCTTCGATTGGAAAAGGAGACATTACAGTCCTCCCTTCCCAAAATTGCTTGCCCTCAAGCAATTCTGATCTTGTTTTGTCCAAGTGTCATGCACAAAAGACAAAACATGCTGAAGTGATCCGCAAGCCTGGCACCTGTTCCTGTCAAGTGAAGCAAATCTTCCCCCCACTATGATTCAGATCTCACAAGATACTCACAAAATATGAGTATGGACCAATGGTTCAGCATGCTCCATAATATAAAATTCGCCCTCTAATTTGTCATGCTTCTCATGAGAGAAATAAATCTGAATGTGCAACAACAAATTAAACATATTAACATTCACTGCATACCTTGAAGTATCATCATTCTTTATCTCCATGATGACCCTTGGAACAACCCTGGATCAAATTTATGGCAAAAATCAAATGTCTACAACAGCTGGAAAATAATTTATACTTGAAACCCTAACTGCTGCAAGCTTCAAGATAGCATAACTTTCTTCTATCACAACTCCCGATCTAGGCAAAATGACACTATTTGCCCAAAGCTATGGACAATAATAGCAAGGAACAAGATGATGTAAACCAAATTATAACAGCAACTACCAGGAACATGCAGATCTGACCCTCCTACTGGATTTCGAGCCCCACACATTTAGGGCATCAAATGAGCCCTCAAAAAATTATTTTCTCTATCCCGGAACGAATTGTTTATATTTTTTAGGAAGCCTCATTCATATAAAAATCAGAATTTGCGGATGCCACAAATCAACTCAGAAATCAGATCTTGAAATCTGATTATAAAAACTTCTAAAAAACCACTTTGAAAACCCTCTATGAATTACTAAATTGGCTTTGTTTCACTTCACAAAAATATGTAGATGGTTTGAGCAATTAGAAATCAGATCTAAATACCTCCAAGAATATAAAGCCAAATCTGCCCCAAACTGGGTCGATCCAATAGAAGATGAACTGCTGTAATTTATATTCCTCAAATGCCTTCAAATTACACTGCTGGAAATGACTGAAAATAACACTAAAAATCTGATTACCATCAATGGGAATTTCTGAGTGAAAAACCCTCTCAATCCCTTGGGGTTTCCGTCCACAAGAGAACTCTTGGGGTTTTCGTCCACAAGAGGTATAATTCACTAAGGTTTTTCGTCCTTAGAATATAAAATTGCAAAAGCTCAAAGCTCAAATGCAAGAGAAATATCATATAAAAATCTGGAATGATAGAAGAGGCAAGTCGACTTTCCTTTTAAAGGAAAAAAGCCAACAACCAACCTCCAAACCAGTCAATGAGCTCACATGATTTTTTCCTATGCAAACATTTAATATTTTCCCATATTAAATGTTTTTTCCCAACAATATTTCCCTCCTAGTGCAAGTCACATTTTTCTAGGGAAAATACATAAATTAATTATGTTTTTATCTTCCCTAGGCTTCATTACTCCCCTTTGGCCCAAGTCGCCATTATCCTTTCTAGGAGGATTAAAATATAATAAATCCCTTTACAATGACTTTTGCCCCTGAAGGCAAATCGTATTTTCCACAGGGATTACAATTTATTTTTATTAAACTAAATAAATTAATATAAGTGCTTTAATAATTTTATTTTATTTTTTTATAGCACTTTATAATAATTTATTATAACTTAAGTCACCCTTATATTTTTTCTTTGGCCGTTGGGTTGACAAAATGGGCCAAAGGTCTTCGATTGGGAAAAGGGGACATTACATAATAGTCATAATTGTCTTTTGACTTGGGTGCCTAGTGTGTGTGGGGGGGTTCACCCTTTAGCATTAGTTCAATAGGAAAGGAAGTTTGAGTTATAAGAGTCTTCCAATATTGTTGTGAATCCCTATTAGGACCCTAATGTCCTAACCATCTATAATTTTTGCATTATAATAATCATCATTGTCTTTTGGTTTGTGTGCCTATTGTGTGTTTGGGGCCGACCCTTGAGCCTTAGCATTAGGGTTTGTAATGAAGCTCGGGTGTTTATGTGTTGTAAGGCTGACCCTAGAGCATTACACTTAGGGTTGTAATTCATATCTATTGATATTGTAATGAGATAAGATATCTCTTGTTGTTGTAAACGAGCTCTATAT
Source organism: Taxus chinensis (assembly GCA_019776745.2). NCBI lineage: Eukaryota > Viridiplantae > Streptophyta > Pinopsida > Cupressales > Taxaceae > Taxus > Taxus chinensis. Next base: position 241,898 of record JAHRHJ020000033.1, on the reverse strand, counting down.
AGAGGAGGTTGCCCCTTCAAAGAGACTTACGATATTTGAATATAAGAAAGTTCGAAGTTATTTCCTATGTTCATTTAGCATTCCAATTCTTCGCATTCAGTTTTTCCATTTTCACAAGTATTTTGCAAGCAAATTCATATCAAGTGGCATCAGAGCTCTTTCAAGGGTAGTGTTTTTATAGCAACACCATAGTTTTAGTGGTACTGCGATTGTACACTATATGCTCTCACCTCGCCCATTACGGAACTTGGTGATCAAAAAGTAGTAATAAAAATGGTGGCGTTATTCTTCTTGTCCCAAATCAGCCAAAACAAATTCCTGCAAGTAGCTTTCTCCATTTTTATGTTGAAAACCCTATGCAATAGGTTTAAAAATATCCACAGAAAGTTGTCATTTTTAGCTAAGCACACAAGATTTGTGTGTGAAGTGAGGTGGGATTCGACACATCATCGCAAGCTCCTAGACAACTATATACATGAACTTGAGCTTCCATGTACCTTCAAGTATATTGGAAGACACCATAGGTGGCTTTCAAAGCCTAGTCATAAGAAGCCTTCGATTGTTTCTAATTTGCAGTAACCGGTAAGAAATTAGCTCTGAAAAGTTACTCTCATCATACCTTAGAAATGGTATAGTAGACCACAGGAATGGTAATCCTCCATAGTGCCCTGAAACATTGGGTGGACACTATTTAGGTATGGGATCGGTATATTTGCAAGCCCACAAACCAGACAACCTTGTAACAAGCAGTTATAAAATTAAAAATCTCCAGCCATTTGTTGAGCACATCGGGTAATCAATCGATTTTGTCTTTAATCGCTTATTTCCCACCTATCCCAAACCAATTTTCTCTTCATCCTAATCATTTTGGTGTAAAAAACAAATTCCCTAGTCTCTCTTATGATAGTACTGACCCGGTCTAATGAAAGGGACCAAATTATGAATGACGTCAATGTTGGAGTTGATGTGTTCACATTGCTAAGTGGTTTAGGATATTTCCCAACCTATTTAGTTTTAGTTGTGTTCATGCCACTCACATGAGATAAGCTTATTTTGGGAGTATAGTTGTTTTATTAACAACTTGCCATTTTATTCTCACGTAGGTGGCTTGAGCATGATTTTAGGGATTTGTAGTGTTCCCTAATATTAGATCTCCACCCTATTTTGTACTTGAGGATAACTTGTTAGCCTATAATATGGGCACTCCCTCCTTGTAAGCATAATCTGGGACATTGTACATTTTTGAGCTGATTAATATTTGTGGAGACATTGTTTGTTCCATTACTGGCTTAATATTTTAGTTGTGCACATGTCTAAGCTTACAAGTTTTGGTGGTAATGGTAGTTCTACAAAAGTGATCCTAGGTTGAGAGTTTCCATCTCTCCGACATGGTATCAGAGCGTACTTCAGCAGCCATTGCCCAATTTTTTGAAATCATTTTTGTAGGGTTCTATTGGATTTTGGAGATTTTATTTTGCAAGATTGCATTTGGCTCTATAATGGCCTGCAATTACATATCATTGTTGGTTCGACCCTAAAAGGCTCATTTCTGATCTACTTACCTTTTCTCGGGATCTTCCAGCTCAACATATAACTTGTGTTTGCAGTTTAGCTCTCTGGGCTCAACTCGTCCCGTATTTGATTGTGCCCTATTTGTTGCTTTGGTTGGCTCACCTTAACATTTACACAACTCGCCTTGAGCATACTCAGTCCTAGCTCGATTCTACTTAGCTCGATCTCATCATTGAGCATTGTTTGGAGTTATCTCCATTGCGGGTATTATTTAAAACCTCTGTTGGTTGATATTGGCTCAAATCTGCTTATTCTAGCATGGAAAGCTTCTTTTTATCTCACATTGTTTGTTGTTTGCGAGAAAATTTGTGGGAAATATACCCTTGGCCTACTCAATGATTTTCTTAGCTCTGTGGGACCCTATGTTTTTAGCTGCCCAGCTTGGATCTCTGCCCATCTCGAAGGCAGTGGTTCTCGCTTCGGTCTAGAAACGATTAACGTGTGGCTCATGATGGCTCTGTTTGGTCTATGTTTGCTCGGGCTAGATCTCTCCCTCCACGGCAGCTACTATTAGCTTAGTTTGATCGCACCTCATCTTAATCTTGGCTCTAGCTTTATAAGATCATCTCAATTGCAACTCACTTTTTCCTTTGCTCAGTCGTATCTACCAGCTCGGCTTCCAAGACACAAATTGACCAGTTTTGGCTCGGCCCTTTTTCTCTTATCACAACACATATTCTGCATTGATCAACTTGGTTATTTGTATCAGAGGTCTGTATTTTCTTTGATTAGATCAGCCGCCATAAAATTATTACTGGGCATATTTACCCTTTGCGCAAAAAACCTCATCTTCATTGCTTTGAGTTTAGGGTTTTAACCTCAAGCGCTAGGCGCTAGGCGCTAAGCTTTATATTTTTTTAATTTTTTCCCGTCTTAAATCATAAAAAAGTTCTCCATATATCAGTTCATACACAAATGTTGCACAGACGAGGTTGCAAGTTCAAAGGAAGAGTCATATTTTGACATCGACCAAACTCGTGGATGTGGTGAGATCCAGGCTCAACATGTTATTCTTAAGCTATATTTTGATAACTGAGTTGCTTTTTTTAACCTGAGATCCTTTCTATTAAGGTTTTTTTAAGGTTTTTAAGAAGTGTGGAGATTTTTTATAAAAAGAATTTTATTTGAGGGTTATAGAAAGATTTTGAGATGAAATTTATTTTTGGAGCAATTTTTTCTAAAATTGGGCAAATATTGTAATAAAATTACGTAATTATAAATTGTCTGGTCCACTGCACAATATTTTCTTGGTGCCCTTTTGTTCTAAAGTGTCAAAGACTGAAGGGTGAGGCCCAGTTTAACAGGGGGTCAAACCCCCTCCTTTTTTTTTTCTTGCTTCATTTCCAAAGCTAGACTAGTGGTCTGAAGCTACATATATTTGGTCCTAAGCTCGCACGCATTTGGTCCGAAGCTAGACCATACTCATCCAGAGCTCGAACTTATTCATCCAAAGCTCGACCATATTCGTCCAGAGCTCGACCATATTCGTCCAGAGCTTGACCATATTCGTGCAGAGCTCTACCCAAGATTACCAAACCAAGTTTGAAATTTTGGCTAGCTGAACAACAAGGTTGGGCAAGGACTTTTCCAACAATTGCTTTATCTTAGATCGAAGGTAAATGTCAGGGTAGAAGTAAAAAAAGTTTAAACTTGCTACGTTGATGGAAGTGATTGGGTCAGTTAAAATAGCCAAATAAAAATGTATAATCCAACATTGTCCATATAAACCATAACAAGTTAGGAATCCACATCCGTCTCAACCGACACCCAATCAAAGAACTAAACTGCCAACTTTCAAACACCAAACTCATGAGGAATTGGTTGTTTACATATTCAAAGGGTTTTGTTATAATTGTGATAAAAAATGTGGTGTAGGCCATACATTATATCTCTTAGATGTTGAGGGACCTTCTACATATGAAATTTTTTCGGTGAGAACTTAAAAGACAAGAAACCTGATAAGAGTATTCCAAGTGAATATTCTTCTCCCAAAATTTTATTGCATTCCCTCACTGTGATTAAAAAAAAACCCAAACAATGAAAGTGTTGGGATACTTTAAAGGGCATCAGCTAACCATCCTCATTGACTTCGGGAAACTCCTCATAACTTCGTTGACCCAAGGCTGGCCAAACAAGCAGCTTGTTATGTGTACGGGTACCCATGCAATAACTTTGAGGTGATGGTAGCTAACAGAAGCACATTGGCTTAAAATGGAAAATATCGAAATATCCAAGTTTCAATGGGTGATTACAAGCTCAAATCTGACATGTTTGAACTTTCATTGGGTGGTTGCAACATCATCACTTGGGTGCCCTTGTTTCAATCTTAAGACCTATCCTATGGGAATTTTTCCGAATTATGGATGGAATTCACAGGGTTGCAAGACAATAATACACTTTAACAAGAATGGCAGCATGACCAACTCAAGTTTTTAGTTCTCATTGCATGGCTAAATTGTTCAAAAAGGGTTCCTTAAGTGTGGTGGCTCAACTATGTGCAGTTAACATGACAGAAATAGGTACATCTGCAACACCCGCAAAATTAAAACTCATTCTTCACAAGCACTCACAAGTGTTCCACAGAACCTCAGGGATTACCACCACAATGCTCCCATGACCATGCCATACAACTAGTTCACGGAGTCAACCACCCAACATCTGGTTGATATTGTTACCCTTACATGCAAAAAATAAAAATTGAAAAGATGGTCAAGGAATTGTTGGACAAAGGGGTCATTTAGCCAAGTGTGAGTCCATATTCCTCTCCAGTGCTCCTTGTTCAAAGAAAAATGGGTCATGGCAATTGTGTGTTGATTTTTAGGAATTCGACAAACTGACAATCAAGAAAAAAAATCTCAATTCCAGTGATTGATGAATTATTGGATGAATTGCATGGGGCCTGTTTCTTTTCTAAGCTAGATATGAGATCCGGCTACCATTAGATTCACTTATGAGAAGAGGATATCCCTAAGACAACTTTTTGGACCCATGATTGGCCACTATGAGTTTTTGGTGATGCCTTTTGATCTCACAAATGCACCATCAACCTTTTAGAGCTTCATGAACCAAATTTTTTGGCCTTTACTTCATAAGTTCATCCTAGTTTTCTTTGATGACATCTTGGTCTATAGCAAGACATGGGAAGAACATCTTGTCCACCTGGACCACACCCTGTAACTTCCTAGTTGACAGATCAATTGTGTGCCAAGCGCTCAAAGTGTTATTTTGGCATTACAGAGGTGGAATATCTTGGTCACATTGTCTCAACCAAAGGGGTTAAAGTGGATCCCAAGAAAATTGAAGATATGCAAAACTGGCCCAAACTTAAAACCCTCAAAAGTCTTCAAGGTTTTTTAGGTCTTATCGGATATTACCACAAATTTGTCAAGGACTATGGTAAGATTGCAGCTCCCTTGACCACCATGCTATGCAAAAATGCTTTCGCATGGTTTGCACCAGTAGAGGGTGCCTTTGACTTGCTCAAACAAGCCATGTGTACCACCCCAGTCCTTGCGATGCCAAATTTCTTGAAACCTCTCATCATTTAAAGTGATGCTTGGATAGGAATTGGAGCCATATTGATGCAAGAAGACAAACCTTTGGCATTTACTAGTAAGGCCTTGGCAGGAAAGAATCTGACCAAATCCACTTATGAAAAGGAAATGCTAGCCATTCTTCATGTAGTAACTTGACTAGCAGCCATATTTGTTGGGTTGATGCTTCTATATGAAAACAGATCATCACACCTTGAAGTATTTACCTAGAACAAGATGTATCGTCATTGCCACAACAACAAAAGTGGGTAACTAAACTCTTGGGACATGACTGTGAAATTTTGTACAAGAAGGGCAAAGAAAATGTGGTGGCAGATGCCTTATCATGTAAATTTGAAGAACATGGGACCTTGTGTGCCTTATCCTTACCAACACTTGATTGGTTACAGGAGGTCCAACAAGAATGGCAACAAGATGCACTGGCTTAACAACTCACGACTGATACTACAAGTAAGAAATGATACTCTTGGGATGGCAGTTGCTTGTGCTATCATGGAATCGACTTAGTGCTCTTTGCAAAGTTAGAACTTTGAGAGAAACTATTGCAAGAACTACATGCATCACCTTTTGTGGGGCATTTTGGGTTTTTGAAGACCTATGCACGGGTCAAAAGAAACTTCTTTTGGGATGGCATGAAACAAGATATCAAACAATTTTTGGTAGAATATGATAGATGTCAATGTCAAAAAAACTTTTCTTGAGAGACTATCCGGATTCCTAACACTCGACAACCACTACCATTTCCTACTGGAGTATGGAGGGTAGATGTCTCCATGGACTTCATTGAGGGGTTGCCTAAGTCTAGGGGGAATCAGTGATCCTTGTTGTGGTTGACCGCCTCTCCAAACATGCCCATTTTCGCCGATTGACCCATCTTTCAATGCTTCCATAGTGGCACAAATTTACATTGATCAAATTTTCCACCTCCATGGTATGCCCTCTTCCATTGTTTCAGATCGTGATCCCACTTTCACTAGCAACTTTTTGCAGGAATTGTTTAAACAAGGGACAGAACTCAAAATGATCTCAACATACCACCCTCAAATTGATGGACAAACATAGATTGTTAATAAATGCTTGGAGACGTACTTGTGCTGTTTTGCCTCAGAACAATAGACTCACTGCATTAAGTGGCTCCCTTTTGTTGAGTGGTGGTACAACACTTCTTACCACACTTTGACCAAGATGATGCCCTATGAAGTTGTATATGGCCAACCACCACCATCTCTCATATCCTACCTTCTAGGTAGCTCCAAGGTGCAGGTTGTAGATTCAACCCTATGTCACTAGGAAACTCTACTGTGGGATCTAAAGGATAACTTGGTATAGGCTCAAAACCAGATGAAGCAACAAGCAAATCAACACCGTTCAAAACGCACCTTTGCCATTGGGGATATGGTTTTTCTACAACTCCAACCATATAAACAAACTTCCTTGAAGCTCAAAATAGTTAAAAAGCACCAAAATTTTATGGACCATACCGAAGTGCTGTAACAAATTGGCAATGCAATGTATAAATTGGACCTAACCCCATCTTCAAAGATTCATGTTCTTTTTCATGTTTCCCACACGAAGAAGGTCCTTGGGCAGCGAGTTCATGTGCAGATGACTCTCCTAGAGTTGGATGAAGATAACTCCATCATCCTGGAACTTGAGACTTGAGGCTATCTTGTCAAACAACATGTGCACACTCTCATAACCGTACCATCACTAATGTTTTGTCCAATGGCAAGGTATTCAACTGGAAGATGCAACTTGGGTACCTCTCCAGTAGCTTTAGCAGCAATTTCTACTGCTCAAGCTTTGAGGAAAAAGCTTTTTGAAGGGGAAGGGCATGTTAGGACCTCAATGTCCTAACCACCTATTACTTTTACATTGTAAGTCATAGTTATCTTTTGGCTTGGGTGCCTATTGTGTGTGGAGGGGGCAACCCTAAAGCTTTGAGGACAAATGCTTTTTGATAGAGGGGGTTGTTGGTAGAGCATGTTAGGACCCCAATGTCCTAAACATCTATTATTTCTGCATTGTAATAGTCATAGTTGTCTTTTGGCTCGGGTGCCTATTGTGTGTGTGGGGGCTGACCCTTAAGCATTAGGGTTAGGGTTTGTAATGAAGCTCGAAGTGCCTATGTGTTGTAAGGCCAACCCTTGAGCATTAGGGTTAGGGTTTGTAATGAAGCTCGAGTGCCTATATATTGTAAGGTCGACCCTTGAGCATTAGGGTTAGAGTTGTAATGCCTTTATTTGATAAAGAAGGGGTAGGATATATTTCCCTGTTGTAAACAACCTCTACTCATAAGGATGCGTTGCCACCTCGAACAGGCCTGCAACATCTGAATATATGCAAGTTCTGAAGCTATTTCATGAGTTAATTCAGCATTCTAGTTCTTTTAAATTCTGTTATTTCTGTTTTTACTATTATTTTGCAAGAAAATTCATATCAATTCCAAGAAGGTAGAGTAGTTAGCCCATGAACCTGTAGCTCATGGTGAGAGGTAAAGAGGGTGTTTAACATGTGATTAGGTTGGTGTGGAAGGTTGTCTACAATGCCAAAGAACCGAATAGAGTGTTGTAGAGTAAATGTTTCCATGTAATGTTGATGAATGAGTGGTCAAAATATTGTTGTGCGTGAATCTTGTATCAAAATTGTGAGCGATGTGATTTGCCTATCATTCACTGGCCAACAACCCAACTCACCATCAAATAGGACAGAGATTGCATGCAAGCATGCAATAGCATGGTTGAACCTTAGCAATATTAAGTTTCGACTTGGCATCATCCATGAGTAGAACAAGCCTTATGCAGTGTTCACCAATGGAATTCTCAGTGTTCTAAGCACCTACAAGCCATATCATTAAGTTAAGCTCTTACCACATGGTGCCAACATCATTCCTACTTCCGTTCCAAGGAGGCAGAATTCTACTCAAAGCCAAATGATCACACCAAGTAGATCTCTTATGAAAGGCATTCCTTGCTCCTTGGGCACTAATAAGAGTAATGTTATTTGTCACTTCTTGAAAATGTTCTCTACAAGAAGAGAAGATTAATGGTTGGTCATAAACATTGGAACTATACCCACAGAGTATGTCAGAACGACATGATTTGCAATAGTGGATCGAGTACTTCTTAACTAACACTTTAACATTTGCATCCACACATCCCAATAGCCATCACAACCTCCTAATCTCAAGGGGTTCTTTTAACGCACCATTTCCTATAAACAAGATATGTAATTTTGTCTTAGGGTTCCATAACAAAGGAATTCCGTGACAACTCTACAAGAAAAAGGAAAAGACACCACCTTCAATAAGAAAGGGTGTCTAAGTTGGAAGAGTCTTCCATCACTATCGCAAGTTCCAATAGGGTAGAGTAGTTAACTCATAAGCCTATATCTCGTGGTGAAGGGTAGGGTGCTTAGAGTGTGAGTAGTGTAAGAGGTTGTTTGCAAATCCGAAGAACCAAGTAGCACATTATAGAGTAAATGTCTTCATGTAATGTTAGATGAACAAATGAGCAAAGTATTGCCGTGTGCCAATCTTGGGTAGTAATTGTGAGCTGCGTAATTTAATATGGTTGTGGTTTGTCTATTGTTCACTAGACCCACAACTCAGCTCACCATCCAATACACAGTGGAACAGAAGTTGCATATAAACATGGAAAAGCATGGCTGAACCTTAGTACCGTTAAGTTAGGCTTCAGCAAAGTTATTCTCAGCAATAGCATGCAAATGTAAAAAATATGGTCTAAGACATAGGGCATACCATAGACCAACCCAAGCTCTTTAGTGAGCCACTCACACAGAGAAATTACCAATTTTTCCAAAGCGAAACAAGAGAACCTTTATTCATCCAAAATGCATAATGAAAGATGATTGTAATCGCCTTCCTTATAGTACTAGAGGACAGGAGAGAGAAGAGAAAGTTCGCTGGCAGTCATCTTCCTCGACTACTCAATCACCCTTAACCTGCTGGCAGTTATAACACATGGAATCCTAACTGGATGCTAACTGATCTTGATTTTAGGAATTGAATGCTGACAAAATGCTAGCCAAATTTTGCTTGAGTTGTGTGTGCATGTCAGGTAAGTCATCATGTATGGCCTGGTCGCCCTTATCCTAGCTGCAAAGAACTAATGGTTCGTTACACAATGCTCCCATTGCATTGGAGCAAAGAAATTCAAGGATGGTGGATTGTTGTGAACCTTTATTGTGACGATTATGATATTTAAAATTGTCCACTTCCATCTATGGAGTACATTAGTAACTTTTTGTAAGTGTATCTTGTGGGTCCATACCAGTTTTAGGGGTCCATTTTGGAACCAGTTTAAGGGGTCCATATGGAACCAGTTTTGTGTGTCCATAGAAAGTATCCCACATGCAATAGGCAAAACAATTAAAGTGAGAAAAATGTTTATAAAGTCTCTTAGGCAGTAATGTAGGGCATATATTGCATTGGAGCAAAGCAATTCAAAAAAGGTGGATTGTTATGAACCATTATTGCGACTATTATGATATTTTAAATTGTCCACTTCTGTCTATGGAGTACATTAGTAACTTTTTGTAAGTGTATCCTGTGGACCCATTAGGACCAGTTTTAGGGGTCCATTTGGAACCAGCTTCATGTGTCCATAGAAATTATCCCACATGTGATAGGCAAAACAACTAAAGTGAGAAAATGTTATAAAGTCTCCTACGCAGTAGTGTAGGGCATATATTTGTAGAAGCAATTTGTTTACACAAGTCTCAACTTTCAAAGAGTGTTGTTTTTTGTTTTTTGTTTTCTAAATTAAAAAAAAACGAACCACATTTATATTAGTGAGAAATCAAAGAGTACATCTTCTACTATGCCAAGCCTGAAAACTGTTAGTCCAAGCCTGGGCATCATACATAAAAGGATACTTATTAGCATTCATTAGAGTAAATCAGATTCTAAAATGTTTCTCATATCTGCTTGGAGCTTGGTTGACCACCCTCAATGAGGCATCCCATAACAAATATTGTTGTGGTTATCAAGCACGCAATTGGCCAGCCCATCGGCCACACTTTATCCTTCTCTCTAGGAATATGGAAACTGTGCACATCTTGAAACTGCTCCCATATCTTGTTAATTTTCATCACTTCTCTATCTATTCTCCAATGTATTCTATGATCCCCTTCCCTGTTAGATAGCAGACTGACTATCACCTTGGAATCCGATTCAATTTGGAGTTTCTGCCACCCAATGTTCAAAGCCTCCTGCATTCCTTTGTACACAGCCTTGATCTCCGCTAAATTATTAGTTGCATACGCTATTTTCTCAGCAAAGAAAAAGGTTATTGCTCTATTCGGGGATCTACCAATGCCTCCTATAGCTGCTTGACCTGGATTGCCTCTTGAGGCTCCATCCATGTTTAACTTTACAAAACCTGTAGGGGGAGGTGTCCATTGTTCGTTCCGCTGAAGTTTCTTTTTATGCCGAAATGCTGGCATTGATGAATCTCTGGGTTGGAAAGATAATTGTTTACACATATGCTCCCATTTCGGTGACAGAAGGCAATTTTCTGGACTATGTTGTGCAGTTAAGCTGAAACATGTTAGCAGGGTCTTTCTGTTGACCACATAATGCACCTTGGTCTCTCAGAGCGTGATTTATTCATATGATTTTTATAAATTCTTATCATTCATAACCAGTTCTATAACAATTCCACTCATGGAAACATCGAGCCTATAAAGGACATGACCAGAGATTAAAAAGTCCAAATATATACAAGACCAAAGCAATACATGTACCATAATTTAAATGACAAGTAGGGTATTTAAGAAAAAGTAAGAAATGGCCTGGGATGAATGGAATAGGAAGAGTGGCTGAAAATATGTAAGGAAGGAGGCTGTAGATGCTGCAGGGTCATCAAGAGCTACAGGTGGCAGAGTTGCTGTGGAGGGGAGTTTGGAACCTGGATGCCGCACAGTGCATATAGGCATGACAGTTCGTTGTGCTGGGGCAGCGAGTTCCCTGCCTGTTGGAAAAGAATGACTGGCCTGATATGACCTTGTTTTCATTGTTTTAACTTTTCTGTTGTTATGGCTTAAAGGCTGGAGGAAGTGGAACTCTGGCAGGTATGGTCCACTACCAGACCAGGATAAGTTAGATATAGTAGTTATGTTTAAAATGGCAATATGATATGACGATAAGGGAAGTGTAATCAATGTAATACAGCTACTTCAATTACATACTGTAGAACAAGGTGCTATTTTGGTGTTAAAACCAGGACTGCGTGGTGATTTTCTATTTTAGGGGTGAGGGGCCCAGTTTCAACCCTCCTTTATCAGTCCAAAAAAAAGTAAGATATGGAAAACTCTGCGGTAGGAACAACCCAAGGGCATGGAACAAACCAATTGCATAACATGTCCAGAATGGAAATCTTTGCCATATGCAAGAGATTACTTAGATCTAATGACATCATGGAAAAGGTAATTCATATGTCGTAAAGATTCATAACATGTTTAGATTGCAAATCATTTCCCTGTCAAAGAGATTAGTTACACCTGATGACCTCAAAGAAAAGTTATTTGATGTCATAAGCAACAGGTATGTTCGCTAGTTTATAATGTTGAAGCACGCTATTTACGACTAAAGTGGAACAGCTATCTAGAAAAAAGATTTATAAAATGTAGTAAGGGTCTCCCTTGTGACAAATGTCCATTAAAAATCTAAAGAAAAAAAATGGAAATGTTGAATTAAATAGGCTTGGGCCATTTTTGGGATTTTGGCCAAAAAATGCATTCTACAATTTATTTTATAGCACCAATCAGTCCAGAAACAAACAGCAGAGTCTAGTCTACTTTATAATATTATAGTGAACATTCTAAAAAGAATGAAATAAAATGAGATGTATGATATTCTTTGTATTCAAAGATCATCTAAAGTATTGCTCTTTCCTTGGAAAAGTATTTTGCCAATCAGTTAAACAGCATTATCATATAGACCTCACCTCATTAACAGAAACTTCATAAAGTTTCCATATTTCATTACCTGTGCGTTTATGACATAAACATCAGCTGCGGCATATAGTGGCGCTACATGAATTGTTGCTGGTGTCCACAACATCAATCTTGCTAGCTTGGGATGATGAGCTATTAATCCTAACATGCTTTTGATAGAGAGAACCTTATTGCTCTTTGATCCTATAGAACCAATCAACAGCTTAAGTGTTTGATTCCTATTTCTTTCCGAATCAACTAAGAGTTTTCGGAGTTGCTGTCCCCTGTCATGAATTCCTGTATGAGAGGAGTATATGAGACTGGGCAATGTTGCGTTACGTACAGTGGCTTGATTCCAAGTTGTTCCTACTGCAATGGTTTTGTGTGAATGACTTCCCCCTCCTGTAATGATATTAGGAAACTGAGACAAAACCCTGGAAATTCCCTTTCCTTCCACAATAGTATCTGTGTTACCAAAAGCATTCCAGCGGACTCCCGTCAACTCTACATGCTCTGGATTCGCTTTAGGAATGAAATTCTCTTCTGTTATCATCAAGGCTGCTTTAAGTAGCATCAGCTGACCTTTTCCTGGATTGATACTACTAAGAGTCATCACAAGCATATCATTAGAATCCAAGCCCATACTTCTTCTGACTTCTTCTCGCAGAGCTTTCCTTTTCTCTAACATTCTTTCAATACTAAACAATGGACTATTCAAGGCAGTTTGCAATCCTGCTACAAAAGCAAGTTCATCATTCACAGAAAGAGGGACCACTTCTACTGCAGGCGGCAATTTGATGCCTTCTTCTGTGCACCAAGTCAACCATTGCTGAGATTGTAGCTCCGATAGGAACAGCAGTGCTTTTACCTTGTGCAGCATATTTTTGGAGCGCTCAAAATATTCGCGCCGGTTCTCCATAATCCACCAAATCAATCGATCTGAACTTTTTTTATAATGAAGAAGATACTGTTCTGCATCAAGTCAAGTAAATCTCATAAATTTGGGCTTTCAATGTGTCAAATACAAAATCATAGAAGAGAATAAAATCTAAATTATCAAAATAAAATATTTGTAGTCCCTTGACCATCCATCGTAATAACCTTTGACAGCATATCCCAAATCTCAAATTATTTACCATGTCAACTGTGCCACAAAGTTTGGTTTCGTTTATGGTGCTGCAATAGTAGTAAATTATAACACTGTTTTGAAACATATGATTCGCCATAATTACATTCGTTCTTCACGAGTTATTACTTAAGGTTCTCGCACAAATCAGATAATTTCAGAATCCAATATGGGAAATTCCCCTTATGATAAAGATGGTTAAAGAATGTTAGCAGAATTTGCTTTCAGGGACAATGATTTATCCTTTTCAACAACAGATGGACTTTTCTGTTTGTTAAATTACTGAAGACAGCTGGACACTTTCTCTTAATTAAAAACCCTTGAACAGTGTTACTAGGAAAGATTAGTTTCAAAACCAATTATCGATCAGGTTGTAACTTGCCGATAATGTGCTGAAACTTGAGGTTTATTCTAACTTCTAGGTCACACTTTTCCAAAAACGAGAACCACAGTGAATTTTAGGACCAATTAAGTTTTAAAAATAGTGTCAATATCAGAAGAATCCAAACTCTTGGTATTGGGATGTATGATACCAGTGCTGCTTGGTACAAAAGAAACTGGGAATGAGATGTGGCAGAAATAAACCTTCGAACCAGGACTGCAAATTTATTAAGGAAAGCACATGCACTCAAACATCATAATCAAAAGAAGCCATCTTCCAAATAGCCATTAATAGATGTTAAAATCGAATATCGTGAACAAAGTGAAAAAAGAAACCATACAAGTATACTAGAGTAAGCAAAAGAAAAGGCAATGACAGAGTTAACAAAAACTAAGTATGCACAAAGCTTGAAAGGTGAAACAAATGGAGGATTGGAATTTTGTGAACCATCTATAAAGAAACTTGGAAAAGTTATATACATGCCAAATCCACTAAATAATAAGCACATTACAAGATAGATGAACAAACTGAAAAACATATCCCAAGAAAATTGTATACAAGGACTAGAAGAACTCGAGAATTGAGTTCAAATATCGGGAACTCCCAATGCTTTGAGAGCAGGGCATGCTATCATAAGGTAAGAAAAGCTTGTACATATACATAGGTTAACCCTAGTCTACAAGATAACCTATGTAATGAAATTACTTACATCAAATCAACACCAGATCGCCTAAGTGGGCACAGAAATAGAACAATAGCAGTCTAGTCTGCAAGATAACCTATGTAATGAAATTACTTAGATCGTTTCAACAATAGATCACATAAGAGAACACAGAAACAGAACAATAGCAATAATTCACAATTATAATAGCATAATATAACAGGTACTCAATATTTGATAGATAGAAGAACATAATAATATGAATTGGCCACTTCGGGCGCCAACCTCCACAACCTTACAAATAGAATAGAATACGCAATGATGATCCAAGTACTAACCCCTACCTCCTATATATAGCCTACTTAGGCTACAATTAATCCATAAGCCAACCCAACTAATAATATGAAAACATAGAGAGATGAGACGAGAAAAGTTATGAGATTATGTTAGCCATAAGTCAGCTATACATATCCCACTACATGTAATAGGTTAAGGGCGTAGCATGCCCAGCCCCTTGAAACCAACGTTTTCCCCAACGTTGACTAACTCTAGGTACTTCTAAAGAAATGCTTCTTTCTCCCATTCATCATCACTGGCCAAATTCTTCCACTTGATCCAATACTCTTGAATCACCCTGATATGCAGCTTATTTGTGTGAGTTTGATGTATCTCCTCTAGTTCTAGAATGACTCTGCCCTCCTCATCTAGCTCTGGAACCCAGCAAGAGACATAAAATACAGGATGTATTCGTGTAAGCAGAGGTAAATCCAACTTGTATGCTACACTCCCAATTTTCTGCAAGACCTGATAAGGACCATAATACTTGCGGTCAATCTTGTTATCCTTCTTTTGTTGCTTCAATGACATTTGTTTGTATGGTTGTTGCCACCATAGTTCAAAAAATCGTTATCGGCAATTAATCGTTTGACTCGGAAATCGGGAATCGGCATTTCTCAGCAATTTATCGGCATTAATCGGCAACTTTATCGCTATTTTAAAAAACATTTAAATTCATAAAATAAACTTAATTAAATAAATTCCAGCCCCTAATAAATAAGAATTAACCACATATGCAACAAAATAAGCTAAATAACCACAAAAAAAAACTCATAATATGATTACTCCAAGGCTCCAAGCAGTATCATAATGCATTGCAATGTGTCATTGTTAACAATATCATTAAAATGATTTGTTTAACATTACTTCAAAGCAAACTAAGAGTTGGTAATTTTCTTCCAGACAGTACTCACATGCAGTTTAACTTGGCCAGCCCTGGAAATATATTCATATGTTTTGACATTAAGATGACTTATGTAAAGCACTACCGCTAGCATTTAGCATTTAGTTTACCCACTTGACTTCTCTAAAACATCTTGATTTCTGCTACAGTACACAAAATGGCCCTGCAGAGCACTTAAGCTGACAAATAATTCAACATGACAAGATGCAATAATACATCCCGCCCAAATGATAAGTACAAACCTTGGTCAAAAAATCACAAAAACCCACTTCAAAATAACTGTGTTTTTTTCTGTTTAGGCGTCCTATCCGGTCATCTAGAAATCTCCGATTTGGGTAGTAAATTTATCCCTATCCGGTCATCATCCCTTAGAAAATCTATATCCAATCCGGTTTGGAACAGAATTGCCCCTTCCCCCGGAACTCTAGATTCCAAAGATCTACCGGACGAGAAACTCCATTCTACGTTGTTGTTGAGTCGTCAGATTCCTCCCCCAAGTCCGGTTGTAAGTATAGAAAATGGAGACATTTTGGAAAAAGTATGGAAGTAATACTACCACCATTCTTCTAGGGATAGCCATTGAAGCCATATTTCTTGTCTTATCTTAATCAAAGAATTGTACATATATGCTTCTAGGAATTTGCTGACCACTTTTATTCTACCCATAAGATTGAGGATGATATGATGATCTATGTGCCAATTGAGAACCCAAAATTGAAAATAAATCAGTGCAAAAATTATTGGTAAAGATAGGTTCACAGTCACTTACTGTGATCTTGGGAGTACCATGTAACTTTTGAACTATGTCCATGAAAGCAGATGTCAATTGCTGTTGCGACAAATGGGTGTGATAAGGCACAAAATGTGGGCATATTTGGTGAGCCTGTCCACCACCACCATGATGACATTTTTTCCTTCTAACCTGGTAATCCTTGTAATGAAATCCATTGAAACCTCCTCCCACCGCTTGGCTATGAATAAGATAAGGGTTGCAAAAGACCAAGCATCTTAATTATCTCACCCTTATTTTGTTAACACATATCATACATTCTAGCCACAAATTTGCATGCACATCCCCCTTGAGTCCTTCCAAAAAGAAATATTTCTTGATCTCTGTGATAAGTCTTTAGGAAGTCCATGAATGCCCCCTACTAGGAGATGCAAGGTAGTTTTGTAAGAACCTTTTGTTTCAATGTTGAATTTTTCCACAAGTACAACCAATCCTTATACCAAATAGTGGCCCCATTCCATACAAATTTTTCTATATACTGCTTGAATCATGTTTGAGATTATGAATCAGAACCTTTGGGTATCCTCATCATTCTCCCATTCGGTTCTACCTCATCCACCCAATCAGCTTGTAACATGGACATGACACATAGTAGTGCTTTTGTGGGCTCATCCTTCCTAGAGAGTGCATCTAAACCACAACATTTTCCTTCCCTTTCTTGTATACATGATTTCAAATTCATATCCTAACATTTTAGTGACCCATTTTTGTTTTTCCTCCTATGACAACTTTTTTCCAAGAAATACTTTAGACTATCATGATCAATCTTCACTTGAAAGTGTCCTACCCATCAAGTATGGTCTCCATTGTTTGACAACATGAAGGATAACATCATTTCTTTCTCGTATATGGGATTTTGCAAATTCTTCCCTTTGTGTTGGTGACTCTCAAATGTGATGGAGCATCCTTCTTGCATGAGTACCACACCCATTTTATACCCCGATGCATCACATTATACAATGAAGGCCTTGAAAAAATTCAAGGGTAGCCAGGACTAGAGTGGTGCACATATGCCTCCTTTTAATTACTCAAATGCCTTGGTGGTTTCTTCATTTCCACTGGAAGGAGTCTTTCTTCAATAAGGTTGTGAGTGGTGTTGTTATGTTACCATAGTTTTCACAAAAATGACAGCTGATAGTACCCTGTCAACCCAAGGAAGTTTTTGCAAATGGAGGCTCTTCAAGGTTTTTGGAACTTTCCATTCTACCATGGCCTTGATCTTGTGAGGGTCTACTTTTACCCCTTCATGTGACACAATATGACCCAAGTACTCCACCTCCTTCACCCCAAAAGCACATTTTGAAGGCTTGGCATAACAATGATGATGTTCTAGAGTGAGTAGCACCTTGATCCACATGTTGCAAGTGTTCTTCCCATGTATTTCTATAAATTAATATGTCATCAAAAATACCAAGACAAAATTCCACAAAAATGGGCAAAAATATCATGTTCATCAAACTCTAAAGGTAGAGGGTGCATTTGTGAGGCCAAAAGGCATCACCAGAAACTCATAATGGCCCTCATAGGTTATAAATGATTCATCTTATGTATATCCTCATCCTTGATCCAAATTTGATGATAACCAAAGTAAAGATCAAGCTTAGAAAATAGAAAAAACTATGTAACTCATCTAGAAAATCATCAATTACAGGAATAGGAAACTTATCTTTGATGGTGTACTTGTTGAGTTCTTTCTAATTATGGCACATCCTCCATGTCTCATCCTTCTTATGCACAACATTACAAATGGAGAAGAATATGAAATTTGGCTATGTCGATGATACTTGTCCTCTAACATATCTTGCACCATCTTTTTAATCTCACTCTTTTAGACATATGGTTACTTGTAAGGATAGATGTTGGGTGGTTTGACTACTATGACCAATTGAATGGCATGATCATGCTCTCTTCTTGGTGTATACCATTTTGGCATTTCCAAAAACAAAATGAGTGGTTATCAAGAAATTGACTATAAATATAATGGTGTAGATGTTTTCATTGGAAATGCTTCCATGGAAAACAGTTGTTCCACAAACCCATTCATCTCCCTTCTTGAGAATCTTCTACAGTTGGTGTGAACTAACCAATTGTGGGATCTCACAAACACCATGAAGTACAAATGTATTTCCCTTAAGCACATGAACAATTCCTAGAAATTCATCTAAATTATTCCCAATGTCATAAGCCATTGTACTCCTAGAATGATGTTTTCTCCTCCCATTAGAATGGAAAAACATAGGAGAGCCTAACCTGTAGTCACCATGGCTATTTTGATACTATGGACATTTTCTAAAGGAAATGATTATGCCTCCATCTACAATCATGGCCTAAAATTAGAGATTTGGATAAACAAAATAATTCAACCATGTTGCCAACTTATTGTTGATGAAGTTATGCATGTTCTCCTTGAATCAATTAATATTGTTACTCTCTATTTCTTCAAAAAACCCACAACTTTCCAGGGTTTAGGGGTGTATAATTCCATGAAAAGTGCATTACATGATATGGTTGGTTAGGGATTCATAAAATTATCCATTCTGGCACTCTTTGCTCGTCATCTCACCCTCCATTTCCTCATACTTTTCATCTTCATTGGCACCTTCAATGTAGAACAGTTTCTTTTCAGCACATTTATAACCCTGATTATACTTGTTGTACATCAATTTGAAACAAAACCCTTTAAAACCTTTTTCTCTTTAATTTGTTGAGGGATCAACCTAATAGGACTGGGGAAATGATGGTGTACTACACTCTCCCCCCGTGGAAAATGGTCACCTTTTGTCCAAATCTCTTTCTTCTACCCTACGGGCAAAGACAATGGACTCTAATACCAAACTCAAGTTAAACATGCGAACATCATGTTGGATACTATCCTTGAGCCCTCCCAAAAAAAATATCATAGAAGTTATCTTATATGATGACCTCCACACGCAAGGATGGGTTCAACAATTGTTGAGTATAATCCCTGAGATGCTCTTGTTTGCCTCAATTCGGCTCAGTTGGCTAAAGCAGATCTCTATCACATTGTTGTCATGTAGTGCATTTAAACTTCATCTGGTCAACATCAACCATTTGATAATTAAGTCTATCTTCTTCTTTAGAGCACTCAACCATCTATACCAAATGAATTGCTATGATTTTATATAGAAATATGGTATGACCACTTTTTGTGCATAAGGAGTTATGATGCATACCGAAGAAATTCTCCATGTGATTTATTCAATTTATTGGATCCTTCACATGAAACATGTGCATCTCCACCTTGGTAGCATGTTCTAGAATCCATATTACGGCGCGATAAATTTTGAAGTAGTGTCATGTTTGGATGTGGGCTGCTAGAAGATCCCATGTTCCCTAGATTGGGATTATTGGCTAACGACTGCAGATCAGCCAAAGATGCAGAAATAGATGCCACTTGTGATTGTAACAGGTTCAAGTTGTCCTGAAACCGATCATTAACCTACTGCAAATCATCCTGTTTCACCACGATTTGAACATTAGCCTGGAGTTGCGATATTGCCACCGACACACCTTTTGAATCATTATATCTTCCTTACCTAGTGTCCTTCCCAGAGTGTAGAAACCTTTTCCTTGACCTCTTGTTGAGCTTCTTGCCATGGTTTAGAGTTCAAGGTTTTAGGGTTCAAAGTTTAGAATTCAGGGTGTAGGGTTGAGGGTTAAGGGTTTAGGAGTCAGGGTTCAAGAGTCAAAGTTCAAGATTTGGGATTTAGGGTTTAGGAGTCAGGCTTCAAGAGTCAAAGTTCAAGATTTGGGATTCAGGGTTTAGGGTTTGGGGTTCAAGGGTCAAAATTAGGGTTATTGGTGGACTATATGGTTTTGATCATCTTTTCGAGATGAACCTAATGACCAATATAGTAAAAGGGAGAAAATCCCCAAAAAATAGGGTTACAGGAGGATGGTACCATTGTAATCGTCTTGTCAAGACAAATCTAATGATGGTATTTTGCACATGGATCCCAAAATTTCTAGACTTTTTTTTTCTTTTTTCACTTCATTTATAGGGAAAAAAAAAATTGAGCAATACCGAAGTGACGGAAAAAATAAAGTTCCTTCCAAATCGCAAGCTAGTTTTTCCACTCTTGCAACTTACAAATGCTAGGCCTGAAAAAATTGTGCCACAGAAAAGCTTTCCCAAATCAAAGCTCTAATACCACTTGTAATGAAATTATTTAGATTGATTCAGCAACACATCACATAACCAAACACAAAAATAGAATTAGTAGCAATAATTCACAATTGTAATAGCATAATAGAACAAGTACTCAATATTTGATAAAGAGTAGAACAGAATATATGCTTGGCCACTTTGAGGGGGTAACCTCCATAATCTTATAATAAGAATAGAATACGTGAAATGATGATCCAAGTACTAACCTCTAACTTGTACATGTACCCTGCTTAGGCTATGGTTAATCTATAAGCTAATCTTACTAACAATATGAAAGCATAATGAGATGTGATAAGACAAGTTAAGAGATCGTGCTAGCCATAAGTCAGCTATACATGTCCCAATACATGTAATAGGTTAAGGGGGGTGTAGCAACCTAATCCTGATATTTGTGTAATTCACAACTTAAGTTGTAACTATATTACAATTAGGTTAAGAATGTGTGGAACAGTGTTAAGTTAGCTTAGTTTTATTAAGATGAGTCATATGATGAGAGTCCAATAAATATAAACCATCGCACATGGACCTCACTTGATCATATACGTCGGGAATTTTTCTTGGAACAAGGTGTACACACTTTTCTCATAAGTTTCTTGCGTCACTGCCAAATTTTAATCTTAATCACATTATACTATCTACTCTTGCATTATATTATTGTCCTCATAATAGTTTCAACGATCAGTAAAGATTCTATTTATTTGTCACCCTGTTCAATATTTTAGAACTGCATGTATGTTATTTTTCCACATGACAAGAAACGTGAGGTTTTAATAGCATGTTTTCATGATTTAGTTTCCGCAGTATGTAAAATTATTTATTCAGAGTATGTCCTAAGCTGCTATGTTGCTTTCCTAAAATCCTTGAATCAGATCATGTTTTAGTTTTTTAGTCCATGCTTAACAATGGTGTATTATTTAGGTGTAATCTTCGAGTCATAATGTATATGCATTTTTCTATGCAGTGTTGTCCCTTCAGAAACAAAAAAAAAAACACGCTCAATAATATTAAATCTTTATTATGAAGAAGTTCACAATTCTTAACCTTTTGAATCTTGATAAGTTGGGAAGCAGTCAATATACCACAACACAATTCAACCATGTTAGTTCAGGACAGTTGGTACCTTTGCACTACAATACGAAGGCTGGAGACATAGTTTAAGGTGTTTTTTATTTCAGATTTTGACCTTTGATCTCGTGCTCTTAACTTGAAACTAACAGAAAAGATATTTGTAGTAGCAGAAAATCTAATTCATGCAATCAGTAAAGCTTCTGAATCCAAATGTCTGAAACACAATTCAATTTCATGCAATCATTAAGAACAAGTTACAAACACAACCCGAGAAATGAAAATGACAGGAAACATGGGTGAAAGATTCTATACCAATCCATAATGCGGAAACTGCAGAACCAGCAATAACAATATCCGACTTCATGGCTTCCCTGTAACTTTGGACTGATTTGTCTTTCAACAACTTTATACCTCGCCTGTGAAGTTCCTCCATAAGACCACCTTTCCTGCTCAATGCTATTGCAGATACCCTCCCTCCACAGCTCAAAATTTCTGCTGCAAGTTCCATCATGGCAAGGGGAGCACCCGTCATCGAGAGCTCATGGAGTACAACAATGAATGATCTTCCTCTTACAGTATTTGCAAATAAGCCTTTTCTATGACACGTGCTATATCGTTTCCCAGCATTCCATCCCAAAACTATGTTTTCTGTTTTATCAAAAGGGCCAACAAGAAGGCCAAAAGAGGTATTTCTTTTGACTTTCACATCCATGTGCTGTGTTCCGCTTATAATATTCATCGGCATTGTATAGTTTCCGTCAACATTTGTTGCATCTCTGCCTTCATGATCATTAATATTACGAGTGCTCTCTGTTACCACCACATTCTCATTAGAAGAACGATTTGGAGGGGATTCTACAAAACTTTTTAAACTGTGAACTTGATTATTTGAAGAATTAGAACTGCTCTTTGAATGTAGCAATAGAGTGTAGTTTCCCAAACTTTGGTTGCTCTCGTGTTGCAGATCATTTCCTAGTCTCTCCTGTTCTAGCCCTCGGTTTCCCTTCCAAAACCATTTTTTCAACCTCGCTGAAGACTGAAGCCCTGGCCCAGCCTTTCTGAACACTTTATCTTTTTGTTCTTTTCCTGAACCATTAGATGGAAAAACTGTAACCTGATCTTTTATTGAATCCAATTTCTTAAATCCCTGGTCTTCAGCTGAAACATGGCTTCTCAAATCCTGATCATCAACCTCATCTCTTGATCCAAATGCAGTAAACCTTTGGTCACCGCCATTAGCTCCACTGTGAGCCCATTTTGACTGAACATGAAAACCCAGGTAGCTCCATATTGCAATCATCACCAACCATGGCAGCAGACGTTGCCCTTGCAACCACTGTAAAGGACTTGAATATATCTTAACATCCTTTCTGGGAGTCCTGGTGGACTGAGACCTCCGGAAAGATGGAGAGTTCCGTGGAGTCAACCTCCCTGACAACGTTGCCTTCAAACTGCCACTGGCCCTCAACAAAGGAGGTCTCACTACATGTCCCAATAGATCATGTTGGTTTACTTTATCCTCCATAATCCCTCACTGTCCAGCTTTCATTCCACAAAAACCCTTAACAAATATGAAAGAATCATGGTTTCTAAGATTTCTTTCTCCTGCTTCAAGATTTCAGGATCCTCAACTGTTCGTTTGTTTATAAAATTTCATTCTATATAAAAAAGTAAAGCTTCGTCCAAAGAATCAATATCTTTGATATCTATTGTATTTAGATGACTACCTTGAATGTTCAGCTCAAAGGTGAAATGTTATTGTAAACACTAATAGATTTCCTCTTAAAAATCATCTTTCAAGCAATCTCATAGATGATGTAGTTAAATAGCAAGCCTCCGACAAACTACTCCACTATTTCCCTCAGCAATGACAAATCCAAATACTTTCCTCAAAATGCAAAGGATTACTTCAATCCTTCCTCAAATTAAAAGGTATACACAGCTTATTCAAAACCTCGACCGAAATTGCAATCTACATAGAATCTTTACTCGAACCGGCAAAATTCCCTGCTCAAAACTGACGAATCTCAACAAAGTCTACAGTTCATATATATTGGCCAAACAAATCTATTCAAGATTATAAAATACTAAATCAAAAAACCTGTGAAAATATCGGGCATTCTGCTGAACTTTGTCAACGGCATTATTCACCGAATCAATGGCGACAAATGCGAAGAATCATTCGGGGAGAAAAAAGGGAACTGACCTGCAAATAGAGGAACAGTGTCGTGTATATGTGTTCATCCAAGATTTGCTGAATCTGCAAAAAAGAATGATAAAAACGTGTGAACAAAAGATATCTGCCACTTCCTTTTAAGACGAGCTTTTTCTTCTGCAGAGTAGGAATTCCGAGCATCTCACATTTTTTTGTGCTGGCAGAGTGTTATCTACTTTCAAACTCCCTGCACCAGATAGCTTGATTTTAACAGAAATGTTACTGTTATTTTATTCATTTATGTCTTGGGGTTATCATGTGCCGCTAATTTAATATTGGAGGTGTTATACGATTTCCAATGATAGTTTTGTTTGTCGCGGGTCTAGTGGAACGTTTATTATTGGTTTTTAAAATGATTAATGTAAAACTATTAATAATTGACACGTTACATGAAGATTACTAACGACTTTACGTAAGCAGCACCTCCTCCGATTAATATGGATGCGTTGTGTCCCAATGGAATCTTTAAGAGTTACCCTTCTCTGTAAAATTGCATCCACGGTGCAAAAATGCGACATGGATACTTTTAGAAAACCTACCTTCACCAACACATGCAAAAATAGACATAGGAGAGTGATTCTTAGAGTTTCATGGGAAAAAGATATATTATTTTGAAAGAAAAATACCAAAGGAAACAAATTACACCATTTTAAGGAGCCAATTATTCATGAAATTTAAATTTTACCTCCATTTTTATTCTGCTCAAGAGCGGTTCCCGAAAGGTCTAACTGCCACCGAAGAGAAACTTGCATTTTTGTATAACTTATCACATGGAAAATGTAGAGGGTTGAATTATATTCAATTTTTCATTTGAATCAGGGACCAACTCTCCTTGTAGCTCCCATAATGATCATTTGAATCTCCATCGGGATCGGGGATCTTCACCTGCACTGTCGGGCTAATGTCTGAAAATATGGACAGTAGAATATCCCAAACCTTTTGCAATGTGAATTAGGACTTATTATATTTTAAGTATTTTTTCACTTCACAAAATTATCCGAGGATCCTGCAACATCCAAAACAAGCTCACTATCTTCTTTATTTCTTTCATTTCCTTACATTGTTTTATAAGTAGCTCGGTGGTACATAGTTTATTCCTAAACCAGATTTGCCTTACAAAAATTTCCTAAAACACCTCTAATGATCTCATAGATTTTTCACGCATTGCTTGGATGTATTATCTCTTCTTGGTTTATCCCCAGAGGGTGTTCATTAGGTGCCAAAGTCCTGAAAATAGGCCTTTTTGGGCCCCTGAGAGCAGTTCCTTCAAAGTGGGGTCAAAATGAGTCAATGAATTACTTTCCACCAACTTACCTACACATGAAACACACTTAAAAATACAATTATCACATCCCTCTCAGCCATGATGGGGGTTTACATAGTTAATAATTGGCTAGAGGACATGTTTACATTACCTGGTTCAAGGATTTTTTAATGTGGGCTTAGTTGTCATGGCAAAAAATTTAAATTTTTCATGCTAGAAATTCTTTATGAAAACAAGAAGGTATTTCATAATTCAATCCATTCCCTTTGTGCTTATTGATGGCATGTTATTCAAAAAAGATGTGAATGGTTTCCTATTAAGATGTATTAAAATAAACTATATAAACAAAGGTGTTGGACGAGTTCCATGATGGAGAAGAAGGGGGAAATTTTGCTTCAAGGAAGAAAAATCTTAGGATCATGAAGTGTGGTTATTATTGGCCTAACATTTTCAATGACCTTCATGTATGGGTTAGAAAATGTAGAAGGTGTGCCTTCTTTATAGATAAGGAAAGATTAACAACTCTTCCACTTTACTCCATTTTTATAAATCAACCATTCATGTAATGGGGGTTGGATTTTATAAGAGTAATCAATCCACATTTGATCTTGGGTCACAAGTGGATTCTTACAACTCATAAGACTACTTCACCAAATAGATAAATGTCATTTGCATTGATGGAAGAAAATGAGGCCAACATCCTGGACTTATATGAAAGGCATTGTGACCAAGTTATGGTGTTCCTTCCATGATCATTTCTTATAATGCCTGTGGTATTCCTTGACATAAAGATCTCTTATTAGGATGTTAAGAATGGGACATATATTTGAGCACCTATTCAAAATATTATCCCCAAGGTAATGGCTAGGCCTGAATTAACTAATAAGAACCTTTTGAGAATCATAAGGAGGAACTTAGTTGAAATTCAAAGAACATGCCACAAGAAACTAAAATCAACCTTATGGTATGATAATATCACTCCCAAAATGTCAAAGGGAATCTCCCCTTACGAAATTGAGTTTATAGTAAGGAAGAAAGGATGTTGATAATATCTCTTGAATTTCCAGTTGTTAGAATCTCATCAAACAACTGGAAATGTTTGAGAGTCCAGGCCATGGAAATTAGATATGCAAAGCTCATGGAGCTAGAAGAGTTGAGAAAATGAATCAAATGCAAAGCAATGGAAAGGGATCAAACTCAGATTAAGAAGCATTTTGACAAGAAAAAAATGGCTAGGAGATTTCCAATAATAAGGAGATCTAGTCATCAAATGGGACACACTAATAGATCTAAACCAGGAAGGTACTCAAATTTTGATGTAATTTGGAGTGTCCCCTATGTGATTTCAAGCTACAAGTAAAACAATGTTTTCCAATTGTCAAAATTGGATGGAGATGAAGCTGTATATCATAGTCAATGGGATCTATCTCAAGAATTGTATATTGAGAAAAGACCCTCCCTTATACATAGTAGATTAGTTTTCAATTCCTCCAAGTGCTTTCCAACACATTGTCTTTATTGGTAGTGTAGTTTTCATTTCCCTAAGTTCTTTACATAGTGTTCTTGATGTTGCTTTGGGTGGCATTTTGTCATTGTACAATGGTTCATGGAGGACTCCATGAAGAAGATATGTTTCAGGTTGAGTTGGAAAGAGAAAAGGATGAGTTTTTAGAAGTAGCATAGAAAGAGTTCAGGACAAACTTGAAAGCATTTATTACAACTGATAAGATACTACTTAACAACCTTGTTCATGGATTTTGTAAGCAATGTGGTGGAAAATAAATTTCAAGAAAATTTTCCACCCTCATTAAAATCCAATTTAAGAACAAACTTCTCATGATCAAAATGATCAATTCTAGGTAAAAAACAGGTCAATGCTAAGTCTAAGTAGTCCTTCATTCAAGATTTCAGGGGTAATATTTTCAAAGTTTTAGATCAGTTTTCCAAGCTTTTCAGGCTGAACTCCATGCCCAATGGATGCCTTGAGGCCACTAATATTCATATAGCAGGAATATTACCTCGTTGAGTCACCAAAAATTTATCCAAATTTACACCCCTTTGCAAAACTGGAAAACTTATCAAGTTTCTAGACTTGGAAAATATCATTGAGCTTTAGAGCAAGAATTGAAAAAACAAATTGGTAAAATTCATGTTTTGGGAAAATTTCAATGATTAGGGGAGGAAATTCCTCTCTCTCCTACTAGGTCCCATAATTCAACACTTAGCCAATTTTTTTAGTGAAATGGGGAAAAAACACAAGTAAATCATCTAAATCAGGCCTTTGAAGGAACATGAGGAATTTCTCCTTTGGTTCATCATGTTCTTCACATTGTCACACCATTGGATGTAGGAGGGGTTTGGGGCATTATAGTCAGTCTGAGTCAGGTCTTTATGGAATAGGATGAATAATTTCTCTTGGGGCCTCCAAGTTCCCTGCATGAGATGACATCACCGACGAAGTGGGAAAGGGTATGGAGGGTAGACATGGTAGAAGTTGCGGAAAGATGTAGGCCTTCAACAGAATAGGAGAACCTATTCCATGGTTCCACCTCACACCTTGATTCTCCACCCAAGTTAATACAAACTTGCAGAAATTTCAAGACCCCAATACATAAATAAAAGAACCATTCCACCCTTCCTTTATTGTCTGTTTGGCCTACCCGCCCATTTATCCATTCCTATTGCAAAAAATTGAGTTAAATCGGCCTGTCATGACCCATAATAAACTCTGTTTTGTTCCTTCTTGCACACCATAAAATTAAATCATGGCAAAACATTCATCCATGTAACTCTTAATTTGATAAAATTAGTCTTGTTGGAAAGGTCTCATCATGAACTTCAATTTTAGAATCATGAAAATTTAAAAAATTAATTAGAGTTTGTGGGTGAAAATAGGGGGGAAAACTATAGTACAAACATTGAAAATGCATTTCCAGGTAGCTCAACTACCATATTTGATGGAGTATTGTGCCCATACCTTCTCCTACAAGAAAAAAGGACATGGGGGAATGGTATTGCAAGGGTAGACACATGCTTGTTTTCAATGATTTAATACATGTTGTTGGTGGTTGAATAAATAAATCCTAAATTTCCCTCTCTTCCCCTTCCTCTCTCTCTCTCTCTCTCTCTCTCCCATTTTTATACATATTTGGCATTGATGCTCATTTGTAAAGGTTGGACCCTCTCATAATACAAGGGCATCAAACCAAAGTATTTGCATAGAATTATTTATTTGAGTTGTAGACCTCTGAATTTAGGATTTATAAATATGTTTATGACTTATTCCACTCCATTATAATTGATTTGTGCATCTTTATCAAGGTAATAAAATTCATGTTTTAATGGTTATTTCTTTACACTATATTGTGTTCTATTTGTATTTTCTTACCTATCTATTCATTTATTGTGAGATATGTTGTTTATGCCTTTTTCTCACTTTGCATATTTTATCTCTGTTGTGTTTTGCATGGAAATGGAAAGGGTAAGGTGTTGTTTTGATATTGTGGCACTCATGTCTGCCCTCTTCATCATCAATTTCCTCCAATTTTCCCTCATTGAGAGTGTATTTTCCCCCTTTTATTGGTGCTATCACCTCCACTTAGCTTAGGATTTCCATTTTATGCATCTCTCTCTATCTATGGTCCATTTGAATTCTTAAATTAGGATTAGATAGTTGTCATTTCTAGCTGTAGGAGTACTTTATCATTAGAATAGGTAGAGTAACCAACCTTCTTTGGAGGTTTGTCTCAAGCAGCAAGGTCCCACACTTGGAGATAATCCCATGTTACCCAAAAACATTGATTGCTCATTCATGATAAATAAGAGGGTGTTTTTTTGTGCTAACAGTTCCCTCATTCCTTCTATTGACCAATTCACCACCCAACCTGCAATACAAAGGAAATTGATTAATTCAATAGTTGAGGGCCCATGAGGAACGTTCCACATTTCCGCTAGTTCTTTGCAATGTTGACATGCCTGACCAACGACCCCAGAAATGCCTAATGAGCTATTTTTAGTTATTTTATTTGCTTAAGTTGATATTTTAAGAATGCAGAGGTTTAAATTGGCAAGATCATGCAGTAAGACTCCATTTTTATCATGCAAAGGATAAGATTAGCATGTTTTCATGTAAGAAAATATTTCAGATCATGCATAGACCATTAAAAATAGCAAGACCATGCAAGGGAGCCCAAATTCTTTTTTTGAGCATGCAAACTTCATTCCTAAGCATAGAATTTCCTATTGTGAGCACAAATTACTCTTGTCTATGCATGGATCTCCCTATTTTCAATCAAGGTCATCTAATTCTAGAGAAAAAGGGAAGAATGGACATGCAAAATTCCTATTCTTTTCTATTTTTAACTGATCAGACTTGTATGTCTATGTCTCTTTCTCTTCTTCTCTTCCTCAATTCTTTATAAACTCCCTGGAATTCATTATAAAATTAATATTTTCACTTTTTATTCATTATCATGGAGTAATTTAGTGTTCTGAGTGGAAGAGTAGGGGTCATGAGTGATATTTTGTACGGATTTCATCTCTTGGATCAATACATGAGCTATTTCTACCTTCTTTCATCCTGTTTATTGTGCACTTTTGTGTTTTTAAGCTTATTTTATCTTGTGATATCATTTTTATCCCTGATTTGTAGTCTAAATTCCATGCATTTATGCAGTTATATGTTAATTTACAGGTCATAGATTATGTTTAACCAAGTTTTTGTAGGATTGAGTTGTGGAGTTCATTAAATTGCCCTTCTAGAGCCATTTATTGCACTTCTTTATTCTGTCATAGCTTAAAAACCCTTCTCTGAAACACTTTGGCATTGACATGTCCATTTGTAAGTTATATATGGTGTGCATGGTCTATCTATGTGGTTCAAACAAGTTTGAAGATCTTGAAACTTTCTGGTGTATCACCCCCTTTTTTTCAGTATTTCCTTCTCCATTTTCCCATTACATACAGTAGAATAGAAGCTAGTTTTAGGTGTTACACTAGGGGAACCAACCTTCTCTGGAGATTCACTCCAACATATAGGTCACCCACAACCTAGGACTCAAATTTTTTAATTGAAAGGGGATTCATCACACCACTCTCCAAAGGGTGCATTCCTCCATGACAACAACCACCTCAGGAAGTATTGCAACAACTCCTTGCTAGTAACGTTATCTCTCTTCCTCCACCTATCACGTTGGATTCTAGTCATCCTCAAGGAAAGAATTTTTTGATGAAAAAGCATATTGTGCTATAACCGATGTAATGGCCTATTTACTAATTGACGTTTCAAGCTTAAACATGTGATTCAAGACTTAATTGATTCTAATTGAATGGGATGCACTTGTTACATCTAATCCTACCAATGATAATGATATTTAATTACCCGTTTCCTAAACATGGAAAAGATGTACTTAAGGCAACTGTTAACCATACTTATAACACGGTTCCACATCCTCAATTTACCAATGCTCCTTTAGATTTTCATATTGGTTTTATGACTACTTTACCACCTATCATTGCCTTTATTGAAGTAGACTTTCATGCTTATTTTAAATCTTTCAAGCTTTACATTCCTACCTCTATTTTCAATCATGTTGTCAACAATGTAATAATCAATCCAAATTTTAAGCATAACACATATTCATTTCCCTTCTTGTGTTCTATTGGATTTCCATTGTCCCAAATCAAGCATAAGTCACCTACCTCCTATGAGCATATGAATCTTCCTATCACAATTAGGCCTCTCACTATCTTCTTACCATTTATTGCCGCATCATAAATCAAGCATTATGACATGGTCTTAGCTCTTCCTTAGATAAAAGACATTAGGGTTGTTCCATCTATTGTGCACTAATGCATCAAGTTCATACATGAGTTCCAGGTCATCACTATCTAAGTTATTCCATGTAGAGCCCCTTTACCTAACATTCCGTAATATTTGCAAAACACCTACCACTACTGCACCAGTGACTCCAGTTAGCATTATGTCTAGTCCATCCAATATTAGCATCACTCCTAAAGAACCATAATTTTATTATAATTTTACCACACACTCCTAGTGTTAGTCACATTTTATCATCTCTAGATACTAGCCCACATAGATCTCTTCAATTTTCAATACCCATCACTCACTCTCAGCGTATCTCTTGGTCTCATTGTCTACCACATAGAACTAGGCCGTCACACAAAGTTCATTATACATACCACACATCTAGGTCTCCTCATAGGTATTTTGCACCTTCTCTATGAAAAAAAATCTTTAGGATGCATTATTCTTACACATGTTATCCCACACATGGTATCACATGATACTAGTCTTTTGACCCATGATAACATACTTCCTTTATTCACAATGGTAGATAGTGGGCCTTCACTCAATATACTCATTGAATAGATCATATGTTACTCATACACTGGGGTATCTTACCTTCCCCCTCATTTCTTGATGACACACTATGTTATATGTTCAACTTGACTATTGAGGGAGTGGCTATATACTTGAACCTCAATTTGTGCACGCACGCGCACGTGCACACACACACACACACACACACACACACACACACACACACACACACACACACACACACACACACACACACACACATTGGGGGATAATGTTGCTTTCCATCTTTAGTTCTATTATCTATAGTTTTAAAATCTCTAAAAATCTAAAATATTTCCCCCTTGGGGGCATTCTCTAATCACCCTTATTTATCTTTAGAGAATAGGTTTTCTTCTATGCCTTCAAGGGTTCTAAAAATCCAAAAAACACTCAAATATACTAAAAACAAGAACACCTTCAAATAATATACAAACCTCCAAAAATATTTGCATTGATCTTACCTAGCCATTTCTATTGTACACTTATAGTATTCATGTTGCACTTTACTTATCATGTTTAGCTTAATACATAGTATACTATATCATTATTCTATACAAATATGTGTTCACATGATACATTGAGTTAAATGCAGGCTACACACATATTGTTTCACAATGTAAGATGTTTCACACTACTCTTTACCAGTTCTTCTGCATCTATTGAGGGCATCAACTTTCCACTTTCTCACATACAGGTGTTATTATTCCAATGTTTACTAATTTACCTTCTTTTACCTCATTCCCTTAGTCCATATATTGTGTCATACTATTTTTTACTCTAACATGCTAAGAGGTTCTCCATGTGTTGTATTTATTTTGCAGATCACTTCCAAAATGAGATCATCTTCTTCCTATTGTTTGTATATTGTTTTACATGCTTTCTCTATGTTTTAACTTGTTTGCAGGCTATGCCCTAAGTCACTTACTTGTTGTTTTTTGTCCTTTAATGCCTTGATTGTCTTGTGAAACGTTGAGTTATATCCCTTGTATGTGGCATATTATTTTCCATGTTGTTCTATTTGTGTGTCCTTGCATGCTTTTGCTTACATCTACTGCGTTGTTTTCTTATTGTTTGTTACTAACACTTTGTTAGTTTTTATACTATATTACTATGTATGTTCCACGGTATACATCACACACACTCCCCTATTTCTCCCTATAGGAATCCTGAAACACGTGCACATCTACTACAGGTTATCTTGTTTGGGTCTCATTCATATTACTCCATCTTACTCACCCCAAAAAAGGGGGAAAACATTTGGTGATATTTCACCCTCACATAAGTATAAAACCAGAAAACAAAATGGCAGGTGCAAAATTAGACATGTTAGAGGCTTAAAAATAGAATCAGTTCAAAAAACACAAAGGGAAAAAATCGTACAATAGGGACCATATCATTCAAATACTATGGCCAATTCCACATGATTTAGTCTTGGAGGAAAATTCAATAATTTTCTCAATCGGTATAGTTTCTCATAGACATCTACAATATTTTCACTCAGTTTCAATTACATAATGCATTGTACATTTCATATATTTTTGGCACCAAGGGTACATGCAAGCTAGCATTGCCCCAATACATTATGTCATCATTTGTAAATCATTTGGCTTGACATTCATATGCATTGGCACTTATCTATCTTAGGAAGTGTTAAGGGTAGTGCTATCCGTATAGGCTTTACTTTCCATTTCTCATATTTTAGGATGTGAGAGGAAATATTTTCTAATGAGATATTTAGGTATACTGATAGGGACTGAGAAGCTCATAATTTTTGGTTGGAATTTTTGATATATAGATTTATCAAAAAGTTAGCATGGTGGAAAGGAACTCTCCTTTCACAGGTGGGTAAGGCCACTTTATTGAAATGCTCCATTCAAAATCTTCTTGTCTATACAATATTGGTTTTATAAATTATAGTTTTAGTGGCCAATGAATTATAAATTATTCAAAACATGTTCCTATGGAGTGGAAATGAGAATAATTCAAGACTACCTCTTATGGCATGGGAAAAGATATGTCAGCGAAAGAAGGTGGGCCAAAATTAGCAGGAACTTGACAAGGTCATAACTTGAGCTCCAGGTGTCCATTTGAGTCCATTTTTTTTGAAACCACATGTTTCGATGAGACGAACGCACTGTTCAATCAAATCCACCCTACCAGTTGGAGAAAGTTTCAGCACATTTTTAGGCCCTAAATCTGCCATCTTGAGGCCAAAAATTAGGATTTAAGTTGTAGTTCAGTTTTTTCCTATTTTAGGGCATTAGTTAATTTTAGTCTATTAGTTGCATTATGAGTTAGAAAGTTGGAAATTCCTCTAATTTAGGAATGTAGAAGATGTGTGGAAATTTCTTGTGCCCATACGAATAAGCATGTGAACTTACTAAGAATAGCAAGTTCTAGTAAACTGCTAAAAATAGTAATTTCCGCCACCTAGAGTAGATTTAGTCAAAGTTAGTTAGAGTTTGCTTGGAAAATCAAGTTGGGAGTTGTTTTCCTATTTAGGAAACATTGTAATTCATTATTCAATAACAAAGAAGGAGATCTATTTTCTTTTGGAGTTCATATTATTTGCAGTATATCAAGTTTGTTTAGAATTTGGCTACATTATCTGGTATCAGAGCTGGTTTGAGTCTTTAAAAAAATGGCAGGAAGAGGAAGAGGAAGAGGAGGTGGTATTTCCTAGATGAATAGAAATATGCAAGATCTACAGAGGAAAGT
The DNA here is from genome assembly GCA_019776745.2 of Taxus chinensis. Taxonomy (NCBI): domain Eukaryota; kingdom Viridiplantae; phylum Streptophyta; class Pinopsida; order Cupressales; family Taxaceae; genus Taxus; species Taxus chinensis. The sequence goes on along the minus strand of JAHRHJ020000033.1, from coordinate 207,780 downwards.
TGTTGCACTTGCTGCAATGATAACCCAGAGAGGAAATCAAGGTGGAGATGACACAGATGAAGAAGAAGTTTGTGAAGAGGAGGAAATGCAAGCACCACCATTAGCTTTTGAAGAAAGGATGCTTCAAGCATTAGAAGGAAATAATGATGGGATAAGAGTTGATGTTTCAGAGTATGGAGGTAGTCTAAAACCAGAGGAGTTGATAGACTGGTTGACTAGCATGGGGAAATTTTTTGAGTGGAAGGCTATGTCAGAAGAAAAGAAGGTAAAATTTGCATGCATGAAATTGAAAGGTCATGCTATGTTATGGTGGGATCACCTACAGAAAGAGTGGTCAAGAAAGGGGAAAGAAAGAATTAGGACATGGAGTAAGATGGAGAAGAAGCTGAAAGATAAATTTCTCCCTGTGGATTATGCACAAACCCTTTACAGGAGGTTTCAGAATCTCAGACAGAACTTACAAACAGTGCAAGAATACATAGATGAGTTCTACAAGTTGTCCATTCATGTAGAGCATGAAGAAACTGAGGAAAAAATGGCTGCAAGGTATGTAAATGGATTAAAATTTTCTATTCAAGATGAGATAAGTATGCATAGGATTAAGAGCATGGAGGATGCCTATCAATTAGCCTTAAAGGCCAAGGAAAAAAAAATCATCAAAGTTTTAGGAGATCACCTGGAATGAATAGGGGGCCTCATCTTCCTTTCGGGATGAGATGGTTTCAGCCAAGGTAGGGGAGAATCATCTCATGGAGTGGAAAAGCAAGAAGATACGAGACAAGATTCCCAGAATCAACAAAGAGGCAGAGGATTTTCTAGGGGTAGAGGATATGCTGGCGATAGAGGATGGGAGGCTCCACGAAGACCATTTGTTTGTTACAGATGTGGTGAAGAGGGGCATCGGGATTTTGAATTCCCGCATTCTTATACACATGAAAAGAGGCAAGGAGATGCTCCAAGAGTAAATCTTGTTGAAGCTGAACAAGTAGAAGATGAACAAGACCTAGAAATTCCACCAGATGTTGGAGAAAATATGATGATCAAGAGGATGATGATTTCTCCAAGAAAGGATATCAAGGGGGATGCATGGCTGCATACAAATATTTTTAGAACAAGATGCACTTCAGGAGGAAAGGTATGTAATGTTATTATTGATGGTGGTAGTTGTGAGAACATGGTTTCAAATGAGATGGTCAAGAAATTGGGTCTGCATTGTGAGAAGAATCCTAACCCTTACCGTATTGCATGGTTTAAGAAGGGTAATGAAGTTACTATTGATAAGAGATGTTTAATAAGTTTTTCTATTGGGAATAGTTACAAGGATGAGATTTGGTGTGATGTTATTCCTATGGATGCATGTCATATGCTGCTAGGAAGACCATGGCAATTTGATAGAAAAGTTATTCATGACAGGGGAAAGAATACTTATACTTTCTGGAAGGATGGCACAAAAATAGTTTTTCTACCTCTTAAGGAAGAGGGGAAGGCTGAAAATATGCTTTCTGCAAAGGAATTTGTGAAGGAGGCAAAGGCAACCAGTTTTTGTTATGCACTAGTCGCAAATAAGGATGAACCTGCAAGTGCACAAATACCAGTAGAAACAACAGAATTAATAGAAGAATTTTCTGATGTTATTCCTGATGAGCTACTAGATGGATTACCACCCAAAAGAGATATTCAACACCATATTGATTTGATTCCAGGGTCTTCACTCCCAAATCAAGCAGGCTTATAGGATGAGCCCAACATTGCATGCAGAGTTGAATAGGCAAGTGGAAGAGCTCATGAGAAAGGGGGTCATAAGGGAGAGCATGAGTCCATGTGTAACCCCAACTTTATTAACACCAAAGAAGGATGGAACATGGAGAATGTGCATGGATAACAGAGCAATCAATAAAATTACAATCAAGTATAGGTTCCCAATACCTCACCTTGATGATATGATGGATGTGCTTGCTGGATCTAGGTATTTCACCAAGATTGATCTTCGAAGTGGTTACCATCAGATTCAGATCAGAGAAGGAGATGAGTGGAAAACAACATTCAAGATAGGAAATGGATTATATGAGTGGTTGGTGATGCCATTTGGGTTATCTAATGCACCTAGTACTTTTATGAGACTGATGAACACCGTGCTGTGGGAGTATAATGGTAAGTTTGTTGTGGTTTATTTTGATGATATCTTGATCTTTAGTAAAACTAAAGAAGAACATTTGAGGCATCTAAGGGTGATATTTGAAGTGTTAAGGAAAGAGAAACTCTATGCAAATATGAAGAAGTGCACATTTATGCAAGAGAGTTTTGTATTCTTGGGCTTTATTATTTCAGCAGATGGGGTATAGATGGACTCAGAAAAGATAAAGGCAATTATTGAATGGCCTACTCCATGGAGTATAACAGAGGTAAGAATATTTCATGGTCTAGCAACATTTTACAGAAAGTTTATTAAAAATTTCAGCAGTATTGTAGCACCTATAACAGATTGCACAAAAGGAAGGGAGTTTTTGTGGACAAAGGAAGCTGAGGATAGTTTTCAGTTCTTGAAGAAGAAGGTGACAGAGGCACCCATTTTGGCACTACCATATTTTGATAAAGTGTTTGAGGTTGATTGTGACGCCTCACATGTGGGTATTGGTGTTGTTCTAAGTCAAGGTGGAAAGCCAATAGCTTTCTTTAGTGAGAAACTGAATGAGGTAAGAAAGAACTACTCTACTTATGATGTGGAATTTTATGCAATTGTACAAGCATTAAGGCATTGGAGGCATTACTTAGTGCCTAAGGAGTTTGTGTTATTTACAGACCACATAGCCCTGAAGTATGTGAATACACAAAAGAAGTTGAATAGTAGGCATGCAAAGTGGGTATCATTTTTGCAGGGTTATACTTTTTCTCTAAAACATAAATCAGGAAAATAGAATCAAGTTGCAGATGCATTGAGTAGGCGTGTGACTTTGTTTACCACTATGGAAAATGAGGTGGTGGGTTTTGAAGCAATAAAGGGTTTGTATTCTTCTTATTCTAATTTCAAGGATATTGTTGAAAGGTTAATTTGTCCATTGTCAGACAATGCAGGAGATGTCCAGGATGAGTACATTTTACAGGATGGCTACCTATTCAAGGGATGCCAACTATGTATTCCAGTTGGGTCTATGAGAGAGAATATAGTGAAAGAGTTGCATAGTGGAGGATTGGCTGGGAATTTTGGTAAAGATAAGATGATAGCCTTGGTAGCAGAGAAATACTATTGGCCAAAGATGAAAAGAGATGTGGTAAGATATGTGGAGAGGTGTCAAATTTTTCAAGTCTCGAAAGGCCATGCACAGAATACAGGGTTGTATATGTCATTTCCTGTTCCTAAAGGGTCGTGGATAGATCTGAGTATGGATTTTGTTTTGGGATTACCAAAAACACAACGAGGTAATGACTCAATTTTTGTGGTTGTTGATAGGTTTTCTAAGATGGTTCATTTTATTTCCTATAAGAAAACAAGTGATGCGAACTTAGTAGATTTGTTTTTCAGAGAAGTTGTTCGTTTGCATGGTGTTCCAAAAACCATTACTTCAGATAGGGACACAAGGTTCTTAAGTCACTTCTGGAGGAATTTATGGAAGAAATTGGGAACTCAACTATAGTTCAGCAGTGCCTATCATCCTCAGACTGATGGGAAAATAGAGGTGGTAAATAAGAGTTTGGGAAACCTATTAAGGTGCATAGTTGGGGAAAAGCCAAAACAATGGGACTTAGCATTACCACAAGCTGAGTTTGCATATAATAGTTCCATAAATAGATCCACAAGAAAGTCTCCATTTTCAATTATGTATGGGAGTAATCCAAATGGGGTGTTAGATTTGGTACAGCTACCAGTTGATGGCAGAGTCAGTGATGATGCAGAAGCATTTGTCGAACATATACAACAATTACAGGAAGAAGTGTGGAAGAAGCTGTAGAATAGTAATGATAAGTATAAGGAAATAACAGATGTGCACAGACAGGAGAAAGGTATTTACAGTTGGTGAGTTGGTTATGGTATACCTGTGGAAGGAAAGGTTTCCAAAAGGAACCTATAACAAGCTGAAGTACAAGAAGATTGGTCCCTGCAAAATCGTGAAAAAAATAAATGATAATGCTTATGAGGTAGAATTGCCAGGGAATTTTGATATTTCTCCAGTGTTTAATGTTTCAGATTTGTATTATTTTCATGGGGATGGTGTAGAAGGGGATGTTATTGATGAAGTAGTAGATTGGAGGCAGCAGGTTCCAGTGAAAAAGAAAGACGAAGTGGATCAGATTCTAGATAAGAAAACAATGGACACACGACATGGGAAATACAACAAATATTTGGTACATTGGAAAGGACTGGAACAAGAGGAAAATACTTGGGTCACAGAGTGGGAGATTAAGAAGTTGGATGCAGATAAATGGAAGCAATTTGAAGAAGACAACTTGCAGGAGCTGCATTTTTTTCAAGCAGGGGAGAATGATGCACCAAAATTAGCAGGAACTTGACAAGGTCATAACTTGAGCTCCAGGTGTCCATTTGAGTCCATTTTTTTAAAACCACATGTTTCAATGAGACAAACACACCGGTCAATCCAGCCTTGCTATTTGGAGCAATTTTTGACACATTTTTGGGCCCTAAATCCACCATCTTGAGGCCAAAAATTGGGATTTAAGTTGTAGTTCGGTTTTTTCCTATTTTTGGGCATTAGTTAATTTTAGTCTATTAGTTGCATTATGAGTTAGAAATTTGGAAATTCCTCTAATTTAGGAATGTAGAAGATGCATGGAAATTTTTGTGCCCGTATGAATAAGCATGCGAACTTACTAAGAATAGCAGGTTCTAGTAAACTGCTAAAAATAGTAATTTCCACCACCTAGAGTAGATTTAGTCAAAGTTAGTTAGAGTTTGCTTGGAAACTCGAGTTGGGAGTTGTTTTCCTATTTAGGAAACATTGTAATTCATTATTCAATAATGAATAAGGAGATCTATTTTCTTTTGGAGTTCATATTATTTGCAGTATATCAAGTTTGTTTAGAATTTGGCTACATGTTGGTATATACAACCTACTTGTTCGCATAACATTCACATTAGTGAATCAAATCAGACTATACCCTCACACATTGCAATTCCAAATTCAAGATCACCCGCACATACATATGGGGCCATAACAGACATGAAGGGCCATAACACCCATACCCTATGGGCTGACTTGGCCACTTTGGTCTGTTTCCCGCCATTGATGATTTTCTCAATTTGAATTCCTTTAGTATGCTTCTAGTCAGCCTTACTTGAGATTTCTACATCTAGAACACATTTGTAAAAAAAAATCATCTCTTATTAGAGATGACATTCATTCTATTGGCCATTTATAATTCTAATGAGAAAACACTAAGAGAAATAATAAGAAAATATATTCCAAGACTCCCTTGAGATCCACATACTCTACATACCCATTCTAGGGAATTCATACACTCAGTTCTGCAAGTAAAAAAGATACATTTCTAGAGTCAAGTAAAGCAAGGGAAAGTATCAAGTATAATCCCATTTTTTCAAGATCATGGTTATCAATTTGATTGCATGCATTCTATATATCACATGTTAGGTGAGAATGACGTGTTTTTTGAGCCCTCTTTAGAGTAGTGGAAATGTTGGTGGTGCACAGGGGTGCCCACAACCCACCTATTTTTTTTTGCTTGACTCTCTCACCATACAGAGTTTTGAAGGTTGGATCAGTTACAAAACGAGCATCACATAGTGTTAGAGGTCTCAATTCCTGATATGAGCGAAACAAGAAGCATCAAACAGGCACATAAATTTTTTGAGGTTGAAAATACAGAGGGACCAAAGTATACAGAAAGGGCCATAGTGGGGGTACGCTTTGGGCCGTACCATACGCCCTAATACAGACATATGATCATGTCATAGTTTTAGTATTGAAGCTATGTCATATCATTTCCAACCATTTTTAGTCATCAGAATATCCCAGATCGATACACAATCATGATATTAGCTAATTTCTCTTCTCATCCTCATTTCTAGTGCTTTGCTTCATTATCTATCATTGTTTAGCTTTGTATAATGATTATACTTGATATTTATACAATTATCGTTAGAGACTAATTGATTATGATAATCTACCATTGGTTGCTACCCACATAATATATTAACAATGTACGTTAAATCACTTGTCCCTTAATAAGAATCATTTATATTTGAAAAGTTTCATTCATTTGATCACTTATATCACACATTAAATGAGCATGAAGCTAATATCCTTACCATGAACATGCTCAAATATGTTACCAATGCTCATAACACATCTAATCCCAAATTTCAAGGTAAACCTAATTTGAAATGCAAATCTAATGACAATAAAACTGATTCTAAATCTATTATTAATGTCATATCTCAACCTAAAAAAACTTTATCTATAATCTCCTATGTGGAAATTCACACAGTTTTCTTGCACACCGTAGCTAGAGATTAAACAAATACTTGAATATAACCTTGCATCTCTCCCTCTAGATCTATAAGTTGATGCAAGCAAGCCTCATGGTAAAAGTTTTGATACTAATGCCTTTTTTTTTTGATTAGCATAAATATGTCAATCACGTCACTAATTAATGTGTTAAGCTTCATCATGTGATACAAGATCTTATTGACGTTAACTTGTAGACATGCCATTATGGAAATTCAAGAAACTAAGATGAGCTCTAAATATTTATAAAAGGAACGTTTAGAAAAAGGATGACATTTCTAGTTTGGACTCTAAAGGAGCATATGGAGGTATTTTTGTTCTATGGGATCCCTATATTGTTTCAGGTAAAGTAATTTTTTCTTCTCATAATCATCTTATTGTATGATTTCATTCGGTTGACAATTCTCTTGCTTGGATTATTTCAAACATTTATGCTCCTAATTAGTTGCACGGAAGAAGGAAACTCTATAAAGATTTGGACAAATTAATAAGTAATTGTGCTAGCTTCCATTGGATGGTCATTTAGGATATTTAAACACCCCTCTAACTCCCTAAGAAAAAGGGGGGCTTGTTAGGTTATGGAGCCTATTTTCATGTGAGAAAGTGTTGAAGACTGTACACTTTCCACAGTTGTCTTGCTGGGGTTTGGGGGTGCAGCCCCCAATTTTTTTTGGGCCTTAAAACGTACCCGATATATCGGGAAATGTGATTTTCTCATATGGGCGGGTTTTTTTTTTACCCATAGGTTTATGGGAAGGTTTTGGCCCATGGTTTTGTTACCCACGATTTTGTAAAACTGCTTAAGCAATTGTCTATTTATATGGTCTTATGTGTATGATACATTGACAAGCAAATGTATTGCAGATGTGTTTTGAATTCAGGCTGTGAATTTTGTAGAGTTTGTTGAGCATAGCTCCAAACGGATCTGGGTATTGTATTGAGAGAGTGGAGGCTTGTAATAAAATCTGAGCAAGTGATTCTTGGTGGACGTAGCCCAAATTGGGTGAATCACATTAAATACTTGTCTCTTCTGTGTTGTGTTATTTTATTCTGCACTTTTATTTGAGATCTGTAATCATTTTCTGCAGATTAGTTTCTACTGTTGCGATTCTGTAAGGGATTATTCCGCATATTTTTATCTCTTATTTCCTAACACAGGTTCATGCTGACTTTACTGTAGGCTTTTCCCGGACTTCATCTATCTTGCCCATTATTTCTTCCTCAAACCTTATGGACATGGATCTGCATGGTAACCCATTCACATGGTCTAATAGAATATTAGGTGAAGATCATATTCAGGACAGATTTGATAGATCTCTCATATCTATTGATTGGATCATGAACTAAGGTTTTCATATATCTTCCCTTCCTAGAATTGGTTCTGATCACAATCGTATTGTTGTAAGTCTATTTGATTTTGACAAGCCAAGCCACTTCTCTTTCAAGTTTTAAAAAATGTGGTTTGATCATGTTGATCTAAAGGATAGAATTAAGGAATGGTGGAGCTATGAGGTTGAAGGCACTACCCAATTTAGGTTCATTTTAAAAACTCAAGACACATTAAAAATAAAGTTAGAATATGGAACAAAACTGTCTTTGACAATATCTTCAACAAAAAAAGTAGGTTAAAGAGGAGTTAACATCCTTGGAATAAAGGGTGGATTATGAAGGTATGAACTATGATGAATATATTTTGGAAAAATCACTTCTTTCTAATTTTCATAACCTTTGTGCTTATGAAGAGTCCTTTTGGAGACAAAAATCCAGAGCTTTATGGCTAAAGGAAGGTGACCATAATACTAATTTTTTCCACATGACTACTCTTAATCATAGAGCTCATAATAGAATTTTAGAAGTCTTCTTGATTGATGGTTCTGTCACTATGAATCAAAATGTTATAAAAGAAGAAGCTATTTATTTCTTCAAAAATATTTTAAATTATTACAGTCCTTATTTTAAAGTTGTTACTGACATTTTTGCTAGAATCCATTCCTAGTAATTTGTATTCTAAAGAAGACTTCCATAGTCTTACTAAGCTAGTTACTATTGAATAATTACATAAGGCTATATTTTCCCTTGAAAGGTGACAAATCCCTAGGGCCTGATGGTTTCTTGGCCAACTTCTATCAACATTTTGGGACATTTTCTCTATTGATCTTCTCAAGGATTAATGAATTTTTTTAGAACTTGGAAATATTCTTAAGGAGATCAAAAATACCTTCATTGTATTGGTTCCAAAGAAACTTGGTGCTAAGGATTCAAAAATTTTAGGCTGCCATAAGTCTTACAAATGTTTTATAAAAATATTTACAAAGACTATGGCTATCAAAATTCAGCCTCTTTTACCAAATCTGATTTCTAAACAATAGGGTGGTTTTGTCAAAGGGAGACTCATTCAGGATGGGGTGGTGATGGTTCACAAAACCATTCACTCTATGGAAAAAATTAAAAAGTAGGTATGGTTATTAAGCTGGACATGAACAAAGATTTTGATAGAGTTTCTTGGTTATTCCTTGAAAAAGTGCTGGAGAAATTTGGATTCACTTCTCACTTCAGGAAGGTTATCAAGTCTTGTGTTTCCACTCCTAGATTCTCTGTCATTGTGAATGGTTCTCTAGTGGGTTTCTTCACCAGCAATAGGGGATTCAGGAAGGGAGACCCAATATCCCCTCTTCTCTTCATCATTATGGCTGATAGCCTCAACCACACATTACTAAAGCCATTTCTCTTAGCTACCTTAAGGGTTATAAGCCCACATCCTTGGAGATTACTGTAGGTCTGCATCAGAAATTTGTTGATGATACCATTCTTCTTTCTTCTTGCTTCTATTTTGGAGGCTAAAATTATGAAACTAATCCTTAAGTATTATGAATATTCTTCAGCTTCTGGACAGTAGGTTAAATTTGAGAAGAGATTGTTATATTTCTTCAACACATCCCCTCAACCAAAAGGAAGATTGCACACATTCTATTGGGTTGTGAGATTAATTCTCTCCCTATAACTTATCTTGGACTTCCTTTGGGGACTAAAAATAGTTTCTATGAATATGTCTGGAATACTCTTATTGAAAGGTTCCACAATAAACTTGTTGGTTGGAAGGGAGATATCCTCTTCTAATGCTGAAAATGTTTACTCATTAAAAGTACTCTATAGAATCTTCCAATTTATATTATGTCCATTTTCTTCATTCCTTTAGCTATGATTGATAGAATTGAGAAGATTCAGAAGCATTTCTTCAAGTAGGTACAAATGAGAAAAATATATTTCATCTTGTGGCTCTGGGATAAAGCTTGTACCCACAGAAAGGGGGGGATATTGGGCATAAAAAATATCAAAACTATAAATGTTTCCCTTATCACCAAAATGAGATGGAGGATTTTAAAAGAATACAACTTTAGGCATGTATTGACATCATAAGAGATAAATATTTATCCCAGGATAGTGCACAAAGTTTCCTCAATGCTAAAAATCTTCTTACTGGTTCGATTTTTGGAACAATCTCATCAAAACCTAGAAGTTTGTCTTGAGAAGAGTTACAAATGAAAGATGGGAAACAACAAGAGACATTTTATTTTGGAAGGATAATTGGGGTTTATTTTCATAATTTGATAGTAACAACTCTTGGAATCATCTTGAAGGTATTCAACCTCATTTCCAATTTTGGGCATAAGGTAAGTGATTACATTAGCTATGTTAATGGGAGATTTCAGTTGGAACTTATTAATCTCCAACTTGAGATGCCTAAGTTTTGAGAACATCATTATTCCCTACAAAAAGTTCTTTGGGTTTAACATCCAATCAACTAAATGAATTCCAAGGATGAATTCATTTAGACTAATTCCTTTCGCATGGCTCATACTCAGTCAAGAATGGTTACCAATTGATCTCAGGTGACATCCATAGTGACTTTGATTGGAGAAATATTTGGCATAAGGAACTTACCCAAAAAATAAATCATTTTCTCCATGGTTGCCGTTGAATAAAAGGATTCTTACTATTAACAACCTGATTCTAAAAGAGGTTTCCACCATACCTAACATGTGTTGTCTCTGCATGACATGAAGCTGAAAATATTCACCACCCTTTTCTTCGAATTGATTCGTATGCTTCTAATTTTTGGGGTCTCAAATTAAGGAGGAATACATGTTTGTAATGTCGGTTGAAGGTTGTGCACATGTTCTGATTTCCTGATCCAAGTTGACTACGAGAGCTCCCTTTTGGCTAGGAGGAACTACCTGTAAATGCAAAACAATACCACCAGATAGAGTTAAACAAAACAATGAGTGGACTTCCTAGTGGAAGCTAGATCCAGGAAGCGTGATGCTTCCTGAACAGGTTGTCAATCCACTTTTATATAACAATATTAATGTTATTCAAAATATACATGAAATAAAGATCCTATTGGAATTGAAACGATTTAGGTATCTCATAAAAAACAATAAGAAAGGTCAGGTAAAAGGTGATTGAGGTCAAAATGGGTCAGGTGATTGGCTGGTGTTGAGTTGTAGGTCTGGTACAGGCTTTGGGTAAGGTCTGGTAAAGATTAAGAATGGTTTTGGGCTATTGGGAAGTGGGTATTAGCTCACTGGTCTGAGGTATATTGTCAGACACAGTAACCGATGTCGGTTATATGACCAATGCCGGTTAGGTAGAATGACCGACGTCGGTTGGCTAACTGGCATCGGTAGGGGAAATTAGTAGAAAGTTCTTATAAATGGTCTTTTAGACTCTTTATCATATCACAGAGGTTGGAAATGGTGAGGGAGAGGTCGTGAAATGGTCTTGAAGACTCAGAGATGATTAGAAGAGGGTGAAAATAGGTGAAAGGGCCAGGTATGGTAAGGTGATAGGTTGGTGGGAGGAAGGAAGTGTATGGGTGTGGAGAAAGATAAATACTGAGATGAATAATAAATCTTACTGAAAGAAAATGAGATAAATGAAGAGGTGTTACCTACTTACTGAACAGTAGATTTAGAGAATGTAGGTGATGAAGACGGTGATGACAGAGATCTAGAGAGAAGAGTTGTTTGTATTCGTGTCATGCATGGGTGAATTTGAAACCTTTGTGCTTCTCTATTGTGAATCTGTGATCGTGAAGAAGATGATGAATGCCAATGGTTGTTGGTAGTGCTCCCGTGTGTTTTCTTTTTCTTGAGTGCTTTAGAAATTTGAGTGCTCCAAGTCTCTGTTCGTATGAGATCCTAAATCAAATGACCAACCTAGGAAAAGGATTTTGGAAATGTATTTAACCTAACTAGCGATGGTTAGGTGACCGACGTCGATTGAGATATAACCGGCATCGGTCAAGGTGAGAATATCTAGGTTGGCCAAAAATAGCTAGATTGTTGGTATTTTTGGTGGTCTCCAACCTTCTTTGAGTCTTGAGTGATGGATCATGAAAGATAAGTAGGAGTCCTTTTAGGTTTGTTAATAGGAGTTAAGTCTAGGTTTAGACTAAGTCCTAGTTGGTTAGGATAGGTTTAGACTTGGTCTTAGGTCATTAATGAGGTTTGAGTGGGTCATTTGAGTGAGGTGGCTAGGTGAGTTGGTTGGGTGAGGTGGTTAAGTGAGGATATTAATTAATTTAATTAAGATAATTAATTCAATTAACATGTGCACTAGGGGATATGAATAGGTAGGATATGGTTAATTTAATTAATGGGGTTTTAATGGAAGTATGACCCAATTTTGGTGTCTACATTTTCCCCTTTTTGTCGCGTAGCTTGTATTGATAAGCGACGCTGACAAAAATAGGAAGTGGTTGCCCCAAATATAAGTGGGAGTGAGGTTTCCCCAAGTATGGGTGGAGGTGATCCCCCTCAAACCAGGAGCTATGAGGTGTGAGACAGAATCGGTGAGTGGTTTGATAAATGGGTAAGTGATGAAAGTGAAGGTAGGTGAGTTGTAGGTAAGGGTATGGGCATTTGGGTATAATGGTAAGGGTGGGTAATGGGTAAGGGGTCATATTAGGTAATGGGTAATGACAATCAAACACACACACACATGTATAGATTGTGACACAGTACCAGGTTGAAGAGCTTGCAAACTCTACATCATCCAAGGTTGATAGGTTTATCCAAACAAGGTTGAAGTGATTCAGGTATCTAGGGTACAGGATATGGTCCAGAAACACAACGTAGGTTAGGTGTAGGAATTTTAGGTATGATCTGGTACACCAAAGGTTTGGTCAGGATAAACAGCATGGAAATAGGAAAGGTAAGGTCATTAGGCTAAACAACATAGGTAACACATCACAAGGTATAGTGAGTACACAAGTTCAAAGGTCATAAAAGGTGATTCAGGTAAGGGTATATAGGTCATGGCATGGGTAAGGCCGAGGTATAGGTAAATAACATGTACCTAGACACAATTAAGGAAATGTATAGGTAATTTAGGCTTGTGGGTAGTGTGTAATAGGTGTTGGTAAGGTTACAAAGGTATTGGTGCAGTAATGAGTTTAGGTGAAAATGGGAAAAAATGTAGGTGAAAATGGTATTGAGGTAAGTGACCGATGTGGTTATAAGGTAACCGACGTCAGTTTGGTATGACACGATGCTGGTCATGTCGAGTTAGGGTTATAAAGTTGAAATTTTGTTTTACGGAATCATTGTTGTCTTTTGACTTTTGTGAAAATGACATAGAGTGAGTTGTGTAGGCACCGGTTTAATCAGGAGAAGGTAGGATAAGGTATTGTACCTAGCTGAGGTGGAGGCCTTACTAAGGATGATCCCAAAATGCCAAGTAGACATGGGTTACAAAGAGATTGGAGATGATTATGGAGAGAACAGATTGAGGTAGATTTGGGATGTATGGAAGTAAGATGGAAAGACAAGGCAGTGGAGATAGGTGATGATAGTTGAGGTTGTACATGGAGTTTTTTGTTAGAGATTTTGAGAAAAGTGATTCTGGCCTACGTGCCAAAGATAGTGAGGAGGTGTGATATGAGAGATTTGAGATTTTGAGTTTTTGGAAGAATATACCATATGTATTGTGAGGATGTATCTGAGTGTTTTACTAGATTTTGGTTTTTATTTGTATTTGATTTGAAGTGACAAGACTTTTAAAAATTATATAGGCACCTATGAGTAAAAACACATTTCTCATTGATGATACTGCCCTTGATGGGAAAATGTATCCCATGGTTTTAATTTCCATTGTTATTGGTATGTGATGGAAACTAGGTGAATTAGGCATGGTTGAGTTTAGGTCATGTAGGCATCGTGGAGTCTAGGTGAGTTAGGCATGGTTGAGTCGAGGTTAGTTAGGCATGGTGGAGTCAAGGTCATTAGGCATGGCATTTAGTCTAGGTCATGTTAGGCATGGTGGAGTCTATGATGGAATCAGGTAAGGCATGATTTTTAGGTCATTAGGTTGTTGGGTTTTGATTTAATTTCCATGTTATTGGTAGTATGGAAAATAAATGATGATTTATATTTATGTTATGGTTTAAATTTCCAAATATTTGATATCATGGAAATGTGAAATGATTAATGTATGATATGATGATGTAAGAAATAAGTAGGTAGACATGTTTATATACTTGTATGTTTGTTTAATTTCCAAGTAGTATATAAGATGGAAACTAACTAAGGTAGAATGTGAATAGAAAAATGGGGGAAAATTGGTTAGGGTAAAGAGTGGTCGAGCTAACCTCCAAGGGCCCCATGCCCTCAGAGTGCTGCCTACATAGCCCCAGGTGAAAAGGGGCCTCAGGCCGATATATTTATCCTATAAGATAGGGAAGAATATGTTGAGGTAATGGGATGGGTTGGTAATTTTTAGGCATGGTTGAGTTTAGGTCAGTTAGGAATGGTTGAGTTTAGGTCACTTAGGCATGATTCAGTCTAGGTTAGTTAGGCATGGTTTAGTTTAGGTCATTTAGGTATGGTTCAGTTTAGGTCATTTAGGCATGGTGATTAGGTCATTGGTGTCAAAGAGCTTGTAGGTGTCCTAGTCCTGTATAGGATAATCAACAAGTAATGAAGAAGGTGGTTGGTAAGAGGTGACAAAAAGAGCCACCTAATTGATAAGAACCATAACAAGTCTACCATACCAAAGATGGGCTTATGAACGTAAGACCCTAAAGGCATTGCATAATTGACTATTCTAAGGGTGAAGAAAGTCACATGATCATGAAATGTCACATTTGTGGCACATCCCTTGAGTGGGTAGGAAATTAGGGTGAAAAAGGTGATGAGGTGAAAGCAGGTTGGTTTTAGCATAACCTAGTGTGAGAAACAGCATGCCTATTGGCAAGAGACCCAAGATCAAAATAGGCAAGTCCATGACGAAAAAGTTAATCTTTTTCTTTTTTTTTTTTTTCTTTTGTTTTTGTTTTGATAGACTGATCGATGCAGGAATTCTATGTGGGATGAGTATATTTTCTCCTTGAGGTCTTCGTGAAGTTGATCGATGCAGGAAGCTTTTCAATATTTGATTTTATTTTTTGTAAGAATAGTCTTCTTATTATGATAGACTATGTACAATATGGCTAGCTTGGTATAGTTTTCCTTCGAGGGAGCAGTCTATTTATAGCAGTGAGATAGAAAGAGTAGATGTCCTTTTTGAGGGAGTCATCTTTTTGCTAGAAGTTTGACTCAAGGAGTTGAATCCCATTTTACTTTTGAAATTGTTTTGCTTTTGGACTTTTAAGTCATGGACAAGACTATAAAGAAAGATAATATCTTGTTTCGAAGACAAAACTATAGCACACAGAGGTTAACTATGAAAGAGAGGTTTTAAGACGACATGGGATTCCATCTTGAAAAATAGGAAAAGTATCCATGAGAATCATGTCATGAGTAGAGTCTTGATACTCATATTGAAGATAAGGTTGAAAAGTGATGGGTAATCACATGATTCTTGTTTAGTCATTTGATCCTTAAAATAGGTAAAATGGAAGGTGAATGGTGCTCAAGGGACAAGCGTTAAATAGACAAGAAGGTGATATAGGACTTGATTCAATAATAGAATGGTCAAAGATGCAAGGCATTAAGGGGCTCAGGTTCAATTTTACCTTCGAGTGAAGACAAATGATAAGCACCTGATCCATAGGTATGAGTAACGATATAAGGTCCAAGCCAATTAGGAGAAAATTTTCCCCATTTACTTTTCTCCTCTTTTGTTACATGTTGATTTTCCTTCAGGATGAGGTCGCCGACCTGGAAGGTTCATTCGTGGACACATTTATCGTAGGCATGTTTGATACATTTTTGGTAGATTTGGAGATTATCAAGAGCATTGAGACGATGTTCATCTAATAACTCAAGTTGTGCCAAACAGTCTTGGAAAAGTCATCATCATTGAGCATCTCTTTAAGTGAGATACAAAGAGATGGAATCTAGACTTCAAGAGGTAGGACAACCTCTGTACCATAGACCAGAGAGAAAGGTGTGGCAACAGTTGAGGTACGAATACTAGTGCGATAAGCCCATAAGGCAAAAGGAATGTGTGTATGCCAATCCTTTCCAGTATCATCCACAACTTTCATAAGAATTTTGTTTAAGGTTTTGTTGGTTGATTCAACTTGGCCATTTTTTTAGGGTAGTAAGGTGAAGAAAAAATGAGTTGAATGCCAAAGGCATCACAAAGTTTCCGTAGGGTTTTGTTTTTGAATTGTTTTCCATTATCAGTGATGAGATGGTGAGGAACACCAAAGTGAAAAATGATGTGATGGTTGATGAATTCACATATTTTCTTAGATTTTGTAGAAATAAGAGGTATGGATTCTACCCATTTAGTGTAGTATTCAGTAGCGGTAATAATCCATTGATGACGTTGTGAAGAATGAGGATTGATCTCTCCAACAAGATCCAAACCCCATTGAGAGAAAGGCCAAAGGTCTCGTGCGACCTGTAAGGCATGACTAGGTGTGTGATGAAGATTAGCATGTTGTTGGCACTTCACACAATGTTTGACATAATCACAACAATCATGGTTTAAGGTTGGCCAATAATAGCCTAGGTGGAGAATGCATTTAGCAACAGCTAAACCACTGAAGTGACCTCCACAAATTCCGTCGTGAACTTCCTTGATGGTGTAGGGAATTTCAGAACTTGTAAGGCATTGTAAGAGGATACCATCAAATCCATGCTTATAAAGAAGACCGCCCATGATGACATAGCAAGAGACACTTTTGAGAAAGGCTCGTTGTCCATTGCGAGTAAGGTCTGGAGGTAGAATTGAAAGGGAAAGGTAGTCAGACAAACTACTTATACCAAAGGTCACATGGGTCAGTTTCAATGGTTCTGACAAGGTTAACATCTCAAAATAGATAGGAAGGTGATTGCAACCTTTGTACTGTGACAAATATTTTTGAGTCAGAGGGTGAAGCGGGTATTTGAGAAGCAAGACAGCCATGGTATCCACAAATTTATTAGTGGAACGTGGGGTGGTTTGAAGTTCATAACGGTCAAAGGTAGTCAAAAGTATGTCTACATGATGCTTATACTTTTGAAGTATTTTGTTACAACACTGGTATATACCATTGAATTGATTTACAACTAGTTGAGAGTTGCCAAAGATATTAATTGATTTAACATCTAAGGTGATGGTGGTTTGAAGGCCTAATACGAGTGCTTCATATTTGGTGATATTGTTAGTACAATCAAAATCTAGTTTGAAAGATAATGGCATAGGCTCACTCGTCAAGAGGAATAAGGATAACTCCAGCACCACCCCCACACTGACATTTGGAACCATAAAAGAATAAGGTCATCTGGTAAATGGTATCATCCAAAGAGAGGGTAGCGATGGATTCATCTGGGAAATCAAAGTTAGAGGATTTATTTCCAGAGAGAGGTGCGTCTGCAAGTTGGTCAGTGATGGTTTGTCCTTTGATAGATTTTTGATGGAGTGAATTCAAGGTCTAGGTCTGCAAGAAGCATGAGCCAACGTGCAGCACGTTGATGTTGGTAGGGCTTGGCGTACATGTAATGTAAGGGGTTAGTATTGGTGACAACAAAGGTTTTGTGGTTGAGTAGGTAATGACGAAGTTTAGTGGCGACAAAAACTAAGGCTAAGCATATTTTTTTGGTGTGGTTGTATCTGGTTTCGTAGTCTAAAAGTGTATAAATTAAATAATAAACCACTTGCTCCTTGTGTTGCTCATCGCTATGAGCGAGCATGGCACCCAAGGAATGATCAGTAGTAGAAATGTAAAGGTAAAATGGTTGGTCATCCTTAGGAGGAATGAGCACAGGTGGTTGGAGGAGGTATTATTTTAAGGCCTCAAAGGATTTGTGGCATTCATCATCCCATTTGAAGGAGACATCCTTTTTTAGGAGATGATGAAATGGGTGGCAGTGGTCGGAAAGTTGCAAAATCAAACTTCAGATAGATCACAACTTGCCTTGCAAACTACGAAGTTGGTGAAGGTTAGTAGGTGGAGGAATTTTGAGAATAGCCTTGATTTTAGAGGGATCAACTTCTATGCCACACAAAAAAATGATAAAGAAAATAAGATTTCCTAGAGAGAACAATGAAGACACACTTCTTAGGCTGAAGGTGAACACAATACTTGATGAGATGGTGTTAGCATATGGATTTGAATGCATGTAAATGACATGCAACAGTGTGGGAATGAAGTCCCTCCTCAATGAAGGTCAGGTTGCCTTTATTGAAGAGGGACTTCATTCCCACACTGTTGCATGTCATTTACATGCATGCCAATCCACATGCTACCAATTTTTGGCAAATCTACTAGGCACTCTAGAATCATTTACCAATGATTGGTTAAATCTTTATAAATATCCCGTCTGCACAAGCTCCAGTTCTTCAACCAAACCTTATGCCCGACGAAGATTTTCAAGGAGACATTGCTGCCAACCTTTGAACGATAGCTTGGGAAAACCATAAAAGGTTGCAACAATTTGTGGTTGTTGATAGAGCCATTGACAAAGAAACCTACATTGAAGACCTTAGAAGAAGAGCACCCGCACTTGTGGCCAGGAGACCTCTTAGATACGTGTTGATCGTTGTTCACCAACGCGACCCTCTTCCACCAAGGTAATAATTTGTATGACTATTACAGGCAACCCACCTATCTTGCAACCAAATCTTGTTTTTGTAGATACTCAAGAAGACGTATCGTTAGATTTGAGGCAAGCTATTTGGGAAAAGCGCATGAACAACTATCATTTTCATCTCATTGCATTAGTACTAGATAATTAAGAAAATCAAGTTGTGAGAGTTTCCAAAGTTATTCAGGCGCAAAGAGATCGAGAAAGAGGGAAAAGAGAAAAGATAAGAGCTAATCAGAACATGTCAGTGATCCTTTCATAATAAATATTTCAAACTGGTAGGAAAGAGGTTTACATAAGGAGAAAAAACTAAAGATCGATCTGATCCCATTTTTTATATTCAAGGAAAGTTTGGTTTCAAGTTATCTCCTCCAAAGAAGAACACACCTCGTAGATCTGTAAGCCTTGCATTAAATCCTGAAAGAGCAAGCAAGGAAGGAATCACTACAATTCAAGCACTTGTTCTTGCTCATGATGTTTTGCCTTCGCATACCACCTTTCCCAAGATGGCAGTTAACGTACCATGGGGAAATGTCATAGGCCCATTGGCCTTACCAGCTCGACATAAAATCCCATGAGGATCGAGGAAGATTCTTCCCAAGTTTGATGGAGATGGGAAGACATCACCAAATGACCACATTTCTACTTTCTTTATTGCATGTGTAGTTTTTTCAGTAGAATATGAATATGTTGCTATTCGCCTCTTCGTTGAAACATTGCATGATTTTACCACATATTGGTTTCATCATCTACCAAATGGATGCATTGTAAATCAGAATGATATGAAAACTAAGTTTGAAGACTGATTCAAGATGGTAGAAGATGAACATGCCCTTCTTTCCCAACTATCTCAGGAAAAGAAAGAGCCAACAGAACCCATGAGAAATTTCGTGGCTAAATTCAACAAAATGGTGAACAAAGTTCCTGTTGGGATTCGCCCAAACCCTGATGGACAAAAATGTTTCTTTATTAACGCACAACAACCAGAAGTATGCTATCAGCTGAGAAGGGCTAGAGTGGCTACTTTGGAACTTGCTCAATCCTTGGCCATAGAAATTGAGGATGACTTAATCCAGGCGGGAAAATTCAAGAAAAATTTCATCAAGGGAAAGAGTCAAGAAATCCCCAATGATTCAGAGGCTATACTCACTAAGTTGGCTAATGATGTGTTAGCTTTGAAAAAGCAAGTTGCTTAAAGTAGCAAACTTGCTCCTTATAAAGACATCCCAAGGAAAGGCTATGTTCCCATCAAATCTAGAATTGCAGGCACTCCGACGCGGCTTGCTATTGAAGCGGCTCCCGTGACTAACTCAAAGTATGATGTTGTTGAAGAAAACGATGATGAATTTGAGGTCGTCGAGGTTGACGACAAAGAGCCAGACTCTGGAACATCTGAACCTAAAGTTGAAGATCCTGAAGGAGAAAGTAATAATCATTTCTTTGAGTATCGTTCAGAAGAAGAAGATGAATACGAAGAAATTATAGAAGATATGAATAGTAAATCCTTCATTATCTTCACATGCTCTCAGAAAAAGGAACAGAGTACAACTAAGGTGGAAGATAAAAAGAGCTCCAAGGAAGTTCCTAAAGAATATAAGACTAAGGAAACTTCTAAATAATATAAGACAAACGAGACTCCTAAAGAGTCCAAGGTGACTGGGGTTTCCAAGGTCAAAACTATCTTAAAGAAAGGAGGGCCTTTGTCAAGTCAATTAGTTGATAAATCAACTACGAAGAAATTTTCTTCTTCCACATCAGTATCAACCAAGGCCCAAAGCAAAGGTCAAAAGTGTGTCATTATCAAGTTTGAAAGAGCTAGTATCTGAGACATCAAGTACGATCATTTTGCACAAATTTGATATTATTGATCATATCCATCAAACAAAGATTTCCATGTCACAGGCATAGTACTTGAAGTCCAATAAGGATCAACTCAAGAAATTGGTCCAGTTTATCAAAGGCAACTCTACTGTTCATTCCTCCAAAGGAATTCTGAAAACTCCCAAAGATGGGAAGACTCAAAATATTGTGGCGGCCATTATACCTTTGAATGAAAAGATTGAACCTTTCTTTGTGTCCTTTCTAATCAATGGATGAAAATTAAGTAATTACATTATAGATTCTAGAGCCTCAGATAATGTGATGCCTGTGAAAGTAGCACATGCTCTTGGGTCGACTTGTACGAGAACATTCAGATCTTGTTACTCCATGGAGACAAGAAAAGTTCCTCTGATTGGGCAGATTAAAGACGCTCAGATGGTTTTAGCCCAATTTCCTCATAAGCAAGTTAAGGTAACTATTCTAGTTGCTGACATTCTTGCTTCATATGGTATGTTGTTGAGTAGGAAATTTTGCAGACATCTAGGTGGTGAGATTCAAATAGACTGGTCTCATGCTATGATCCCTATCAGTGGAGAAATGAAGAAGCTAATACTAGAAACTCAAGAAAAATTCACAGTGACGAAAACTGACGATCCTCGTTCACAAGTCTTGTTTCAAAACTCAAGTATGGGTAATTATATGATGACTACAGAGGTTCATGCACATGAGGTCACTTGCCAAGACCCTAATGAGATATGGACTATTGAGTTTGATTGATGTTGTTGCTCAACAAGTTCTGACACAGGAGTGGTGCTCATATCTCTGAATGGTAAAATATTTCCTTTTTCTTATAAACTCCAATTTT
The DNA here is from genome assembly GCA_019776745.2 of Taxus chinensis. Lineage (NCBI taxonomy): Eukaryota > Viridiplantae > Streptophyta > Pinopsida > Cupressales > Taxaceae > Taxus > Taxus chinensis. Next base: position 186,595 of record JAHRHJ020000033.1, on the reverse strand, counting down.
CAAATACCAACAACACTGCATAATAACGAGGCATTAATCCTTGACCTCCAAGTTGTAGAAGAGAAAGGGATAAAAAATTTGAAAGTCTTTGGAGATGTGGAGTTGATCGTGAAACAAGTTAAAAATCAGTTCCAAGTAAATAATGATCATTTGAGACACTACAGAAATAAAGTGTGGGACACGATAGAAGCCTTCAATGCTTTTTCCATAAAATTTATCCCTCATTAAAAGAATGAAAAAGTAGATTCTTTGGTAGTCTCGGCTTCATTAATGATTCCTCATTCAGAGTTTGATCAAGACAAATACACCATCGAAATGGTTTTTAGGCCAAGTGTTCTTGACAATGCAAAAAATTGGCAAGTATTCAATGATGATCAACAAATTATTACCTTCTTGGAAAAGAGGGATAATTTTAAACAATTTTACTTTGAAGGAAGTGATTCTGCATTTCGTGAATCGATGACCTCGCTCATTCTAGAAGGAGTTGAGAACGAAGATCCTGGTGGTGGCATCATTCAACTCAAAGGAAATAAAATTCCAAGAGGATTGGTTTCACTTAAAGAACTTTTTGATAAACATGACATGCTTATCAAAGAGAAAGAGCAAAAAAGACCTGCGAATTCTACTGACTATGAGCAAGTTAACATTGGTACTAAAGAAAAACCTTGCCTGGTCAACATTGATAAGTGTTGCTCACCTGAGTAGCGCAATAAATTCATTAGCCTCCTTACCAAATATTCTGACGTCTTGGCTTACTCGTATGAAGACTTGAGGTCTTTCCAACCTAAAGAAATGGAGCATGCCATACCCTTGAAACATGGTGCAGTTCCATTCAGGAAAAAGCAAAGACAATATAATCCCAAGATAGTGGGGATGGTATTCCATGAGGTTACAAATTTGTTAGATGCACGAATAGTTTTTCCTATTCGACATTCAACTTGAATAGCTAATATTGTACTGGTTCACAAGAAAAATGGAGAAATTAGGATTTGCATGGATTTACACAGACCATGTGGGGTAATCAAAAACTTCCTTGAAGGATAATTATACCACGCATGTCGAGTCATAAAAACACTACGCACCTGTCCAGGTAAGGCCACGTAGATCAATGAAATGCTAGTCTATGCTAGATGGTTTCATCTGGTTTATACATCAAATAGAAGTGGCTAGAGAAGAATAACAAGGATAACAACAGTTTAATAAGACAAGGAGCTTCTCCATTCCCATGACCTTTTTTAGGAAAGAATAGTCTAAAGTGCAACTTTCCACAGGCATAGAAGGATAAAGAAAATAAAATTAAAATAGAGGGAACACAACACCACGTATAGAAGACAAGATCTTCACGTGATATACCTAAAGAATGAACCAACAACAAACCAAGGGGTCTTCTTACAGTTTTCTCAAAGAAATGCAGAATAGCAGTGAAGAAGTCATATTTAGAAATAATATTGCCCAAGGTCAGACTCATACGCATTCACCCAAGAATAAAATATTTTCGAAAAAGGAAACTCCTAGTTTAAAGGAGAAAGCACTCCAGAAGTCTCCACGCATTTGCAAAAGAATTAAGCAAGTATATTTGCACACATCAATCAGGAGATCCGCAAGGAAGAAGTAAATCTTAAAGTACGTGGTCATTAAAATCAGGTGATTTTCATGCATACCAAGGAGAATTTGCTCTGGAAAATTAAATTAAAAAAATCGGGATATTAATATTGGATGATTTTGTTTATTTTAGAAAAAATAAATAAATAAATTGTTGTCACCAGAATCAAAAATTGTAATCGGGACTAGTTATTATTATTATTATTATTTTTAAAATAATAATAATATTATTATTAAAACGAGTCATATTTTTTCTTGCATTAACGGGGGTTTTAAAGACTGAGACCTGACCCCGTTTGCATTGTTTTATGTGCATGAGTCATTTTTCTGTAAAATTCATAATAGCTGAAAAAAATAATAAACCTGCAGGAAGCATGTGTAGGAAGCCAGTGGAGAAATCAAACAATTCTAGGTACTCGAGTACGAATTCGACAAGGAATCATTCCTCCCAGTTCCATCAAGTCGCATATGATAATATCACTGATACACAATCAGGGTCACATCTAATGTGCAACAATTCTACGATCGGGTGAAACCTGAAGGCAAAAATCCATATTCTCAATTTAGGATTTACCATAGTGGTCTACCCCAAGCAGCGGAATTTCTGGTCTCAGTGCAGATGTCTAGAGCTGGATATCGCTTGAAGAAAGTTGAGCATTATGATCCAGAGAGATGAGATGAATTTTTAAAGATAATTATGAGCCTTTCCTCTTAATGGCACACCAGAGCACATTGAGGAATTTCTCAAGCATACCTGAGCTTCCCTTGAGAGCTACCATGTTCGATATCACTGGTACAATCAGCATAAAGGAATTTTGGGATGAAGAACCCCTCAGGTGGAGTAAGATGGTTAATAACAACCCAGGTTAGTGACCAAGAGGCCTTGAATTGATCATGCTTCCTAAAGAATTATACTGTGGCCACATTGAGTTCGTGGAAGAATTTGAGGAGCACATGATTACTCTCCTAAGTTGAGTTTTCACTTTTCCCTCTGCTCAGGATTTTCCACCCATGGATGTATAATGTTTATCTGTATCATCCTTGCCAAGAGAGAGTTTGTCAGATTAGGCCTTTACCATCATTAGTGATACCCTTCACAAACAATTGATTGAAGTGAAGATGACTCGGATGTTTCTACATGACATCATATCTGACTTACTGCAATGGCTCAGAAGAAAGCTATTTTCGAGACTTGAAGTAAGAGGAGTCATGGGTCCATCAAATAGTGTCTTCCATTATGTATTCGCAACTAAGTTTCAAAAATAGCTCTCATCATTTCACAAAGAGTCGTAATGATGCATTCACTCTTCTACGTGATTCGAAACCTTTTTATCAAAATACAGAGGAAATATTTTCTAAAGAAGTCATGGATGTCATTTCCCAATGGGGAACCTAGTTTTTTCAATTTTCATGCTTTTCCTACATCTGTGTAAGTGGATTTGCGGGTACTCCATGGAAAATTCCTAAGTACATCAATGACAAATGGGCATTGATGGAGCTTGCATCGATAACTATTCCAAGTTCACAATCTTCTTAGTGACAAGCATCCTTATGGAATTTGATTTCCCAATCCAAATCGGGGAATACCAATGTATACGATCTCTTCATTGCACAACTCATGGAAAAATAGTTTGCCCTTCATCAGATAATTCATCCATATGTGAAGAAATCCCATTTTGATATCAATGGATATATGATCGAGAAGATTCTTGGAGTGAAAGGTATCAACATAACCCTACCATGGAAGATTTCTGGGCTTAGCCTATTCAGACGAGACATGAAGTAAGAAGACAAGAAGTTTTCTCACGTAACCCTTGTTTAGATCAAGGCCTTTCACATCAAGAACCCTCCAGATTCATTTATAGATGATGATGAATATGTTATTGATCCTTCATATGATGTAGTGGCTTTTACTTGCCACTGCCACGAATTGATTGGACCAAAAGAGATGAATTTTATCTTGATAGCAAGAATCAACTGATTCTTGAAAGAAACATATCTTAGTATGAAAGAGAACTTGCCAAGTTTCCAATTAATTCAAGATCATACTTCAGGATCACAAAAATTGTACCAACTTTTGAGGAGGTCTCCATTCACCCAAATCCCCTTCTCAATCAACCTCTATGACATCCAGTCATACGCAACAAGCAAGAAAGGAGTGGTTGCCAAAATCCACTTCACCGAAGAATGTGTCACAAGGAGAAAAATATAAGGGTCGTAGCCCCAGTGAAGAAAGAGAGCGTGTATCATGGATTTTCCACTTCAAGTACATATTCTTATACTCACATTGTTGATAGTTCTCAGAAGATCATGACAAATGATCCTCAGTCATGCCTTGCACAAGCATCCACTTAGGTGTAGGTAATTCAAATATCGAATGCACTTTGGAACCTATAGTTCATGAAGATATTTCCCAAAATATCCCAAATGATCAAGAGTGCATATATTGAGGTTATTTATCCAAAAATCGATGTCTTGGAAAGGGTTCTTGTAGAATCTCATGATGTAGAGAACAATGAGAATGTTGCTTCGGGCTCCAGGATTCTATATGCAGAAATAGTGAATGATACTCCTTTTTGGGTTGATTGTGAAATCAAGAAAAGGAAGAGGGTTGTCAAGGGCAATTGACATTGACTTCGATGCCCTTTTTAAAATTTCAAATGATGTCATTGCCAAGAAGCCTAAAGTGTTTTCCCGGATAATGGTGGATAATGACGAAAACATATTTGCAAAAGATCTTGCCATCCCACAAGTTGACAAGGAGTGTGATGCCATGACATCTGCTGATTATGAAGTTTCCAGACTTGGACTTGAGAATTCCACATTGGAAAGTGACATGGTAATGGCCTAAGATTATATTGATATCAGTGCTAAAGAGACTTGAGAAATATAAGTCTTAGAACTCTCAGCTCAAGGCTGAAAAGAATAAATTGGTGGAATATGTTCAACATTTGATAAATCCCATATCATCCACTTTCCTAGTACCCAATGTGCAGTGGATTCCCCTGACGAAGAAACTCTCAATTTATCAAAAGAAATAAACAAGTTGGGCCATGTCACTAAAACTTGGCTTTCAAAGACTCTCATTTTAGGCCAAGAGATGATCAAAACATTGGTTAAGCTCCATGAAGATGCCAGTGCGTATCTTGATCCAATTCTTTCTTTTCAAGAAAATTTTGTTTCTAACATATCAAATTTGGATGAGATATTTCCCAGTCTATAGGAGATGATGAGTATGGAATCCTCAGTTTTAGCCATTGAAGGAATTCTTAAATTTAAATATCGAGGGACATATTTTCTTTGGTGTTTGCGTCTCAAATCAAGAAAGACACTTCTTAAGGATTCTGTGATCCATTATGAGAGCGTATGCAATGAAGCCTTCACTTCACTCGCCTTGATTCAAGAATTCATAGTTGAGATCCCTTGCAACCTCGTAAATGAGCATAATCAAAGGTGTTCATCGAAACATGTGGAAGAACAATTTTCACAATTGTTTAAGGACATGTATACTCCCGTCATTAATTTCTCTTCAGCTTTAATGGAGAGTTGCATCAAATTAAAGAACTTGTTTGAGAATGCTCAATCAAAGATGGTCAATCTGAATGATACGCCATGTAGGATTTTGGAATTGTAGGTATTTTGTGAGGCTATTCTTCGACCAAATGAACCTCCAGAAGAAGAAAAGATGTTCGAAACATTGGGAAGGTTCATATCCTTTCAATTGGAAAAAGCGACAGATCCTAATTTCACCGATGGTTCAAGAAGATAGTTTTCTTGGTATCTAACAAAGTGGGAGAGTCCATTTCTCATACGTTTGAGATAGGTGGACCCCATTTCAATGGATAAGGCACTGGTTATGGTCATATGTTTTAAAAGTGGAATTTTAAAAAAGGGATGTTGTTATTGAATTTTCTTTCAGAAAAATGTGGATAACTTAAGTGGTTTCTATTTTTGGTAGCTTTTAATAAAGTTGGTTGAAAAATTCAAAAGTCACTTAAGATGCCATATTTAATGTTCATGTAAAACCCTAACTACTTTGTAACCAACTTTTGGTTATAAAAGGAAGTCAAGGGCTCATTTGTAAAGGGTGACTTTGAGAGAGGAGAAGAAAATACTCGTGTGCAAGCTTTATTTCAAAGAAAGAAACTTTGTGTTCTTTTGAGAAGACATTTTGGAGTTAATGAAATACAAACTTTGTGTCCCATTCATTGTCTCTTATAACATTTGATGTTCTTATGTTCATTAGATGTTAGTGTTTGAATCTTGCATGCAAATATTGTCTTCGATCTTATTGTCAACATTATTAATCTGTTGTTCTAGTTCACAGTGATAAAGGTTTGACTATCTACTTGCTCATGTGTGTTCCCTTTTACTCATTCTCGTTTAGTTAATGCAAACTCTGTTTTATTTGTCTTAGTTATTTATTGTTCTTCCTCATGTAATATTAGGCTCTGCTTTTACCTAACTCTTGCATGTTCCTTCCATTCATTCCTTTCCTTTCCTTTCCTTCATTCCATTCCATCTCCCTCATTCACTTTTCTTTCCATTGATGTTCCAAAACACCCCCCACATACGATTTTGAATGTACAAGTGTAAATACAGTTTTGGTTTTCAATAAAGGCAGCCTCACCTTCATTGAGGAGGGACTTCATTCCCACACTGTTGCATGTCAATTGCATGCATGAAAATCCATATGCTAACAGATGGTCAAAAATGACCTTACGGACTGTAAGGTGTTTGACTCGATGTTTGGATTTGGCAAGAAGTTCGTCTACATAATCTTCCAATATGTGATGCATGATGTCATGAAAGATATAAGTCATAGCCCAGTGTTTTTAAGGCCAAAGGGCATGACTCGATAGAAAAAATTCCCCCAAGGACTGATGAAGGTGGTTTTTTGTTGATTTTTTGGGGCAAGTAATATTTGGTTATAACCCGAGAATCCATCCATGAGTGATAACATCTCATGGTCTATACTAGGTAGAGAAAATTTATCTTTAGCATAGGCTAATTTAAGGTCATGGAAATCTATGCATATGCAGAGTCCTCCTATCGTGTTTGTGATAGGAACAATGTTAGAGATCCATAGGGGATAATAAATGGGTAGGATGAAGGAAACCGAGAGAAGGCGTTGAAGTTCTTCTTTGACAAGAAGGGCAATGCAAGGATGCATTTTTCGCATGTTTTGTTTTATGGGTTTGGCTTTAGGAATAGTTACGATATTGTGGACCACAATGTTTGGGTCAATATCAGGCATATCAGTGTAGGACCAATCAAAAGTATTGTTATGATCTTAGAGAAATGAGGTAAAAGCTTCATGTTCAGCAGTGTTTAAAGATTGGCCTATCTTTAGAATGTGGGGGTGATCCTAAGCATTAATATCGATTTCGATGGTTGATTCATTTAGCATGGTTTGCATCTCAGAAGGTAACGACCGATGAATATAAGAATCCTCTACACCAAAATAGGTGATAATAGACTCATCGTCCTGACATTGAACGACGTTAATAGAAGATGTATTGTCATCGATCATGTCAGGATACATGAAGGGAAGGGAGGAAGGAGCCTTGCCATCACGTTGATAAGTCAGAGGTCCCAGGGAAATGTTGTTTACAAAAAAAAAGTAGGAGGAATGGATTATTTATCCATAGACTCCATGGGTGAAGGTGGTGAAGTTGGTAAATGGGGTGAAGAAGGTTTTTCATCCTCAATGAGTTCGACGTGGGTTTTCTTGGAAGATGGTTCAACAAATCCAATACCACTGTGGTCACTATGTTTACATGTGGTACACGGGATGACAGTATGGTGGCCTTGTTCATAGAAGCCAAAGCCAAATCCCTTCCATGCACAATGATGGAGGAAAGTGTGGGTGAAGCGACGGTTGGTGAGAGATTGAAGGTCAGAGGAAAATGGTCATGTTTGGGAAGGTGGCTTGGGTGAGTAGGTAGAAGTATCAAGTACCCCATAGGTTAAGTTTGTACGAAGGTGAGGAGGACCATAAGGGAAAACCTCATCCTATGTGGTGATCATAGCGAGGATGTTGGTGAAGGTTACCATACTCTTGAGGAGTAAGGAATGTGTCGATGTTGTATAGGTGGTACTCCCCCAGAGTGAGACGTTGAAAAACACCTTCTAAGGGATCGGTAGTTGGTATATGGGTAGCAGGAATAGATGAATCACTAGGTGATTGGGAAGAAGAAGCATTGGTTGGTTGAGAAGTAGATGGGTTAGCAGATGGGTCAGCTACAGAGGCTATGGTAGAAGTGGGAATAGAGGAGGTAGGTGTGGAAAAGGTAGCAGCAACATCGGTGGATGGGGCTGTGGGTGAAGGAGAAGTGGTGATAGTGGTAGATGCCTTAACTGGTACAAGGACATCATTAGGTCGGTACAACATGTTACAGGTTTTGAATGGTGAAGGGTCAGTGGGGATGGTATAGTTATGTCCTTCATGTTCAAATTTTACATAGAAATGTAAGGTTGAAGGAACACAACCCATGACACAGATCCAAGGTCGGAAAGCAACAGGTTGTACTAGAACTCCCCTCTAAGACATAGAATAGTTCCAGAATGGTATGGGGGCCCACACAAATGTGGAGGATGATGGTGCTGAGAGTGGAAGTGATGGCGTCATTGAATGAATGTAGCATAACTAGGTTATTATGCATGTAATTTGAAGGGATGCACATTTAATTGTATGTGGGAGGAGATGATGTTGATGTTGGCACCACCATCGATCATAACACGTTGAACACATATATTATCAATATAAATAGAGATGAAAAGGGTGGGATCAGGATCATCTGATTGGAGAGGTATAATCTCATCATCAGAGAAACTGAGGGCAGCTACTTGGTGAGTAGTGGTAGGTGTAGAGGAAGGGGATGAATTGGTGAGAGAAGCTACATGGTGAGGGGTGATAATGGAGGCCATAGGTGTTGGGTCATTAGGTAAAACCTTGATGGATTGCAGAACCTCCATGAGGGCCTGTCGATGGGATTCAGAAGTTTGGAATGAGGTCATATAAAGACATTTTTAGAGGGGATTGGTGTAATTGTTTTATCATTGTATGATGGGAAACCCCATCAAAAATAGGATATGTGGGTCCCCGAATGGTGATTTTTGGTGTGGGTGCAGATGGTATGTTGGGCACAGGATTGGTGGATGGGCTAGTTGCTTTCTCCTTTCCTTTGTCTTTCTAGGCGTGAGTGGCAACTTGGATCATGTTAATTTGAGGAAGAGAGTGGATGGAGAAGGTGTGTCAAGAAAATATAATGACATGATGGAAAAAAACCTAGTGTGGGGTAAGAACCTTGTGAAATGAGTAGGGTGCACTGGCATTTTGGTGGGGTTTTGGCTAGCTCTCCTTATATGACCATATTGATCTCAAATTTTGGAGGTGGATAAAAGGGTTGTGGAGGTGGTGGTGTAGGTCACTGAATAGGTAGTGGGAAAGGATGTGTAGTGATAGGTGGAGGTGGAATGGGTCCTCATCTAGAAGATCATCATCATCAAAGTTTTTGTTCAGGAGGACAAAGTTGGAGAAGAACATGGTTTTTAGAGCCTTACAATTTTCTACATCATGTCCTGGCACACGATGGTAGGCACAAATTTTAGTATCGTCAAACCCTTTTGGTTTGGGCTTGAGTGGGTCGTAAGGTCTAAGGGGTGGAAATGTGATGACGGAGGTCTCTAAAAGGTTAGCTAGAATGTTGGCGTAAGACCCTGCCAATGGATCACAATGTGAGGTGAGTGTGGGTTTGGATTGAAGTGTAGGTGATTGTGATGTGTGAGGTACTACAGGAGGTGGAATTGAGATGGGATAGGTTTGACCACCATGTTTGGTAGGTGGTACTATTTTAGGCTTGGGTTGTACCTTCTTGAGTAGAGGCATAGTAGATGAACTAGCGATAGAAGGTGTTGTAGGCTTAACTACCTCCTTGGAGGGTAGTGGGTTTTTCAATTTAGGTTGCACCTTCCTAGGTAAAGGTGAAGGAGGTACATGATGTAGAGGGGAAAACAGATGGTTGTAGAGGATGAGTTAACCAAGGTGATAAAGGAGGCATGGTGAAGGTTGTTAGAAGAGGAAAGGTAGAAGGTATGGGTTGAAGAGAAGGAAATCTCATAGGTATTGATGTTGTTACTATAAGTGGTGGGGGTATAGGTGGTAAGAAATATGTGGGTAATGGAGAAGGTGTACGTTGTGCTGATAGGTTGGGTGTAATAAAGGATTGTGATGAAGAGGTGGGATGCTGCACTTTTGATTTTCCTTGGATAGGTGGTTGTTTGGCCAAGGTCGATGGGTGAGGCCCTAGGATAGATGGAAGGGGTGAAGGTGATAAAGGTGTAGTGGGTGAAACTGGTGTGTGCAACCTAAAAGGTTGGGTCTTCCTTTTAGGTGGAGGATTGGTTTTTGTGTGAGATTGGGAAGATGTGGCTAAATCCAACTTGATGGGTAGGTGGACTAGGCTTGATGTCAGCATGACACCCAAGGTAGTGATGGGTCTTGATGTAGGGGAAGGTGTAGATACAGGTAGGTTCTTAGGCATAGGAACATGTTTAGTTGTTGGTAAAGGTTTGGATGTAGGTGAGGGTGATGAAGAAGAGGCCATTTCAACAGGCATGGTCATGGTTGATTGGGTTCCTTGAAATACCTTTGGATAGATCATGGCAGTATCCATAGGTGACATTTGCATTTGGGTTGAAAAGGGTAGCCGAAGGCATCCCCAAAGCATGGAATTATCAACGTAATCCAAGTGGTTAGCCAGGCATGAAAATGACACTATTGTAAGAGAAGATGATGTTGGCTTAGTAGAAATCCCTGTAAAATATGCCTGTGAGACATGGAACTAGTTGGCTTTGGACTCTGTGGGTAAGAGAGCCAGAGAAGATCAACAGGATCCTGGAATGCTAATGGGGAATTGTCCCCAACAGGAAATGGTGCGTCTAAAGGATCCCCTATGGGTAGGGGAGATGAAAGTTGGGATGAGATAGTTTCCTCTTTCAGTGGAGAAGAAAGTGAGGATGACTCTCCCATGGGTAGGAGAGTTAATACCATTGGTTGTTCATTAGGTTGCGAGGTAAGTGGTGAACCATGACATTGGCAGAAATTGTGGACTCCTCCATGGGTGAAGGGGGAGATGAAGGGGACTCCTCTATGGGTGAAGGAGTAGAGGAAGTAGGCTCCTCCATGGGTAGAGGAGCTCATGCTAGAATCTCCTCGATAGAGGGGATAGGAGGAAATTGTGGAAGGGTTGGTATAGTGTCAAACACAACATGGACCTCACAGACATTACTATCATTAGTTGAAGGTTCACTAGTTTGGTTTGATGATGGGGTATGGTTAGGGAATGAATTCTTGAAGATATGAAAATTCTGATTGGTGGGTGCATTTGGGTTGTCCAGGATGAGATCTCCATTATCTAACATTTCCTGGACAATGTTCTTGAAGGTTATACAATTACCATCGCTATGGCCTTTTACATGATGATAGTTACAATAGTCATGTTCCTTATACCATGCAGGCATAGGATGAGTGGGGTCAAAACTAGTATGTGGTTTTATGGGTGGAAGAGCAATGGCTCCAGCCTTAAGAAGTTTTTCTAATACTGAAGAATAAGGCTCCCTGATTGGAGTGTATTTTCATTGCTCTTGTCTGAACTGAAAATTTTGAATGGGAGAAAGGTTGGAGGTAGGTTTTGATTGATTAGAGGGGTGAGATGGGCCAGCCTTTAAAACTACCATGTTGGCAGATCCTTTGGATTTTGAATAATTGTTTTTGGGGTTTTGAAGAGGAAGAAGCATCATTTGATTTAAATGCAGGTTTTTTGTTACACAATTGAATTTTCTTCTCTTCAATGGCACAAATTTCCAGTTTTCACACAATGGTAAATGATTCGTCGAACGTACTAAAGGTTTGTACTTGCAGAGTTGGTGAGATGTGCCTGGCACAAGCTCTAGTGAACAACTCTATAAGCTCAGTTTGAGGTAACTGGAATGTTAGCTGGTTGATGAGGCTCCACCAACGAGTGACAAAATCAGTGATAGACTCATCGTCGTATTGTCAAGTTGAGTACAAGTCAGTCATAGTGACCTTCTTGATGATATTGATTGAAAAATGGTCCAGGAAGGCTTGAGCCACTTGATTAAATGAGTAAATGGAATGTCGAGGTAAACCACTATACCAGTCTAACATGGGTCCCATTAAGGACATGGGGAATGTTTGTAGGAGTAAAGCATCATCATGGGTGATTAGATAACACCCATGTTTGAAAGACCACAAGTGTTGTTGTGGGTCTTCTTTACTGTTGAACCAGTTAAATTTGGGCATTTCCCAATGCACAGGGTATGGGTGAATGGGAATAGATGGATGGATGGGCTCATTACATATTTCATCATAGGTTAAGGAGTTGTGAGAGCCAGAAACTGATGCTTCCAATGTTTGCATCTTTTCCATCATCATTTTAATAAGGTCGTTGGTGGGTTGTGATGATTGGCACCCCCTGTAGTATAAGGAGGTTGATGATGAATGTATGATGTGGATGACATCCCAGTATATGGTGGTGTCTGAGTATGAGAACTGTGAAGGGGGAATAGATGCAGGTGGAAGGTATCCTGAATAGGTGATAGACGAGATTGGGGGTTATTGGTGATATGTATAAGTAGGTGGGGTAGTCATAACGAATCTTGTGTGAATTGGGGGTAGGGACTGTGGGATGGAAAGGATGAGGTTTTGGAATGGGGTATGGGTTGCCGACACCATGGGTGGTTGTGATGCAACTGGTACATATGAGGTAAAGGGTGCAGATGGGGCTATGCTCAAGGTGGCTGATGAAGGAATAGTTGACACCATGGGTGTGAAAGATGCCATAGGTGTAATAGTTATAGAGGATGTGGGGTCTAGTTGAGACACCACAGGTGGTAAGGTGGATGAAGGTAATGTCGAGCTAGTGGTAGCTGACATGGAAGTGGGGGCAAGGGCAGGAGGGATAGACATGGGCATTCCATATACCAACTATCCTAGTCAGTCCCAGGTAGATGAGTGGGTGAGATAGTTTTGTAGGGAACCGAGATTCTGGTTAAGGAGTCTTGTGAACTCCTCATCACTGGTACTAATAGTAATGGGTTGAGTTGGATCCATAGGTGATAGGATGGAAGGCGGCGATGGGCTAGGTGGAAGCGGCTGAAGGCTAGCATGAAACACAAGGGTGTTGGCTTGGCTACGAGTCAAAACCATGTGAGTTAGCATAAACCTGGTAATCTGTTCTCTGTAAATGACACAGAAAAACAACAGAAATGGAGAAAAATAGATTTTGGGAGGTGAAACAGGTCGTTTTTTTAATTAAAAATTAAAACACAGGAACCGATGGTGGTTAGGGTAACTGATGATGGTGACAGGGTGACCGATGATGGTTAGGGTGACTGATACCAGTTACTGTGGGAAATCAATAGTTTTGTAAATGAGGCAAAAAATGATGAAAATGAAGTAAAGAAGTTGTATTTGACTATGATTTTAAAATTCTGGGGGTATGATGATGTCCTGAGAACTTCAAAAAGAATAGAAGATGTGATGAGTGTTGTTTTTGGTAAAATGACCAAAAAATATGGAAACTGACAATGGTTAGGTAAACCGATGATGGTCAGATGTAAACTGATGATGGTCACTGGACCAACATCGGTCACTGTGAAATTTGAAAAAAATGAAGAAAATTTGATTTTGTGAATTAAGTCAGATGGAATATCAACCCAGAAACCTGAGTATGATAGTAATGGACCCTGACACACTCAGAAATAGTCAGAATACACCAACTATGATGGCAGAGTGTGAAAGGAAGAAGAAAATGAAGAACATGACCTCACAACTCAAAACACAACTCAAGAAAAAACTAAGAAAAACATGAAATCCTATAAGTGAATTTTATGTTTTAGCTTATGCCATTTAAGACTACCTTGTGAACAAAATAGAGTTTTTTGGTTGGAAAGGTGTCATATGAAGAGGCAAGATCTAAGGGTGGTTTTAGGTTATGTTTTGATGGGGCAGGTCCTTTCTCTGAGTTAATGACTAGACAGAGAAACCAGTTGGGCACCCACTGTCAATCCTCTGATCATGTGATCATTGACAACTTCTTCCAGGTAAGGTGTTGTTTAAGAAGATGTGTAAATTTATATTTGTGTAGTTTGGCAAAGAGAGAGAAGAGAAAGTGCTCTATGATTCAATTATGTCAACCATCAGCTGGGCATGACTTCCAGCGTATAGGTTGCCCTCAGTTTTAATGTGAGCTAAAAATGCAAGCATAGAAGTATGAAATGCAAGTATTTTAGAACCCAAATCGAAATGTGATATTCAATGTAAACAAAGAGTGAATAGGAAAGAGAATGAATTTCACTAATGCAAATGCAAGAAGAAAAAGAATGATTCTTTTTAGTCCCAAAATACAAATGTCACTGAGACAAATAGAAGAAAGAGAATATTTCCAGGGAGAGAATTTAATGTTAACTTCCTTTTGAAAAGAAACAAACATACAATAGTTCCCTATGAATGAATAAATGCAAGGAACCCCGAATGGGTCCCACCGGCATGCCAAAATGTTTCACCAGATTCTTAGCAAATTAATGAAACAGATAAGGGTTGAAGGCCAAGGAGGAATACATGTTTGTGATGTCAGTTGAAGGTTGTGCGTGCATTCTGATTTCCTGATCCAAGTTGATTATGAGAGCTCCCTTTTGGCTAGGAGGAACTACCTGTAAATGCAAAACAATACCACCAGATAGAGTTAAAAAAAACAATGAGTGGAATTCCTAGCAGAAGCTAGATCCAGGAAGCGTGATGCTTCCTGAATAGGCTGTCAATCCACTTTTATATAACAATATTAATGCTATTCAAAATATACATGAAATAAAGATCCTATTGTAATTGAAACAATTTAGGTATCTCACACAAAACAATAAGAAAGTTTAGCTAAAACGTGATTGAGGCCAAAATGGGTCAGGTGATTGGCTGGTGTTGAGTTGCAGGTCTGGTACAGGCTCTGGGTAAGGTCTGGTAAAGATTAGAAAGTGGTTCTGGGCTGTTGGGAAGTGGGTATTAGCTCGCTGGTCTGAGCTATATTTCCAGACACAGTAACCAATGTCTTTTGTGTGACCGATGCCGGTTAGGTAGAATGACTGACGTCGGTTGGCTAACTAGCGTCGGTAGGGGAAATTAGTAAAAAGGACTTAAAACTTGTTTTTCAGACTCTCTGTGATTGCACAGAGGTTGGAAATGGTGAGGTTAAGGTCGTAAAATTTCCTTGGAGGCTCATATATGATTACAAGAGGACAAAACTAGGTGAAAGGGTCGGGTATTGTAGGGTGATAGGTTGGTAGGAGGAAGGGAGTGTATGGATGTGGAGAAAGATAAATTACTGAGATGAATAATAAATCTTACTGAAATAAAATAGAAATAAATGAAGAGATGTTAGGTACTTACTGAAGAGTAGGTTTGGAGAATGCAGGTGATGAGGATGGTGATGGCAGAGATCTGGAGAGAAGAGATGTTGTGTTAGTGCCATGACAGTTCAAACCTCTGTGCTTCTCTATGTGAATCTGTGATCATGAAGAAGATGATGAATGCCAATGGTTGTTGGTAGTGCTCCCGTATGTTTTCCTTTTCCTGAGTGCTTCAGAAATTTTGAGTGCTCCAAGTCTCTGTTCGTATGAGATCCTGAATCGAATGACCAACCTAGGAAAAGGATTTTGGAAATGTATTTAACCTAACTGGTGATGGTTAGGTGACTGGTGTTGGTTGAGATATAACCGACGTCGGTCAAGGCAAGAATATCTAGGTTGGCCAAAAATAGCCTAATTGTTGCTATTTTTGGCATGGTCTCCAATCTTTGTCTGAGTCTTGAGTGATAGATCACAAAAGGATAAGTAAGATTCCTTTTAGGTTTGTTAATAGGAGTTAAGTCTAGGTTTAGACTAAGTCCTAGTTGGTTAAGATAGGTTTAGAATTGGTCTTAGGTCATTAATGAGGTTTGAGTGGGTCATTTGAGTGAGGTGGCTAGGTGAGTTGTGGGTGAGGTGGTTAAGTGAGGATATTAATTAATTTAATTAAGATAATTAATTCAATTAACATGTGCACTAGGGGATATGAATGGGTAGGATATGGTTAATCTACACCCTCCTTCAATGAATTGGTTCAAACTAAATTTTGATGGTTCCCCCAAAGGAAATCTAGAAGCTGGTGGTGGTGGTGGGATCATTAGAAATCATCATAGCCATCTCATTGTTACTTATGCAAATTTTATGGGTACCCATTCCAATCACTATGTTGAGGCACTTGTTACAATTTGGGGATTAAGAGCTGCCAAGGATTGCAGCATTGATAATATTATTATTGAGGGTGATTCCTTAAATTTTATCAAAAATATCAATGGAATTCACCCCCGTAGTTGGAAGATTAAAGAAATTATTTGAGAGGCCACTAGCATTTGCAAACACTTTTTTCAAATTTCAAAATTTTTCACACGTATAGAGAAGGGAATAAAGTGGTTGACTCCTTTGGAAATTTTAGGGTTGCTAGCAAACACCTTAATTATTGGCATGTCAACAATGAAATCCCCCAAATCTCTAATGATATCATCATTAAAGAAAAAATTTCCACCTGTACTAAGGATTAGTACCTACATTCGGAGGAAGCAATTGAAGTTATGGTTTTATTATTACTTTGTACACTTTAATCATTCCCATCCCTTATGTTAATTGATGCAATCAGATATTTCATTATCTCTTTGATTACCAAGCTATTGTGAAGTGTTTCGAGTTCCATAAGGGGTCTGCTTGTAGTCTATTAATAGGCATTATTCTATTTGTCATGGCCATGCGAGGTGTTCTTTGGAGATTCGTACTGGTCTGTGACCTAGCATGGAAAAACAATGAAGATCTCTGAAAGGTGTTGAGTGTTGATATCTTCACCAACTTCATGCAGCAAATCAAAGCACATGACCAGCATATCTCAGTTTCCTTTGCAAAGAACTGGAAATAAAGGGTTATCACTAACAAAGATAAAGAATATACCATCACCAAAAATCTTATATCTTTTGCTATTGTTCTTATCATATATGGTATCAAATTCTATAGAAACAAATTTGATAAAAGGGATGAGGAAAAGAAATTTATTGAGGGATTTCGAAACCCTCAATATTATTAAAGTTGGGATGGTTTTATCTTTAATCCCTTACCCTTATGATGATTTTCACCCATGGTGGTGCACTGTGTAACTCTTGAGGGATGATTTAAAAACCCTTCCCTTGCATCATCTTATCCTTATCTGAACCATTTTCGTAGGATCCCTAAAGTGAGCATACCTTACTATATCTTTTTTTCCCTTGATAAATCCATTCAAGAAGTCCATTCCTACCAATGTGGCCTCCCTCTCCATCAGGGGTGTTATTCTCATGCTACACCTATACTGCTACACTATTTCTGCTAATGTCCCCACCCACTCCATTCCTCCTAGTAAACCCCCTCTGCAACGTAAGGTGAAGACTAAGAATCTAGGGCCCCCTTTTCCTCCTCCAGCCAAGTGTGACCTCCACAACATAGAAAAAGGGAAAGAAATGGCTATTGTTGAGAGCATGTTTTCTATTGGCTAAGTCTCTCATGAAACCACTCACTCTGATTCGAAGGCTTAGGTTATGAAGCATGAAGAAAGGACCAAGAACCTAAGGAAATATGCGGTTCATTTTCTCAAAGAAGACTCTACGGGAAATAAAACTCTGGCTAGGAATCCCACACTTGAGGCCAAACTAGAATAAATTTATAAGAAGCAGGCTCCTTTTGAAGATTTTATTGGGAATATTGTTAGCAAGTAAATTGACCACTTATCCATGCACAAGGCCTTTCTGGATTTCATTGAAATCCAAATTAAACAGGTTTGTAACCTCAACAATATTACTTCTGGGATATGGAAGGGAGGTAAATTGAAGAAACATGTTATCTCCGCCATTAATATGGATGACCCCTCCTAACTCACTGCCATCAATATTTTTAATGCTATGGAGGAGGTCAAAAAGTGTTTTCAACAAGGTACTCAAGTGACCATATTTTTTGTTTCTGCTATATGCCATGTTTTTACCAGTTTATAGCGGTTATAAGGTTGTAGTGATGTTGTTATTTTGCTTTGTTCTGGCACGATGTCCCGTGCTTCTATTCGTATTTTCCTATTCTGGATACTCGAACCTTTTTTCTCTAGGGGTGTGGTCCCCACTTGTCAAAAAACCACCTATTTAACTATGTTTATCTAGTTTTTAAACCTTTTTTTGTATTTCAGGGCATGGTCCCTCCCAAAATCATTTACCAATAATAAAATAATAATGCTAGACATAATATGTGTGTTTTCAAGTTACTTGTTTATCTTGGTTATATACACGACTTACGACATTTGATACTAAGACCTTTCTCGAATATATTTTCATACCTATTATGGTTGACTCTATTACTATGGCTATTTTGTGTTTAGCTACTACCACTCTTACCTCATGTGATATGCACCTAGGTTTCCCTTGGTTGCATATTTTTAAGGCTACGCCATCTTTCTAACATCAATGTGTCAAGTTATTTTACAATTAGCAATTTGTTACAACTAAGGGTATCCTAAACAAGGTCCCAATAACTAATCTACTTCCTTATAAAGATATAATTTCTACTTGTAAGCCGAATACATCCACATGTGCTATTTATGCTAGGTATCTCCCTCCTAGGAATCCCGGTAGGTATCCTATTACACATGCTACTTCTAGTGGATCTCTCCATCCTAGGCCTCCTGCTAGGTATCGTATTACACATGATACTTCTAGTGGGTCTTTTCCTCCTACTACACATCTTGCTAGGTATCTTATTACACATTTACTTCTAGTGGATCCCTCCCTCCTAGACCTCCTACTAGTTATTTTATTACACATGCTACTTTAAGTGGGACTCTACCTCCTAGTTATCATATTATGCATATTAGGGTTCCTACATAGATTACACAACCCTAAATTTATGAGGAACATCCCTCTTTTACTACACATGTGACACATTTGAGGCTTAAGTCATCTTTACCTTTTAGGTATGTCCCACCTCCTATCAAGGCCCTCATCAATTAGCCCTTATGTTAATCCCCTATCTTTGTACATGACCAATTTAAAAGGTAAAAAAACATTCAATTAATCATATAAATTAAAAAACATTCAAATATTTAGAAAGACACAAAATCATGAGCTACATGTCACTTGGTTTGCTTGTTTGTTACTTTACATAATTTTTCTTTTCATACTAGTTTGATAAATAGCAAATTTTTCTATATACAATTTAAACACATGCATTTATAAGGAATTTTGAGCTTGATCCAAGGCATACACATATTGCGACACAATGATAGGTATCGACCTCGACCCTTCCTAGTTGACCTTGATCTTTTAGGGGCATCTCCCTCACTATATAAGTGTGTTTTGTTTCATTACAATTACTTTAACTTCCTCGTTATGTTAAATTACTTATATTGTGTATACGTTACCTTTTGGAATAATAAGACTAACACACATATATATTCTACAACACTACCTTATCTTGGTTTATTTTCCTTTCTTATACTATTTTCTATTTGTTATCTATTTTTACCCCCCGGGTACAATAGACAACTTGGGAGGATGGGTTTGAGCACTTGACAAGGCTTCAGGGAGAAATCTGGAATGATACATGAGTATTTGAGTGATAAGAACACTAAGGATACTCATTTTGGAAGATTCAGGGAAGTTTCAGAGGTTTTGCAACCAATTCATTAGAAGCAGGATTTTGGGCCTAATGGAGCAAGCATCGTGAAAGAGAACCTGAGCTTCAACGAAATATTATAGGATCAATCATGAGGAATTATAAGTCCTAAAAAAGTTCCCATGGAAATCATTTTCTATGCTCTACATCATGGAAAAGAGGAGACATCTTGAAACATCATGCACTTCCTGAGGCAACTCATTTTTTTGGTGCACAACTAGCCATCCTGAGAAATAAGGAGAAATTTGGAGGTGATAAATTCAAAATTGGATCTTGAAACCACCACCATTAGTTTCAATGGGTTTTTTTCATGCGAAATTATTTTAAATTTTACCCCAAAACTCTTCTAGGAGCTGGAGATATCGCCCTCTCAAGTTGGCCCTCAAGGAGGTTGGACGACCAGGTGGCTAGACGGGTGTTGGACAGCCTCTCCAACCCAAGGTTAGAAATCGTACAGGTGTCCTAGGTTAGATGGATACCCATGAGTTTGGACGTCACAGCAGTCATAATATGGGGTTAGATGGGTCATGAGTTAGACGATGTTGTACAGGAAGAGATTAGATACATCCAACCTAGCTGTAACAGAAGGAAATGACACGGGGTTAATGGAGGTTGCTTTTCTGTCCAACCCAACATGTCTGCTCACTAGTCAGAGTTGTATGGCTCAGGTTGTACGACCCTATACAGTTGGACGACCGTCCAACCCATGGTTGGATGACTCACAAGTCATAGATCAAGTAAAGGTAGGTGGGTGAATGACAGCTCAACAATCGACATTAATGCAGTATGGTGGTGCCCATGTCTTTTCTAACAAAAGGTACCCTTGGGAAGTAATTTGTATGGTTGCTCATACCTCTTTAATGAGGGTGGGTGGGGCAATTGCCTATATAATGTAATCGACCCCCTCATTCTTTAGAGAGACATTCTGGGAGCTGGGGAAACTCTTGAAAAAAAATTCCTCAACTCCAATGAGTTGTAATCCTTCTCTTGCACCTGGTAAGCGTATTTATGCCTTCATGTATCAATGTAAATGGTCTGTGCATGTTTTGAAGCAATAAAAATCATGTTTTGTGGTGTTTCTTCAACCCTTGCTCATTTTTATTGTATTTCCCTTGCCTCTCTATTTTGTTGTTGCTTCATGTGTATGTTTTCTCACTTGCAGGTGCAGGATGTTGTGTTTTATGGAGATTTGATGGCGAGTGGGGATCTGGGTCTGTGTCACTATTGTTCTGACCTCTCCCAGCCCTATTTTCCCTCTTCTTCCTCCCTCAACAAAGTATCTCACCCCTTTTTTTGGTGCTATCACCACCCTTAGTGTAGGATTTCCCTTTTATGCACTCTCTTTCTCCATGTCTCCTTGGAATTGTTAGGATAGGTGTAGTTAGGTGTTTTTCTTGCATTAGGAGTAGTTTAGCATTAGGATTAGGTAGAGGAGGTCGACCTTCTCCGAAGGACCATCTCAAGTTCACAAGTCCCAACAGCTTGAGGGATAACTCCCATGTTATGCAAATTAAACTGATGGCCCCATGCACAACACACTTGAGTTAAATCAGGGGTGCTTGTAATTTTGCAGTAACAGTTTTGGCACACCCAGTGGTGGAAAAGACGTGAAAGCTCTAATTTACAATGTGTTCCATTGCATATCTTACCAGCTTCACCGATATATCTTTGGCACACCTGGTGTAACAAGTTCTGTACTTCACAAGTTGTTCATTGAATATATTAGCCACTTTGCTACCGACACTAATAGTTTTGGCACACCTGGTGGGACAAGTTTGAAGCACCTTACTTCATTTCAACAATTTCATGTGCTCTTTTGGAATCTCAACCTTTAGAGACACATGCAAAGCACATCTGGTGACTCCATCTATTCAACAACCCATTCTCTGAGTTGCATACCTTCTCCATCCATTTCCATCCATTTTCTTTTCACATCCTTCCATTTTCTTCCATTCCATGAAGTTGTGCAATCATGACTTCATTCCCATCATGGAATTCACACTTGCAGCAGCAACAATACCAATTCATACATCACCTCCACATTTGCAACATTATTCTCAAGGTTACTATCAACCACCTCCGGATCTATACTATGAATGAAGATCAACAATATGCATACCCCTATGAGGAAGAATGAAGATAAGTTTGGTTACCCATGCCAAACTATGGAGATTTTGAAGAGCAAGGAGTATGTAGATTTTGGAGGATATCCACACCTAGAGATGCTTGAGTTACAGATAAAGAGTTCAAGGATGGAGGAAAGAATGGTGTAGTCAAGGGATACAGTCAAATGATGCATAGGCATGTAAGGATTGGTTTTAGGATTCCCTTTTCCATGGGTGGGCCCTATTCCAAGATGATTATATCCCATAACAGAAGCTTGATTTCATGATTCAGATGTTTCTAAGGCTACATAGAGTGGATTCAGGATATAGGGAGCTTATGAACTAATGTTAGTCCATCATTGTCAATGGGAAATCCTTGCACCATCAATCCTACAACCCTCTTCCCACTCCTCCAATTATGCCATCTCATCATGAGCCTCAATTTCCAAGTTTCTTACCTGTTTTCCTATTATGGAATCCATTCTCCATCTTCCAACTCTTCCATCCCATCTCATTTTCTCTACCCTTTTCCCTTCCAAACCAAAGTCCCCTCCACAAGAGAAAAAGGTAAAATACCTTCCCCTCCACCACCAATAAACAATGCAAAAATAAGATGAATCCCAACCCACCCCTCCTCTTGCATTCCCAAGTCCATGTTAGGAAGAAATCCCAAAAACCAATCAAGAGGCACAACAAGAGAAGGAGCCTGAACAGAGAAGAAATGACAAATTTTTGAAGAGTTGGGCTACAAAATTAGGAATAGAGAAGATCCACTTGATGGTCAAACCTTTGGAGGAGGTCAAGGTTGGAGAAGAACAAGTGGTGGAAGTTGATTGATTGCAGCAGAAGTAGAGCAAGAACAAGAGGATGATCAACAATCGAGTGTGCTCTGAGTGTAGTGTCCATATTAGTGGCACTCTATACTTTAGCAGATTTTTTGATCATCATCAGATGCAAAATCAATCAAGGAGAAGAAGAAGAGCCAACTCCAAATCCAAAAGAAGAGGAGCATGCTGAATAGGCTATGGAGGAGAAATCCATTTGTACTGTACTAGAGGTTTGATGGATATGGGGACACACAAGAGGTCCTCATTTCTCCCACAGTCCCTAAGCTTCTTGCATATTGTGGAGAAGTTTGAACTTGAGTCAAAGCTTCATGTTCGGATGGGGCGAACCATGATGAGAAGAGTTCATGTCTTCAGAAGGAGGAACTCCTAAAGTTGAATCAGATTTAGCAGCTCAAGACAATGAGGAGGCCAGAATATCTATTAGACTTGGAGGATTGCATGCTTTATGGTGGAAGAGGATGCAAATTGAGATCACAACATTTTGTCTTCCATCATTCAGAAGAACTTCCAAGATGACATCAAGAGCCTTTGCAATCAGATGAATAACATCTCAAGGATTGCAACATCATATTTGCACAAGAAGGTCCTATGGAGCCAAGATTGGAGGAATTGAATCAACTCCAATATTCTCAGGAAGGAGAAGAAGAGAATGGAAGGATGACGACATAGCAATCAGTCATTCAGGAAGAGACCATCAGTTGTTTATAGATGAGCCATGGGAAGCCAAGAATCAACTCACAGAAAACCCCACCTTTCCAGAAATTCTTGCAGGATGACTTAATTCTACCAAGTCAGCTATTCAGAGCTAATGGGATCACATCCAGTCAGTCTATCATGTCCCATGCCCCATTAATCAGTATTTGGCTTCATTGAAGCCAAAGGAGGAGCCCGTTGCTAGTCATGTTTACTCTAGGCATGAGGATGCATTTCAAAGTATCAAGGGTCAACACCAAAGCCTCCAAGATCCAATGTAATGAGTAGCTTGAGGAGGTATATTTTTTTTGGTTATTGATACTTTGGATTATTTTGGTGGAAGATTGGCCTAGGTTAGTTTTTCACTCTCATACACAACCATGTGCTTGTTGCAAAATTAATTGCATGGTCCACATTTTGTAGGTAAGGGAAGCTACTTCTCCCTTTTGTAGTTGCAGGATTTTGTTTGAGCTCCCTTTGCCTTCTGGTTAGAGAGTAGGGTAGGTAGGTTTTCTTTCAGTAGAAGAAGTTGATTCTGCACACTCTGCATGCTCCACTTGGAGCATGTATGATTTTCTCCTTATATCAGTACATAGTTGTTGTGTGGTTCATTTTTGATCTTGCACACTCCATTTTAGAAGAGGCATGTTCATGAGGAAAAATTAGGTCCTAACAACGGCTTTTGTCTTCCCAATCAACTTGTGTTTCCAAAATTCTGCAGTGTTATGCTTGTCAATAAATCACTAGTTGGTTGTGCTTCACGCTTGGCAAGAAATCAGGTCCAGGACAGTTTCAGAGAGCTTCATCCTTCATCTCATAGATCTGATTTGCAAAGGAAGAGAATTACAAGTTTAAGACAATTTTCCATTCTCACAAAACCTTAATTCAGGTAATTTTGTGAATGAGATGGAAAATCTGAGCAGTGGCAAGCAAGTCCAGGTTCAAGCAACAATTTTTTAATGGCTCAGGGGTGGAATTCAAAGTTTAGGATCAATTTGCATATGTATTAAGCTGACTCCATGCCCAATGGATGCTTCAGGCAACTGGTCACACATCTAGCAGGTAGATGTCCCCGAGAGGTCACCAAATTGTTATCTATTTTTACCCCTAGGTAAAATAGACAACTTGGGAGGATGGGTTTGAACACTGGAAAAGGATTCAAGGAGAAATATGGAATGATACATTAGTATTCAAGTGCTAGGAACACTAAGGAGCTGATTTTGGAAGATTCAGGGAAGTTTCAGAGGTTTTGGAGTTGATTCATCAGAAATGCAGGCTTTCGGGCCTAAAGGAGCATGCACCATGAAAGAGGACCTTGGCTTCAAATAAATATTTTGAGAGCCACGTGAGGAATTATAAGTCTTAAAAATTTCCTATGGAAGTCATTTTCCATGCCGTACATGATGGAAAAGATGATAAATATTGAAATATCATACAACTTCTAAGGTAACTCATTCTTCTGGCGTACAACCAGAAATCTCTGAGAAATAAGGGGAAATTTTGAGGTTTTAAATTCAAAATTGGATCTTTATACCACCACCATTGGATTCATGGGTTGTTTTTCATGTTAAATCATATAAAATTTTTCCCCAAAACTCATTCAGGAGCTTGAGATATTGCCTTCGCAAGTTGGCCCTTAGGGGTTGGATGGCTGGGTTAGACGGCCATCCAACCCAAGGGGTTGGACTAGGTTCAATGGCTTGGATGGGTTTGGACAGTCGTCCAACCCAAGTTAGGACATTGACATTGGACCTCAGGTTGGACGGGTTTCATATGTTAGATGGCATCCCATAGATGTACGAACAGAAGTTGGACCTGGTCACATCGCTAGGTTAGATGGCCTGGCAGTTGTACGGACAGAGGTTAGACGACTATCACAACCCCCCAGGTTGGATGAAACACTGGTTGGGTGACCCACACATGCATTTTATGTATGGAGGTTAAGTGGACCATCTAACCCAACATGATGTTAAGATCACAAACAAGGGGTCAATGTTTTCACTCGGTGGAGGTTATACGACCTACAGTTGGACAACCATCCAATCACAAGGCTAGATGACGAAGGTAGGTGGGTGAATGATAGCTTCAACAACCTAGATTTAATTAATGTAGGTTCCCATGGCCCAGGCAATGAAAAATGGGTGAATTTTATGGCTCAACAACCGTATTTAATGAAGGTATGACTGCCTATGCAGGAAGTGTACCAATTTGTATGGTTCCCATACCTCTTTAATGAGGGTAGGTGAGGACAATTTGCCTATATAATGTAATCGACCCCCTCATTTTTTAGAGAGACATTCTGGGAGTTGGGGAAACTCTTGGTGGATTTTCCCTCAACTCCAATAAGTTGTAATCCTTCTCCTACACTTGGCAAGCGTATTCATGCCTCTATGCATCAATGTAAATGGTCTGTGCATGTATTGAAGCAATACAAATCATGTTTTTATGGTGTTTCTTCAACCCTTGCTCATTTTTATTTTATTTCCCTTGCCTCCTCCATTGTTATTAGTTGCATTATGTGTATGTATTTTATCACTTGTAGGTTCAAGTAGTTGTGTTTCATGGAGATTTGATGGCGAGTGGAGATTTAGGTCCTGTGTCACTGTTGTTCTGACCTCTCCAAGTTCTATTTTTTTCCCTCTTCTTTCTCCCTCAGTAGAATATCTCATCCATTTTTTTCTGGTGCTATCACCTCCCTTAGTGTAGGATTTCCCTTTTATGCACTCTCTCTCCTTGTCTCCTTGGAATTGTTAGGAT
Organism: Taxus chinensis; assembly: GCA_019776745.2. Classification (NCBI taxonomy): domain Eukaryota; kingdom Viridiplantae; phylum Streptophyta; class Pinopsida; order Cupressales; family Taxaceae; genus Taxus; species Taxus chinensis. The sequence goes on along the minus strand of JAHRHJ020000033.1, from coordinate 160,800 downwards.
AGGTGTAGTTAGGTGTTTTTCTTGCATTAAGAGTAGTTTAGCATTAGGATTAGTTAGATGAAGCTGGCCTTTTCTGGAGGACCATCTCAAGTTTGCAAGTCCCATAGCTTGAGATATGGTCCAATGTTAGCAAAATACATTGAATGCCCCACACATTTCACGGGTAATCGGGGGTGCTGTAAATTTGTAGTAACACTATTGTTTTAACCATTACATTATTAATTGGGAGGAAGTAGTGAATTAGGAACAAGTTAAACAATATTACATGATGATTATTCTGAATTAATTAATAAATATTAACCATACACATCTATAATAAATCAATAACACTTGCATCTATGCTCTAATGATATGATGATTGCTTGAAACACAAATGGATAAGAAATTTAACTATTTAGGGTGGTACAAAGTTGATTTGGATGTGCATACTAGATAAAATGATTATTATAAATATAGAAATGCTTTATCTATGAAATTAGAGCTATAAAATACTTCAGAGTAGGACTATATAAATGTTTTCATGCAAATGTGTAATAGGGAAATTGACAATTTCTAAGCATGACAAGGATACCCATGTACCAATTTTTTCACATTTTATCATTATGAGGCACCTTGGGTCTACCCAATGAGTCCAGTAACCTCCCAATTTGTGTTAATTAATTTACCTATGTGATTTAGGAAATTCAAATCAACCCCCTAGGTGATTTTAGGAGTTCATTAAAAATTGCAAGCTTTAGGCAGCTATGGGAAGGGCTATCACTGGCCTTCCTAGAACTGTAGCAATCCCATAGAGTGGAACAAAAAATCCAAACCAGAAAAAAAGGTGATTAAAATGCCTTAGGACATCATGGAAGTGATTTAGGAAGATTCAAGAAAGATTTGGAGAGTTTGGGGAAGTTTCACCAGAATTAGGGCTCACAGGCCTAGGAAGTGCACATGCCAAAACAATCACTGAGCTTCCGAAGCCAATAAGACCCTAGACGGGTTGGCACATCACTTAGCCTAAACTGAGCACTCACCCGAAGCACGCAAAGGTACCAGGTCCCTCTTTAGGGTTGTTGTTGCAGGATGTTAGCATGATGAAGACTTAAGAGATACATATAGTTCCATTACTAACACATCATTCTACAGAGCATACCAGATCTATACCTAAGGGAGAACAGAATTAAGTACTAACCATGATGAGATCAAAAACATACTAGATTCAGATACACACAAAACTAACACTTAGATTCAGCCAATATCCTCCATTATATTCAATGCAATAAGTATACAGAAGCTTCATTACAATAACAAGTAGTATGCACGTAACAGATTTAACATCATATCTCTGTATATATCTCCTCTCCCTCTATTACACAGTTTACTACATATATATAAGGGTGGGGACTTTCCCTTCACCGCTTATCCATTCCCAAAATAGGTCGCATGCTATTATTAGCCACACGCCATTACAAAACTAGCCACACATGCAAGTGCGCTAACAATAGACTACTGGTAGTTAACTGACAGTAGTAGATCTATTTCTGGACTTTGTCCATGCAAAGTGCTTTGTATCCAATCCTCCAAGAATAGCCAATGCATGTGGCATGCACGTCTCTACCTCATTTGTGTGTTTTGCACGCCATCTCTAAAAATAGACCTTCATGAGTGAAAATGGCTAAGTCCCAAAAAGTTGAACTTCTGCTTTGTGCATGTGTTCTCCCTATCTGTTCACACCTTTGAATATGACCTGCTTTCCCATGTGGACTTCTTGTGTGCTTTTTGTCAAGTGTTCTCTGATCAACATTACCCCACACTAATTTCATTGTTTCCCCGACAATGGTCATCTCCAAAACTGAAGTAAAGAATTTAAGAATGGAAAGAATGAAAATAATGTTTTTTTTACTCTGCAGTCTCTTCTTCTTCAACTGAACAACTAATTCAGGATATTCATGTTTTATTTCAGCCTCCAAGGTCTACCACTCAGCGAGTGTTTCCTCTAATTTTTTTGGAATGTCCACAACAATGGACTCCAGTTCATCTTTTGCAATCTCCCCTTTCTCATTTTGCAAGACCAACACAATGTTGGACATTGCAGTCATCCTTCCCTCTAGTAAATCCATCTTCTACGCAATGAGCTTCCCAAGCTCTTCCAGCCGATTCTTGTGTGGTTCTTGGGATGCTGTCAGGGCCTCACACTTCTGTTTAACCATTGATAATCTTTCTGCATGGCCCAATGTTTCATCCTTCATCACTTTCTGGACCTCATTGTTCTCCTCCAGGGTTTTTATGTTAATGAGCACCTCTGGAGCTGTGCAGATGTTCAAGGCTTGGTCTGATTTCTTCAGTTCTTCTTGCAGCACTTGCAACAGTCCTTCATATGATGTAATCTTCCACATCACTGAAGCCTTTTCTCACTTTGCCTCTTGTGTTGGATCCTTTGGCACTGGCATGCGCAGAGGTTCATCTTCAAGCACTAGGTCCACCAATGTACCTACATAGTGTATTGCCGAAGGAAATGTCTTTGGTACCTTTGGCTCTAAGTGTGGCCTAGCTCTTATGATATTATCACCAATTTCCTCTGATGCTGATAAATACAACATTCTTTTCTGTGCTAAGTCTCTTTCCTATGTTAGGCACGCTATTTCTCCATCCTTAGTTTTAATCTCTTCCCTGAGTGCCCTAATTGTGGCAGCCTTGTCCATATTCCACCTCACCACCTCTGTTGAGACTTTCACCAATGCATTGCTTACCTGTTCATCTGACATGACAGTAGGCTTTACTGTCATGTGTCTAGCCTGAGGTGTCTTTTTCAACCTCCTTGATACACATGACTCCTCACACACATCAAAATATGGCTCATCCATGTGTGTGTGCATGGACCATGATAACTGCTTCCTTGTGCACACTGTAGCCATATCTTCATCCATTAATTCCCAGCCATATAATTCCTTTTGTGACAGTGTGCTCTGGAAATGGGCATGGACAATTTTACCTGTGTCCTCTGCATAACCCATGGCTAGTGGAATGTGCTCTCCACTTGTTCTTCTAGACCTAGGCTGCTTAGGAACTTGAGCCTCCAGATTTGGGACTTGTGCCTCCATGTCCTGAGTAGTCTCTGTAACTGTCTCATCTGTTCCCTTTTCCTCCTCTTCTCCTTGCTTCATTTCTTCATCTTTCTGTTCTTCTACATTCTCTGGAGGTGTAGGAGAATTAGGCACACTTTCCTCTGATTCTTCCACCTCCTCATTCAACTTTAGTTTCCTTCTCCTTTTCACGGTTGTCTCCTTCTGTGGAGAGAGTCTGGGTGATTTGCACACTATTTGCAGAGTAGCACCTTGGGTCCTTGTTCTCCTGAACACTCTCTTAAATCTGTGCTCTCCTTGGACTGCATCCAAGTCCTCATCATCCCCCTCTTGTGGCTGAGGTGGTGTAGTGGCACGCTCAGCTTCATCCTTATTCATAGGATGTCTTCTACCTCTATGCTCCAAACCACCACTATCCTCATGCTCATCCTCCTCATCCTCCACTTCAATTGGCTCTGTGGGCTTAGGCACTGGGATGTTCTCCATTGTGTGCTTACCCTTTGGTGGTGCTGGAAGTGCAAACTCATCTTCCACATACTTGTTATTCTCCAACTTGGGCTTTAGTTGGAGGTACACCAGTGCTGCTCCAATATCTCCCACAACCAAACTTACTGGTTTAATGCTCAATACATCTGAAATGAGCCTTTCAATATATGCACCCCACCCTGGATACACATATTTCTTCCTTAGCATGTGGTAGTCACAATCTACCTTGTCCGCATTGAACGTTAGGTACCACACATCTGAGAACCTGTGTACTGATGCCTGGAAGTACCTTGTTGTGAAGGCATATGGTAACTTACACCAAGGGCTCCATGCTCCATCCTTCATGGTGAACCACGCTATGCAAAAGTGCTGGTATACAGCGAACTGAACTGCCTTTCCAACCACCAAAGGAAAGTCCTTGGGGATGCGCCATTCTTCTTCAAAGGCTGCGTGGAGCCTATCGTACCACTTCTCAGCCCTTTTCTTGACATGTTCTGTCATGGATCCTTCACACAAGTACTTTTTGAAGCATTCTGCAAGTGACTTGTGCTCCATGGGATACTCCCATATCTTCTCTTTTGGTCCATCAGGTACTCCGATCTCCATGAACACCAGTGACAACAGAACAACTCCAAAGCTGATCCTTCCTCCTGTGTGCACTTCCTATATGATAGTTTCTGCAATGTAACATGAAATGTTGTAGACTACCCCTTCAGACATCTTTTTAGCAATGTGCAGCCACATGGTATTCACTTGTGACCACCTTTCCTGGTCATTTAGCTTTGTAACAAGATGTGTGGCTGCTTGCACAACTGGATACTTCTTCAGTTTATCAATGTCCATGCCACGTGGACCCTTTGTGTACCCCAACTCCTTTCTGGTCTCCAATATTGTGGCCTTGTCTGTTAAATCATCTTTCAAATCTTCTCCTGTGCCCTTCAATCCTGTTACCATGGAGATGAGCGCGGCTGAAATTCTGGCTCTGCATCCTGCAAAGTAGAAAAAATCTTCATGCACTCTGCTCATGAGCCACTGGTACAAGGGCTCATATTTCCCAAAGTAAGGGAGTTCATATAGCTGGTAAACTCCAATCTTCTTCAAGAGCTTCTCGCCAGCATCGTCATACACCGGCATGTCTTCCACCATGCATTTATTTGTCTTTGTGTTCAGCAAGGCATCAAGCTCCTTCTTATTCTCTATGGTACGGTGATTGTACTCACTCACCTTGCTTTTCCTTATGTGAGAATCCCACTCCTGGCCTACGATAACCCCCTCTAGATATTGCATTTCAGAAAAATTACTTTCGGAGCCATCTCCTCTTCTTCTTCGACCACCTTCTTCTTTCCCTTCACTCCTGCTATAACTACTTTCTTGGGTGCCATTTCTACCTTGCAATCCTTTGTAAATACTCACCTCTTGAATTCTGTAATGTGTGAATCAAACCCTAGCTCGATTCAGCATGCCCTAGGTGAAATCACATGCCCTCGCTCCTCTCTGTCACCTTGCTTCACTCAAACCCTTCACCACCAGGGACACAAGCTCTTTCTACACACAGATCTCTTCATCACGACTGGTTACACACCTCTCGCACCTCAATTCGATCACTCAGCTCTTCGCACTTAGCTCTTTTTCAAATACTCTTAATCACAATGGTAAAAATGAATTCACATCCCATCCTTATATAGATTTTCAAATTTTTGATGCATTCATTGCTCCTTCACCTACCAAATATCCTCTCATTAATTGACCAATTCCATCCTTTCCACATGTTACATCTTCACCCCCAGCTATAACCTTCTAGCGTGCCTTCCTACCCTCTGGTCACAGACTTCTCTTCAGTGCACTTCCTTGCACCTGAGTACCTCATCACTGCACCTTCTACTGGTAGTTGTTATGGCCTCTCCTTACCTCACGTTATACTCGTCCCTTCATTCATCTCCATCTTTGGTCACTTTTTAGAAGCAATCCTTTGACTTGAAGAGCACCCGTAGTAGCTTATTCCTTTCACCTTTCAATTCCCACAATTTTGTACCTGGATATCAACAATCCACCCCACACTAAAAGTATGTGCAGTCCTCTGTGCATAAACATGCTTCATATAGTAATTAGCTTCATGCGCGCAAGCATGCTTATTACACAACACACCAACTAAATTAACAAAGCATAGCAACAAAGAAGGAAACACATTAAGGAAATACAAATTGAAAACCTAATCTAAATGGCAATACTGCCTTATTACAAACACCAAGAAGACTTATTTATAGTAGGGCTTCAGCCTACTCCCGTTGAAGTAACCGGGTAGCCGTGTTCCATCAAGTGCTTCTAACTGGAAAGCACTTGTTTCAAGGATGTAAGTGATAACATACGGCCCCAACCAATGTACCTTAAGTTTTCCTGGATGGCATAAAAACTTAGAGTCATAGAGAAGTACCATTTGTCCAATCTCAAACTTCTTGTCCCTTATGTTTCTGTCATGCCATGCTTTCTGCCTGGCCTTTTCTTGCTTCTGACTCCAACGTGCTATGGCTCTTCATTCATCCAGCTAAATTATCTTTTCAATCCATTCTTCTAAAGCTTTCTCATCAGCTAGACCTCCAGCATGCACAATACACAAAGAAGGTAACATAAATTCCATAGGAAGAATGGCTTCTATGCCAAACACTAACTGAAATGGTGTGGCTTTGTTCAACCTTTTATATGTTGTTCGATATGCCCAAAGTACTGCAGATACTTTATCATCCCAATCCTTTCTTCCAACATCACATATTTTTGTCAATGTCTGGCCCAAAATTTTGTTGAAAGCCTCAGCAGTTCCATTTTCCTGAGGATGATAGGGTGTAGTCTTATGGTGTGCAATCATGAACTCATCCAATAAAATTTTGATTGTCTCATTAAGAAAATGTGTGCCCCTATCACTGGTCAAACTTAAAGGACATCCATACCTTGTAATAATATTTTCCCATAGAAATCAGGCTATTGTAGCCATTGTACAGTCCTTGGTAGGTGTTGCTTCTACCCATCTTGTCAGATAGTACGTGCAAGTTATAATGTAGCGTGATCCAGTTCTGCGCGCAGCTGGTGAAATAGGACCCACAAAATCTATAGCCCATTTCTCAAATGGTTCTGCACTAGTAATAGGTCTCAGAGGCATTTCATCTCATTGACCTGGTCTTCCAAGACATTGACAATGATCACATGCCTTACAAAATTCCTTACAATCTTTATAGAGGGTCTCCCACCATAATCCAGTGAGTAGAATCTTGCACACTTGTGGCATCACCTGCATAGTGGCCACCTGTAATTCCACCATGAGCTTCTTCCATAATACCCATGTGCTCATGTTCTAATACACAACGACACAATACTTCATCTCGACCCAATTTGTACAAGTCACCACTGATTAACATATAAGGTGTGGTGTGTATAGCAAGTTGTTTCTTCTCCAAGGATTTCATTCCTTCTGGTGCCATCCCTATGTGCGTAGAAAGACAACAATGTCCTCTAGTTCTGATGGCACATTGTAACCTGTATAACTGTGCATCTGGCATGGTATCCTCAATTGCCTGTGCTTCTTCTCCTGACTGTATTCTTGATAGATGGTCTGGTCCAGAATTACTTTTTCCTGGTTTTACCACAACTGTGAAATCAAATTCTTGAAATAAGAGCACCCATCGACATATGCACCCTTGTAAAATAGGTTTATTTACCAAATACTTCAATGCCATGTGATCTGTATAAAAGATGAATGGTGTAGCTAGTAGGTACTGGTGGAATTTATGCAGCACATAGATCATTGACAAAGCTTCACGCTCTGTAGTTGTGTAATTCTGTTCTGCAGGAGTCAGCTTTCTACTAGCAAAACAGATAGGATGATCTACAATACCTTCTCCAGGTTGGGCCAACACCATGCCAATGGCCATGCCAGAGGCATCAACATGTACATGAAATGGTTTGTCCCATGAAGGAAAATGTAGAATAGGCATGGTAGTAAGTTTCTCCTTCAATGTCTCGAATGCACGTTGTTGTTGTTCTCCCCAGTAGAACGTACCTTTCCCTTTCAGTAACTCTTCTAATGGTGTGGAAACTTTGGCATAGCCTTTGATAAACTTTTCTGTAATATCCTGTATGACCCAAAAATCCACGCACCTCACTTTGACTGGTAGGCTCCCTTAGGCCTATAATGACTGCAACCTTTGTTGGATCAACCAACAAACCCTCCTTGCAGATTATGTGTCCTAAAAGTATCCCAAATGGTGTAGCAAATATGCACTTCTTGATGTTCAAAGAGATACTCAACTATCTACACCATTCAAACATTAAGCACAGATTGTCACAGTGATCCTTAACTAATCCATACACCGTCCAATCATCTAAATATACCTGTAAGAAGTTGTGAATAAATTCCTTGAATGCTTGGACAACTATGCATGAAAATACAGTAGGCACATTTTTCATACCAAAGGGCATTACAGTATATGTGAAGCTACCCCATTCAGTAGTAAATGTAGTCTTTTCTTGATCCTCCTAGGTAATCCTAACCTGATGATACCCAGAGAACCCATCTGTAAATGAATAGATTTCACACCCTGCAACTCCTTCTAGTATTTCCTCAGTGAATGACATAGGGAATGGATCAGTTACACATGCAACATTCAGCTCCCTGTAGTCCACACATATTCTAATCCATCCATCCTTCTTGATACTGATCACCATTGGACTAACCCATTCTGACTCATCAAGGGGCTTGATAATTCCAGACTTCAACATGTTATCAATCTCTTCTTTGACCTTTTCACACAAATTGGGGTTCATTCTGTAAGGTCTCTTTCTAACTGGGCGCACCCTCTTTAAGCTTTATCTTCATCTCCCCTAATGATTCATGCACACCTTTAAGTTCATGGTACCCCCTAGGAAATAGGTCCTGGTAATCCCTTAGTAACTCTATGATTTTTTCCACTTCAGAGTCTGACCAATAGTCTCCAATTATGGCTTCCTTAGGCTCAGTATCTGTTCCAATATTCACCTTCTTTGTCTTCATAGGTTCATGATAGGCACGTGTGGTCTTATCTGCACTATCCAATACCTCACACCTTCCTGTTGAATGGTTTACATCCAGATTATCTACTTCTTCATCATCCACTAAGTAGACCATTTTTCCTTTCTCTTTCTCAAGGAAAGCACATTGAAGTAATGTTGCATCGGCCTCTGGTTCTTTATCAAGACACACTCCTGAGTCTCCTTTATCTAATAACTCCTAAAGGAGTTCTTCAACCTTGGCACTATCCCCCATAGTTAAGCACTTGATAACTTTTAATGCTTCTTCCACCAGAGGCTTTGTAGAGAAGAAGTCAAATGTCTGGGCCATTCCTGTAATTAAATTCTACCAATTTCCAGTTTCTCTATGGAGTTCTGCATATACATACCAAGCACGTGCACAACCTTGTAAAGTGGAATAAAACTTGTGCACCCATAGCAAAGGTGGTAAAGCTTCCTGCCCTTCTATCCAGAGTCTCTCACACTTCTGAACGTGGTGCTGAACAGGTTGATTACCATGATAAGTACATATTTGAGTAGGTGCATTGCTCCTAAAGAACCTAGTAGTAAGAGCAATCCCAATTTCATTCCATCCGACAAGATTATCCCTGTGGACCACCCACCAGCATGTTGTTGTCCCACGTAGTGTATATGCTAGCATATTTCTTCTTTCCAGTGGGTCTATCCATTTTTCTTCCATGGCACACAGGAATACCATGGGATCCCCTTCTCCTGTGTAACAAGGTACCGAGTTGTTACCTATCCTCCTGACATAACGTGGTTTTGTGCCTCAAGGGAATATGCTCTTTACTTCACACCCTACCAACTCATAAGTGTTGTGAGCCCAATTATCACAAGCAACACTTGTAGTATCACTAATAGACTGTGCATCCTCCCACTGAATTAGTCCTTCTTTGGTTGGTTCAATAATCTCTGGATCTCGGATGGCACGTACATAAATCCTATTCAGATCTTCTTCACTTAAGGGCTCAACATAGGGCACAGAATTTTCCATCTGTTAAAGGGATAATAACCCTTTCCTCTTTATTTTCAAAACTGATATAGCCCTTGTTGAACCAAGATCAACATTATTTGCATAGCACCAAGGATGCCCCAATAGAGCTGGGAAGCTATCTGACTCTGCAGCGCTAAAACTTCAAAGTCTCCAGTGAACTTGGCTCCTTGTATGGTAATGGATGCATCTTTCAAAACTCCTATGGGAGTGGCCTTAGTCTGATTAGCCATGAATAATACATTAGAGGATGGCTGCAATGGGGGTCTTCCCATTTGTACCCATGCATCCAAGGTAAGAACATTGACTTCCATGCCTGTATCAATCAGTATATTACTCAATAGCCACCCATCCACAACAGCATTCAGAGTGATTTCCTTGTCATAATCTAGGCTATGAGGAGGAAGATTTGCATGCAGGGTATGTCATCCAGTCTCAGTACTTACGCACGGAGTGTTTCCTTTTAACCAACTCCCTAACAATGGAATGATGTTCTCCTGGCAACATTTTACACACTTCTCTCAAGTCATCTATATCAGTTTGGACCATCTCTGATGCTTTCTTTTGCTCCTTTAAGTATTGTATCTCACCCTGAAGATTCCTTAGAACTTCCATGGTTTCCTGATAAACCTCCTTCTGATAGGTAGGATCTGGGTACCATGCATGAAGAACCTCATCTTTAGTGATGGTAGGATTATACTGCAATGCTTCTCCTGGCATGTGCCACCTCAGCAGGGGTCATGATCTTCACTTGTAGTGCCTTAGATTCTACTCCCATCTTGGGCATCCATTGATTTTCCACAGCGCGTTGTATCCTAACCATCCCTGCACCTTTGTTTTCTTGTTTATGTTGCTTACTCAGATGCTCATATAAGTTTGGGCACTCTTCATAGCTATGGTTCTTTCCACAGAAAGAACATGTAATATTCTGAGGACATTCACACCTATAGTGGTCAGGAGATCCACATGTATAACATGTTCCATGAGGAAACTCACTTCTTCCACCACCACGGCCTCATCCTCTGAATCCACCATGGTATCCTTGACCTCTGCCATGACTGCCTTCAAAATGCCCTTCATTCCAATCATAGCACACCTGATTGTGATCCCAGTCCTGATGCTCATTCTTTCCCTTAGAGTTATCTGAAACTCCTGTCTGTCGTACACCAATATCTATAGCATCATGGATCTGACCAATCAGCCAGCAGTCTTCTGTGTGTCATGAGTCATGGACCTACAAATTTTACAGTAGCTTGAAACATTCTTCCTTATCACGCATTGTAATAATGGGCAGTGGCTAGCATCATGGTTTAAATGGCATATTTCACAATCCATCAACAATGAGCGTACTATTCTGTGAGGGAAACTATCCTTTGTGTGACCTTCTACTTCACAATCTGTGCACCAAATCCCTGTGTGCATCTCATGTGCTGAATTTGCTGATAGTTTCTCCAACTGTTTTTCCATTGCTGCTATTTGTGCTTCTAAAAATGGGCTCACCCCAGTATCTATGCTTCCAACTACCTCAGCACAAGGCTGCTTCAAGTGCTTCACAGATCAGTGTATGTCTTATGTGATAATGCCCTCCTAAAAGGGGTAATCAAGCCCCCAACAAACCATTGTGCATGTTGGCTTTCATGCATGTTGTAAGAAAGCTTAGATGGCGGCATGTTTTAAACCATGCATCATACTCTCTAACACTTTCAGTAGTGCCTTGCTTAATATCCTTGAGTGCACTTATACTCTTCTGCTCAAACTCAGGGATATGAAACTCTTTAAGGAATGCATCCTTTAAAGTTGTATAATCTACGCAAGTCTGATCAGGGTCAAACTTTCTGTACCAGTTGTACATGCACCCTTGTAACGTAGTAGCAAATTGGCTTGCCCTACACTCAGAAGCTGTGATTCCTTTTGTGTGCCACAATATTTCACACATATGCACATGTTCAACAGCATCTTCTATGCCCCTATACTCTGGAAGATGAAGAGACATTTCCATGTAAATATTCTGGGGTTGGTGCAGACCTTGCCCACCTGATCTAGAACTTCTTGTGTTTCCCTTGCGTCCAGAACCACCAGATCCACCTGAACTAGAGCTACCTATGCCTCCTGATCCCAAACCTGTAGCTGGGGTCAGACCAGAAGATGTACTTCCCTGTGTCCCAATAGTAGAACTGAACTGTACCCCGACAGTCTGTGAAGCGTTACCACTCCCAGAAGTTAATCCAAAAATTGGCACACTTGTATTCTGTGTTGATGATACACCCAAAAAGGTACTCCCATATAACAATGAAGTCATTGTGCTGCCATCGATGTGCCTCTTATAAGACTCGCTCCTACTCTCCCACTACTTGAATTAGCTTGTTGACTACTTGTTGTACTAGATGCTGGAAAACCAAGTGCAAGGGCAAGGTTACCAGGTGGATTCAGATGCATGCCTATGGCCCAGGTAGTCTCTGCTGGCACACTTCTACATGAGGCCGAGGGGGATCCCTATCATGCTTTCCAAGATGGGGGAGTTCCTGATGCTCTGGCTCCACATCTTCTACGTGAGCTTCAAATCCTTCATGAGCCATCTCTCTCCTCAACACCATACTTTCTGCAATGTTACGCTGCTTCTCTATCTCCCTCTCGCATGCCTCATTATACTTAAGCCACCTTTCCTCTCTCTACCTTTCTACCGCTAGGTCTGCCATCTTTCACCAAACCTGCTCCTGCCCCCACATGGTGGGGTTTAGTTAGCCATCAGTTTACTCTCCAAATTCAAAGTTACCATCAGGATCTTGATCACCAGTGGAATGCCTTGTAGGTAAGTTCCCCTTGGATATCGTAAAAACTAGAATTCAGCTACCTCTGGACACAAATAAGTGGAAATTGAGTACTCCAAGATATAACTGTTCAAAACACCATGGAACCACGTATCCACAGCTCGAGTCCAAATCAGATCAGCATCATAAAGGGCCTGAAATTCTTCCTGCATCTAGACAAGTGTGTGATACCTCCAATTTTTCTTAGATGCATAAGCAATCAGCCACTCATACAATTCTACTAGAAAGATAGTGAAAAAGCTCTCATATAAACTGTCATACATATTTTGTTCCACCCACACGCATGTGTTAAACTCAGATCCAGTGTTGAACCACCATGTGTATTCTTCTTCCAGATCATGTATCCACTCCTCAACACTTGCTAAGGTCAACCGGTATGTCTTCATCGTGAACCATCCTGAAAACAACTGAAAAAGAGGTCCCAACAATGAAACCAATGATGCAGCCTAGAATTCAGTGATACAAATCCAATAAGCCTAGCATGCTGGCACATCACTCAGCCTAGACTGAGCACTCACCCGAAGCATGCAAAGGTACCAGGCCCCTCTTTAGGGTTGTTGTTGTAGGATGTTAGCATGATGAAGACTTAAATATATCAGTTCTATATAATATATCATTCTACAGTGCATATTCAGATCTAGATCTAAGAAAATAATAGACTTAACCAGATAACCATAAAAATCAAGCATGCAATACTACATTAAACCATGATAACACCTTGATTCAGTCCATAATCCTCCATTATATTAATGCAAAATACACAGAAGCTTCATTACAATAACAGTAGTATACGCTCATGTGTAACAGATTTAGCAGCATAATCTCACTATATCTCAGTTCTCACACGTATGTATATCTCTCTCTCTCTCTCTCTCTCTCTATTATGCATCTCTATCTACACATAGTTTACTACATATTTATAAGGGTGGGGACTTTCCCTTCACCACTTATCTAATCCCAAAATAGGTCACATGCTATTATTAGCCACGCGCCATTACAAAAATAGCCACACATGCAAGTGCGCTAACAATAGACTACTTTTAGTTAACTGACAGTAGTAGATCTATTCCGGCCTTGTGTCCATGTAAAGTGCTTCATAGCCAATCCTCCAAAAATATCCAATGCATGTCACGTGCAAGTCTTTGACCAATCGGTTTGTGTGTGCTCTGCACGCTATCTCCAAAAATAGATCCTCATCGTGAAAATGGCTAAGTCCCGAACCTATTTGTGTTCTTCGCACGCAATCCTTTCTGGTACTACTCCATGCCTTTGAATGACATGTTTCTATTAACATCTACCAAGAAGAGGAGAAGAAAGTAAGTAAAGTTGTCAAAATCCCACCCTTCTACATATTCCTTATTATAGAAAAACATATTATCCATAATTTTATGATTGACTCAGGTGCTAGTACTTCTATTATTCCTAAGAAAATATTTTATGTCTTAGGTCCTAAGTATAACCCCTAGACAAAAGGAGTCATGCAACTTGATGGTTCAACATTCACCACTCTGGGAATCATCTAGAATCTTGAGTTGAACCTTCATGTCTATCCAAGCCTCAAAATAACTCAATATGTGTCAATAATTGATCTACCCCCTTTGTTTTCCCTTTTTATGTCAAGATATTTTATTGCTAAAGTGGGTGATTACTTGTCTTCTGATTGGACCCATATGTTACTCAAGACAAGGTATGTTACCCAGTTTACCATACAAGTTGAGCCAATATTTTCTTATCATGTAGATTCATTTGAACCATTCCTTCTCCAAGCTAATTGTTTGCAATCCAAGAAGAACTAGCTTTAGTTTCTGAAGAGCATCCTCTCATGCATCCTATTCCTAACCTAGTGCTAGATGAATGGGCAGAGAGGCACCATAAATTTGATCCATATGCTAGGGAGATCGAAGTTTATAAAATTGGGCTTGGTACATACTGCATCCTCAAAGAAGAAGTTTTGCTACCACGTGTGCTCAAGAAAGACCAAGTAGATCCTGGTCTAGGGAAGTTATACTTTGATGGTTCCAGAAGCAAAAATAGTGCAGGCACTGGAGTTTTTCTCATATTCCCTAAGGATGAGAATTTCTTCTTCACACACAAGTTTCAGTTCACATTCTCTAATAATGCAACATAATATGAGGCAACTGGTGCATGGTATTCTCATTGCAGAAAAGAAAGGGATTAAGGCACTGCAAATATTTGAGGACAAAAAATTGGTCATCCATTAGGTCACCAACAAGTGCATGACAAAGAATAAGCTTCTCAAAGCTTCCAAACATAGGAGTTTGGGAACTCCTTGAGAGATTTGATGCTATATATCTGTAGGTGGTGCCGCGTAAATTAAACAAAGATGTTAATCAAATGATCATGCTTGGTTCACAATTCTCTCGTGTTGAGGTATTTATCAAAGGAAACGCATAGCACATAAAGATGGTGATCCAACCATCCATTCCATATAGCAACACCAACTAGAAAATGTTTGACAATAATACACATATCATCTAGTTCATTCAAAACAAAGCTGAGTTTTCATCAAGTATGCAAGCTGACTTGCATGATAGCTATGGTGACCAAGTAATACAACTAAAGAAAAAAAAGTTTCATAAAGGGCTAGTCACCTTAGAGAAAATATTTATACCTGATGATGAGTTCAAGGGTGAAGAAAGATATATGTGTGCAGTACAAGAAGACTACAGTCTAGTCACTATTGTGCATGGAAAGGAGTTACTGCTCGATAAAGCTTGCATGCATGAAGAAAAATAGGCCTTCATCTCTCTCTGAACTAGAAATTTAGTGACATATTTTCATGGGATTATGGATACCTCAAAGGTTTTGATCCAAGTGTTTCTCAACACTCCATTGACCTTGATCCTAATATCAAGCCCATAAAAAAAAAAGTCCATTCAATCAAAGGGTAGAGCCCCTCATGAGGAAAGAGTTATCAAAATTTATTGAGGTGAAGATTATTTTTCCTATCAAGTACTCTACCTGGGTCACAAATTTGGTTCTAGTACATAAAAAAAATGGTGAAATCAGGCTCTACATTAATTTTAGAGATTTGAACAAGGCATATTTGAAGGATCACTTTCCTTTTCCTTGTATGGAGTAGATTATGCAGACTGTGGATGGTGCACAAATATTCTCTATGTTGGATGGGTATTCAGGCTTCAATCAGATTCTAATCAAGGAAGAGGATCAATACAAGACAATGTTTACAACCAAATGGGGAAAATATGCATATCAAAAGACGCCCTTTGGTCTATCAAATGAAGGTATAACATTCCAATGCATCATAAATATTTCCTTCAAATGTTACATCAATGATTTTATCTTAGTTTACCTAGATGGCATTATAGTCTTCTCAAAGCAGGGCACAAACCATATGGCGCACTTGGAGAAAGTATTTAAGAGGTGTAGAAATTTTGGAGTATTGCTTAACCCCAAGAAGTGTAATTTTTTAGTGGTGCAGGGAACGCTTCTGGGCCATGTGGTTTTAAAGGATGGCATCACAATTGATCCTGAGCACATTTCAGCCATCCTGGCTCTTTCCCTATCGGCGAACAAGAAAGCCTTATAATCCTTCCTCGTAAAAATCAACTTTGTTAGGTGTTTTATTCCTAACTTTACAAAAATGGTAATACCCATCATCCTCATGCTCAAAATGATGTTACCTTTAGATGGATAGCATAAGGAAGAGATGGCTTTAACAAAATCAAACAAGAGATTGCTTGCATGCCAAAAATCATTAACCTAGATTACTCAAAGTATTTTATCCTTTACACTTATGGCATTGATGCAAGTGTTATTTTTGTCCTAACAAAAGAAAATGGACAAGGACTCGAACAACTAGTGGATTTCTTCAGGTAAAAAACTAAAGGATTATGAATTAAAATACAATCACATGAATAAATAGGTCTTTGCCATTATGCGTACACTCAAGAAGTTAAAAATTATGCTCACCACAAAGCATATCAAGGTATTAGCATCCCACTCTTCTATTAAATACTTCATCATGGGAAAAAAAATTAGTGAAAAGAGAGTGCGATGGGTGACCAAAATCATGGAGTATGATGTGACTATCAAAGACACGAAACTAGTTAGAGGTAACGTGCTCTGTAGGCAACTTGCTGAGGATGTGCAACATGAACCTGAGACTTCATTATTCTTGGATGAGGATCTCCCGCAGTTAGAACCTTAACATAACATATATATTTGTGTGTGTGACTAGATGAAGGACATGCTCACATTCCTTTCTGGGGTGCTTACCCTCCTTGTTTAAGATCATAATTTAGAACACACATTCCAAGCCAATCAATCTCATAACAAAAAACCATATGCAGCTGTAAATGACTCGGTGGAACACCGATCTCTCATTTCATGACTCGGTATCATACCGATCTCTCATGTTAACTTAATGATTTGTATACTATGTATACTTGGTTCCCTTACCATTTTTGGGGTATTAAGTGTTCTATTTAAGAGGCCTATCTGAATATTTTTTACCAATATCCATCTGAAATCCTTCTTCTTAAACTAGGTGACATAGGACAACGCAACCAACAACTTGTGATACTTTGGCCAAAGATTTTAAAACATATTGTCCATGTTTGTATTCCTAGATGACATACTCATCAAATGGAATATGTCCTTCACCCCACTTCTTCGGTTATCCATAATGATCTTCACTGACTCCTATTAGTGTTCAAGGTTTATCCACTTGTTTAAGGTTTAACCATAGACACAATTGTTAGCAACATAGCATCTACTTTGGAAATATTTTAAACATATTGTTCATGTTTATATTCCTAGATGGTACTCATCAAACAAAATATGTCCTTCACCCCACTTCATCTATTATCTAGAATGGTCTTCACTGACTCCTGTCAATCTACTTGTTCAAGGTTTACTCCTAACCAAGGTTAGCAACATAGTCTAGTGTAGAGGACTTCTCGCAGTGACTAAGGGTACATAGACATACTCAATCGACCTAAGTCGATTACATGTGTCTAGTTATCCTAAGTCTTCGTGAGTTGACCTCAACACTAGATCATGCCCCTAACTCTACCTAGGGTAGAACTATGATCAAGTCAAAATTTATGTAGATCTAGATGATTAAACTCTGAAAGGGTGTTGCAACATGTCAACTACAACACAATATCCTCATGAAGACCCAAGTCTTCATGAAGGTACTGTACTGCAGTTGGCATGTGCCAACATCTGACTGAGTTCTCCTCATCTGGATGAACATACCTTAGAAAGAAGTTAATGACTTATTAATTTTCCTTATTAAGGGTTAATTGCAGTAGCCCTACTGAACAACTAGGTTCATTAACCATTAGGGTTAAAAGTAAAAATTGTAATTGGAGTTGGTATGTAGATACATATGCCTCCTAACCATTTCATAAGTTTTGTTTTTAATCCATTAACATTCTAATTTATGTTTCACATAACAGATTCAACATATATGAAGTGTTGTTACTCACTCACCTACTAAAGCCTTAGCTTAGATAAGTTCAGAGCAAGTTCTTTTTATATTAGACTTCAATGGAATGAAGTCTAATCCCATTTAATTTCCTTTCTCTACATTCCTATTCTAGTTAAGGAACTCATCAAGAGGAAGGACACCTTCCACTATCAAAAGATAACATTCGGATTTATTTCCAAGAGGTCTTAAAACAGACTATTAATCATTATAGGGAAGTTGTCTTCCCTTTTTCTTATAAAGGATTAATGTTCATTTATAACCCCATAGTATATTACAAGTTATCATCATAGTTTTATTCACCCACAAACATTTGTTTTAATATAGCCATAGTGATCTAGTTGAATATCCTTGCATGAATGTCAACTTTAATAAGTTGCATTTCATTAAGAGGGTAGTACATCTAGTACCCTTGACCTCTATTCAATTTAATCCAACCCAAGAGGGTATATTACTGATAGAAAAATTAGAGAAATATTTATCATTTCCATTCATAGAATACCCAAAAATATTACACATCAAGTTCAAACAAGTCCACAAATATTTCATTCATCAAAGGGGATTCATACATTATAAGTCCAAACACTTCAGACATTTCTAATGTCAAACAACAACAACAAGATCAATTACAAGTACAAATTTCTTTTCCAACAAATACATTTCAATAATGATCCATATTTCATCATAAAAGATCCAGTCTCTTTGGTAAACAAATGTAACTTCCTAAATATTTTTCTCCTTTCATCACTTACGAAGTCCATCTGCAAAATTGCTAGCATGGGTTAGTTCATTGAACTGAGCATGATAAGCACTAAACATTAAAATGATGTGCTTTTAGCTAACTGTTTCATAAAGAGAACTCTGTTGTTATGAAACAGTCTTAAGCAATACAGAAAGACATACCAAAAGAAATTACTATTCACAAATGAGAGAGAGAGAGAGAAAGAGAAAAAAGTGATAAACCATATCATAATTAAGAATAGATCATGATATAAACAACTTCAACTTTCATACTATTGTTTTACATAAAAATAATTAAAACAGTAATCTAGATAAGTACTATTTCATCAAAATCACAATTTTCCTTTCATATATTATTTTACATGATTCACTTCTCAATTAATCCTATTTAACATGAGAAGATAACTATCCCTACTATTTCTTAGGAATAGTTCAACATTAGATAGAACAATAGTACTTCCATCTCAACATTTTTTCACCTAATTCATCCTAAAATCTGATATGCCAAGATCAAATCAAAACTTAGAAATAAGTTTAGGATGATCCAAAAAACATAACTTGGAAAGAGTTTCTAATTTAAGAATCCTATAACTTAAATTCAGAATTAGAAACCAATTTAAGTTAAAGTTCAGCACTAAACAGATCTCAACAAAGGATAAGATCAATTTGGCATGCAATTGGAACTAAGCACACAATCCCCAAAGAGATACATCAATACCAATGTTAAGTCAAAAGAGTAGAATGGAGGGATTTAACAATCAGCTTCAGCTCCTTCAACCATTCAAATATTTTTCACCAAACAAAAAGACTTACTCAGAATATTTCCAACCAAACACAAAAATCCTTCTAATAACCTCTGCTTCAGCTATACTATCCTATCACAACTAGACTTAATTCTTCAAACAAGTCCCAGAGAAGGTACTACAAAACAAACCAAACTAGAGGAGCTCAACACCTTCATCAAGATTGAAACAGAAGGAAAATCAAAGG
Organism: Taxus chinensis; assembly: GCA_019776745.2. Classification (NCBI taxonomy): domain Eukaryota; kingdom Viridiplantae; phylum Streptophyta; class Pinopsida; order Cupressales; family Taxaceae; genus Taxus; species Taxus chinensis. The sequence continues at coordinate 141,165 of JAHRHJ020000033.1, read as the reverse complement.
AGAGAGAGAGATAGATTACTTCACTCAAAGTTCTAAGCATGATTAGAAAGAGAACATGATAAAAACAAGAACATAACAGACAAGTCCAATCTACCGTCCCAAACCAAAATCCCAAATAGAGGATTAAATAGGGATCAAATTGAATGAACAACAGTCCCAAAGAAGGAAAGAATGATGAAACAATTCATATTTTACCCAACAACATGTAAAGGATAACGGTATTGGTAGCTTCAATATCCAAAGCCAAAAGTAATTCATTTTCCCCTAGTTCAGAAAGAAAAGAAGGAGATTACCACAGAGGATAAGTCTACAACAGACCTTCCAAAAACTCAGATGCTCAAAAGAAGATAAGAATGAATAATTAATACCACTAAACCAAGAGTAATGACATTTCTTTTCAATGGAGCTACATTTCCTTAGTCCATAACCAAATTGAAACCAAGTTTAATAGTCCATGGACCAAGAAAAGGTTAACATAAAATAACCTCTTGATGACAAGGAGCTTTCATGAAGTTTAAGATGACACAAAACTCATTACAAGATAATTAATACCCAAGAGAGGTTTTCCCTTCTTAGCATCAGATGCCTACATTCAGAGGTTATACCCAAACCCTCAAATAGAATAGAAACAAAGTAATAATACTCCTTATGGCTTTAAAAGAAATTAGGTTTGACAAGAATTAATTTTTCAAGGAGAAGCAAAATGGTTATACATTTACAGGCTTAAACACACAACCAAATGACTTAACAAGTCTTAACATGAGTGAAAAACTATTTCCAAGAAAAACCCATAAATAATGTATCTTTCCTCAATACCACAGGAACAGACGACTGAAACAAGAAAGTTAACCTAAAACCCAGAATCACAAACACAGAAAGTGATAATTCAGACACACGTCTTCAAAAAAATCCTTCCATCAAGAATCAAGAATATGTTCAATAAAGCCAAGTTGTAGAAATATTTAATCCCCTAGGATTCAAGAAAGATCTAACAATAGTCAAGATATTTAAACAAGTTTAACACAGAAGTTTTCCCAGTGGTGAAACAAGGTATTCCTAACCAAGTTCCACAAGTTAAGAAAACCAAGATATTACCATATTTACACAGCTCAACAAGATTACCTACAGTCTTGAATTCATCTCAAGCTCGTGCTAAAAGATTAAAGCATAATTCAGCAAACCCAAATCAATAAAAATGAAACCCAAATCATTATTTCAACATGGTCATAAAGCATACGCAATAACAATCACAAAATCACAAGCAGAGAGATCATATCAACTAAGAAAATATAGATTATTTCCAAGAGCAGAGTTCTTTTAATGAATCAATTAAGTAAAAGAAAAACAACTTAATGGGTAGAGCCTATCATGCCTGATAGAGCTTCTCCTTCACCGATTTGTAGAAGATTTCCAAGCAGAACTTCAATAACCTCTTCTTCTCCAAGAAACGTCAACCAAATTCCAATACTTTATCATCTTCTTATAGCTTTTTACAGAGTCCAATAATAGCTCCATGTAATGCAAAAATAACCAGTCAAGCAAGAATCAAACTAGAGATTCGACGAACTAAAAAACACATCATGCAGAGCTCGAGCTCGAAAATGAACCAAAGATAAAAACAACCATGCAAAACCCCTCATGCATTTTCCTAGGCATTTTTTCCAAGTTCAAAAAACATTAAATGCAAAGGACTGTCAGTTCCCTCCAATTTTCCATGCCACCACCATCTCCACATTTAGCAGTGTCTAAATTTAAATTTTTACATGCAACTAAACTCGGTGGAGGTGCCAACTCAGCTTTCCCTAAATTTTCCCAATGCCCATGCCAAAGTTGGTGTAGAAGAGATAAGAATGAATTAAATCTCATTTAATATCTTGAAACTGATACCACCGACCACCCAATGTCTATGTCGTTCCATAGGCCCCCCTTTAGGTTATCCTTACTTTAAGTTAGGTTAACATTAGTTTAGGAAAACAACATAGGTCCATAGGTAGGTCTATAGTATAAGTCACAACATCTTAATTACAAAAGATTGCAAAGACATAGGTTAGACTTAGCTTTAGGATATAGTCACTTAGCATTAAAACATATAGTTAAAATAGGTTACCATTCAAAGCAAGCATTGCAATCTAATAAAGAAGAAGAACCAGAAAATATTAAATTCAAATATGAAGCAGGGTCTAAAGACTTCATTCAATTCCTCTAGCACAGTCAGAATCCAAAGATCACCTGATCTAACTGACTTGGTCATTATGACCACAAAGTCATGAATTAAAAGCATACCTTGGATCAATGGAATTGATCCAAGGTAATGTTGTTTGAAATAAGAATTATGAAAACTAAAACCCAAATTTCTCAAATCAAGCAGTGAATTAATTTTGCATAAAGGAGGTGAATTGCTTCATTTAAATTAAGAAAAAATATGACAAAATGTACCTGTTCAATAGATGAATTATTTTCTACTACAAACATGATTTCCAAAGTCATAAGAGTACACCGTCTTAAGACAAAAAATCACCTGTCAACATTTGTACCTTTTAAAGTAGAAATCATCATAGGTACTAGTCATGTTCGGAGGTGTTACATACCTCCCTCCTAAAAAGCATCATCGTCTCGATGATTATATTAGTCAAAAAAAATTCAATCAAGAATATAATCAAGATATAATTCTTTCCTTCATAATTTCATAACAGAACCAGATTTGAGAAATTCAAATTTTCATAATTATTCAGCATTAAAATAGCTGTTTCAGTACTAAAGAATTTAGTTTCTGCCCAAAACTGGTAGATTTATTGATATACAAAGAATAAAATCTTCAAGTTTTATCAATCAACAGAATCAATTCTGTTCAAACAAATATGGAAAAGAAATTTCATATCTTCAGGTTTTCCCAGGTTGCACTTTCTTCATTAAACTATTGGTCCCACTGGACCTTACATTGACTTATTTCATGATTTCTTAAGTGCAACTGGTGAGTTTCCAGCACTCGGATGGGTTTAACCATGATTATTCCTGGGTCTTGGACCTGCAAGGAATTCCAATTTAACACATGTGATAAATCTGAAACATATTTCTTAAGCAAAGAAATATGGAAAACATCATGCATTCATGATAAAGCAGGAGGTAAAGCTAAACGATAAGCTACAGGGTTGATTATTTCAACAATTTCAAAGGGTCCCACATAACGAGGTGATAACTTGGCAGCCTTGCCAAAAGTTATAGAACTCTTTTTTGGTTTAACCCACAAAAAGACCTTCTCACCAAGTTCAAATTTCTTGTCAACCCTTTTTAAGTCTGCATAACTTTTTTCCTATCTGTTGCTTCCTTCAAATGTTCACGAATCATTTTAACTTGTTGTTCCATTTCAGTAAGGATTTCAGGTCCAATTACCTCTCTGTCCTCTATGTTATCCCAACTAACTGGAGTTCTACATTTCCTTCCGTATAATGCTTCGAAAGGTGCCATTTTCAGAGAGGCATGATACATGTTATTATAAGAAAATTCAACTAATGGGAGGTACTCTTCCCATTTGTACTACTGATCCATGCAATACATTCGTAACATATCTTCCAAAACTTGGTTAACTCTTTCAGTCTACCCATCCATTTCCAGATGGTATGCAGAACTAAAATTCAGTTTAGTCCCTAAGGCTGCATTGAGTGTTTGCCAAAATCTAGATGTCATTCTTGGATCTCTATCTGATATGATCAATTCAGGTACTCCATGCAATCTGAAATTTCATGCATAAATCTTTTTGCTAAAACAGGTGAATCATCCTTAAGATTACCAACAATAAAAATGTGCTACCTTTGTTAGTTTATCCACAACAACTAAAATAACATCATGTTTATTTCTTGACATAGGCAACCCTTGAACAAAATCCATGCTAATTACTTGCCATTTATACTGCGGTATGTTGTGAGGGTACAGTAAACCAGCTGGATGCATATGTTCAGCTTTAACACACTGACATTCTAAGCAGTGTGTCACAAAATCAATCACGTCCTTTTTCATCCCTTTCCAGAAATATTGTTGTTTTATATCAGCAAGCATTTTCATAATGTCGGGGATGTCCAGAAAAAGGTGAATTATGAAATTCAGTTAACAATTTCCTTCTTAATTCATTTAACGAAGGTATATATACTCTATTTTCAAATCTCAAGATTCCTTCATCATCAAAGTGAAAACCTTTATATCTCACATCATTTGGATCTGCAGCAAGTGTTGTTTTTACTTGCTGAAAATAAGAATCCAATTCCATAACACTTTTTACTTCATCCTTAAACTGAGTTCTCAACGTTATAAGAGCATAAATATGTTTCCTACGACTTAGTGCATCTGCCACTCTATTTTCCTTTCCTTTTATATAAATTATGTCAAAATCATACTGAGATAGAAATTCTAACCATCTTCATGTCTTGCATTCATATTTGGCTAAGTGAAAATATACTTCAGCCCAAGATGATCAGTCTTTAGTTCAAAAGGTCTACCAAGAAGATAATGCCTCCATACTTGAAGTGCATGAACAATGGCAGCAAGCTCTAGGTCATGGGGAGCATAGTTCAGTTCATGTAACTTGAGTTTTTTACTTTCATAAGCTATAACATGCTCATTTTGCAACAAAATACCTCCAAGACCTTCCCCAGAAGCATCTGTTACTACAGTAAAGTCTCCATTAGGATCAGGTACAACCAAAATAGGTGTAGATGTTAACTGATCCTTTAGAGTCTTAAATGCAGATTCACATTTTTCATTCCACACAAATTTCTTATCTTTCTTCTGCAACAAAGTTAAGTGATTGGTGCAACGACCTTAGAAAAGTCTTTAACAAACTTCTATAGTAACCAGCAAGACCCATGAAGCTTATAACTTCATGTACATTCTTAGGTGTAGGCCACTCAGTTATTGCAACAATTTTTTAGGGATCTACAACTATTCCATCCTTACTTATGACATGTCCCAAATAGTGCACTTCCATCTCGTAGAAAGAACATTTGGACAACTTACCATACAACCTTCTCTTTCTTAAGATTTCCAGAACTATCTTCAAATGCTCATGATGCTCATCAATGCTTTTAGAATATATGAGAATATCATCCAAGAATACAAGCAAAATTTTTCCAAGTATTCTTGAAAAATATTATTCATTAAATTCATAAAATTTGTAGGTGCATTTGTCAAACCAAATGGTAAAACTGTGAATTCATAATGTTGTACCTTGTTCTAAAAGTTGTTTTATGAATATCTTCATCCTTGATTCTTAACTGATGATATCCAGATCAAAGATCTATCTTAGAATACACTGATGCACCACACATATGATCAAACAGATCATCAATTTTAGGAAGTGGATATCTATTTTTGATTGTTTCTTTGTTTAACATCCTATAATCAATGCACAATCTAAGTTTTCCATCTTTCTTTTTCACAAAAATTACCGGTGCTCCCCAAGGCGAGACACTTGGTCTTATCAAACCTTTAGACAATAGTTCTTGCAACTGTGCCTTAAGCTCTACCAATTCAATGGTAGTCATTCGATATGGTGCCTTGGAAATAGGTTTGGTTCCCAGCTTGATCTCAATCATGAAATCAAACTCCCATTTGGGTGGAAGACCGGGTAACTCTTCCAGAAACACATCACTGAAATTTCGTAACAACGGGTATCTTTCCAAGAAGTCACTACCCCTTCATCAGTTGTTTCAGAAATTTTTACTGCATACAAAGTGCAACCTTTATTTTTGGCCTTTTTAAGTTGCATAACTGACAATTTCCTAACTGAAATCTCTCATGTTTTATCCCCTGAATGTCTATTATTTTCTACAGGTCATCCAGACAACTAATATGTTTTTCAAAATAGTCAACCTTTGCCTTATGTTCTGCTAGCCATTTAACACCTATGATTACATCATAAGACCCCAAAGGAGCAACATAAAGATCAACTTCAGTGGAAAAACTAGGCAAGTCAAGGACTGCTCCAAAAAGACACATACTAACTGTGTGGACAACATTATTTCCATAATGTACAACCCATGATTTATCCATTTTTCCATCTTTTCTTTTTAATTTTGAAGCTAATTTAGTAGAAATAAAGCATTCAGTAGCTCCAGTATCAAAAATTATAGTTACAGGTATACCAAATAACTTACCTGGCACTTCTATAGGCATAACTTGCTTTTCAGCTTGTTTGTCAGCTACTGCAACATGTATCTTATGCTGCTGATTGTTGTCATCCTTCCTCAAAGGACACTGATTTGCATAATGATCCTTGCCACAATTGTAACAACCTCCTACAGGTCCTTTCTTAGGCTCAAATTTATTTCCAGCCTTAAAGTTATCATTCTGACCCCCATAGGACTTCTGTCCATTATTATTGTTCTTGACAAAGTTGTTTCATACATTAGCAACAGGTTTATTTGCTGCAGTTTTCTTGTTATTATCAGTAAAAAAAAAATTTTCATACCAAACTTTTTCCATGGTCCCTTTTTGGGTGCAAGGGATGAAGAATAATTTGGAACTTTCTTTCTGATTTCTTCCTTATGGGCAGAGATTGCTTTCAATTTCTTCTCCTGCCTTATGGATTTTTCAACAACCCCTTCCATAGTGGTTGGGCTGTGAACATCCACTTCACCACCTATAATGGGATTTAATCCCATAATGAATTTTTGTATCCTGAACTTCTCGTCAGTTTGATACTGAGGTACATACTTAAGGAGCTTAGTAAACCTCTCCCAGTACTCTGTTACAGTTAACTTTCCTTGAGCTAAGTTCTGAAATTCAGTCATTTTCTTATCATAGTAAAGTTGTGGCAGCCATCGTTGCCTAAAATAATTTTTAAATTGATCCCAAGTGATGTTTGTTTCATCAATGTTTAACTCAGCCTTACGGTTGTCCCACCAAGAAGATGCCTCATGGGAAAGATGATAAGCTCCCCATATTGCTTTTGTTTCCTCAGAGAAGTTCCTTATTGCAAAGTACTTCTCCATTTCATTGAGCCAGTTCTCAGCTCCATCTCCTAGTGTAGTGCCATCAAACTTGGGTGGACTTATCCTTTTTATGTCATTAGTGAGTTCAGCTGCCAATCTTTCCTTTTTATTCTCAGGTTGATTAGGTGCATTTGCATTAGCATTGGCTGCATTATTGTTATCAACACCCAAATTCCCAATATTGGTGTTGTCCACAGGAGGTGGCTGATTGTTATTACCAACATCTTCTTCCTCCTCCTCATTTCCCATTACTTGTTGTTCAAGTACAACTAGATGATCTCTTGTGTCCAATAGGGAAGCAAGGATCTCATCAAGTTTTTGGGTAGTATCTGCTTCTCCACCTAGTGGTGGGTTGTTTGCAGCATTTCCTCTCATTCTAACCATTTTTTGTTAACAAGAAAATTTAAGTTTTATCAGATTATGGACACAATAGGTCCAAGAGCTGCAACCTTCAGCTCTGATACCAAGATGTAACATTCCCATTTTAAGACTTTAGAAACAAGGGAATTTTTTTTTTTTTTGCATAATGTTCTCTATTCTAAATAATCATAATTTAGAACACACATTCAAATCCAATGAATCTCATAACAGAAAACCATATGCAGCTGTAAATGACTCGTGGAACACCGATCTCTCATTTCATGACTCGGTATCATACCGATCTCTCATGTTAACTTAATGATTTGTATACTATGTATACTTGGTTCCCTTACCCTTTTTGGGGTATTAAGTGTTCTTGTTTAAGAGGCCTATCTGAATATCTTGTTACCAATATTCATCTGAAATCTCACTTCTTAAACTAGTTGACATAGGACAATGCAACCAACAACTTGCGATACTTTGGCCAAAGATTTTAACCATATTATTCATGTTTATATTCCTAGATGACATACTCATCAAATGGAATACATCCTTCACCCCACTTCATCTGTTATCTAGAATGGTCTTCACTGACTCTTGTCAGTCCACTTGTTCAAGGTTTAACCCTAGCCAAGGTTAGCAACATAGTCTAGTGTGGAGGACTGCTCACGGTGACTAAGGGTACATAGACATACTCAATTGACCTAAGTCGATTGCATGTGTCTAGTTATCCTAAGTCATCGTGAGTTGACCCCGACACTAGATCATGCCCCTAACTCTACCTAGGGAAGAACTGTGATCAAGTCAGAATTTATGTAGATCTAGATGATTAAACTCTGAAGGGTGTTGCAACATGTCAATTACAACACAGTATCCTCATGAAGACCCAAGTCTTCATGAAGGTACTACACTGCAGTTGGCATGTGTCCAACATCTGACTGAGTTCTCCTCATCTGGATGAACATACCTTAGAAATAAGTTAATGACTTATTAATTTTCCTTATTAAGGGTTAATTGCAGTAGCCCTACTGAACAACTAGGTTCATTAACCATTAGGGTTACAAGTAAAAATTGCAATTAGAGTTGGTATGCAGATACATCTTCCTCTTAACCATTTCATAAGTTTTTTTTTTATCCATTAACATTCTAATCTATGTTTCACATAACAGATTCAACATACATAACAGTGTTGTTACTTACTCACCTACTAAAGCCTTAGCTTACATAAGTTCAGAGCAAGTTATTTTTATATTAGACTTCAATAAAATGAAGTCTAATCCCATTTAATTTCCTTTCTCTACATTCCTATTCTAGTTAAGGAACTCATCAAGAGGAAGCACACCTTTCACTATCAAAAGATAACATTCAGATTTATTTCCAAGAGGTCTTAAAACAATCTATTAATCATTGCATGGAAGTTGTCTTCCCTTTTTATTAAAAAGGGTTAATGTTCATTTATAACCCCTTAGTATACTACAACTTATCATCATAGTTTTATTCACCCACAAACATTTGTTTTAATATAACCATAGTTATCTAGTTGAATATCCATGCAATAATGTCAACTTTAGAAGTTGCATTTCATTAATGAGGGTAGTACATCTAGTACCCTTGACCTCTATTCAATTTAATCCAACCCAAGAGGGTATATTACATATAGGAAAATTAGAGACATACTTATCATTTCAATTCACATAATACCCAAAAAAATCACACATCAATTTAAAACAAGTCCACAAATATTTCATTCATCAAAGGGGATTCATACATTATAAGTCCAAACACTTCAGACATTTCTAATGTCAAACAACAATAACAAGATCAATTACAAGTACAACTTTCTTTTCCAACAAATACATTTCAATAATGATCCATATTTCATCATAAAAGATCCAGTCTCTTTGGTAAACAAATGTAACATCCTAAAATATTTTTTCTCCTTTCATCACTTATGAAGTCCATCTATAAAATTGCTAGCATGGGTTAGTTCATTGAACTGAGCATGATAAGAACTAAACATTAAAATGATGTGCTTTTAGCTAACTGTTTCATAAAGACAACTCTGCTGTTATGAAACAATCCATAGTAATACAAAAAGACATACCAAAAGAAGTTACCATTCACAAATGAGAGAGAGAGAGAGAGAAAAGTGATAAACCATATCATAAGTAAGAATAGATCATGATATAGATGACTTCAAATTTCATACTATGGTTTTACATAAAAATAATTAAAACAATAATCCAAATAAGTACTATTTCATCACAATCCCAATTTTTTTCATATATTACTTTATATGATTCAATTCTCAATTAAAACTATTTAACATGAGAAGATAACTATCCTATCTATTTCTTAGGAATAGTTCAACATTAGATAGAACAATAGTACTTCCATCTCAACATTTTATTCACCTAAATTCATCCTAGAATCTGAGATGCCAAGATCAAATCAAAACATAGGAATAAGTTTAGGATGATCCAAACAACATAACTTGGAAAGAGTTTCTAATTTAAGAATCCTATAACTCAAATTCAAAATTAGAAACCAATTTAAGTTAAAGTTCAAGCACTAAACAGTTCTCAACAAAGGATAAGATCAATTTGGCCTGCAATTGGAACTAAGCACACAATCCCCAAAGAGATACATCAATTACCAATGTTAAGTCAAAAGAGTAGAATGGAAGGTTTAACAATCAGCTTCAACTCCTTCAACCATTCCAATATTTTTCCACTAAACAAAAAGACTTACTCATAATATTTCCAACCAAACACAACAATCCTTCTAATAACCTTTGCTTTCAGCTATACTGTCCTATCACAACTGGACTTAATTCTTCAAACAAATCCCAGAGAAGGTCGAGGAGTTGCACTATGAAAACAAACCAAACTAGACAAACCCTCATCAAGTTTGAAACAGAAGGAAAATCAAAGGAGAGAGAGATTAATTATTCACTCAAAGTTCTAAGCATGATTAGAAAGAGAACAAGATAAAACAAGAACATAAATAGACAAGTCAGTCTCTACTGTCCTTAACCAAAATCCCAAACAGAGGATGGAAATCAGGGATCAAATTGAATGACAACAATCCCAAAGAAGAAAGAATGATGAACAACGTTCATATTTTACCCAACACAGTAAGGATACGATATTGGTAGATTCAATATTTGAAGCCAATAAGTAATTCTTTTTCCCCTAGTTCAGAAAGAAAAGAAGGAGATTACCAGGAGGATAAGTCTACAACAAACTTCCAAAAACTCAGATGCTCATAAGAAGATAAGAATGAATAATAATACCACTAAGCCAGGAGTACATCATTTCCCCTTTTCAACGAAGCTACCCTTCTTAGATCATAACTTAGAAAATGAAAACTGAGTTTGATAGTCCATAGGACCAAGAAGTAGGTTAACATAAAATAAACTTGATGACAAGGAATTTCCAAGAATTCAAGATGACAACAAAACTCATTACACAGATAATTAATACCCCAAGAGGTTTTTTTTCATTCTTAGCATCAAATTCCTACATTCAGAGGTTACCCAAATACCCCAGAATAGAAATAGAAGAACAATTCCTTTAAGTAATACAAGCATAATTCCTTAAGGAGCTTCCCAAAAATTAGAATTGAAAATAATCTAACAAGTGAAGAAAAATGAAAAATACATCCTTCAAGCTTAAAACACAACAATGTATGACTTTCCTCAATACTCAAAGGAACATAAACTATTTACCAAGACAACTCCAAACAATTAGTCCCCTAAACCCAAAGAGGTCTGCAACTCAAGAATCAAATAAAACCCAGATTAAAAATTTTATTCTTCAAAAAAAGCCTTTCCTTCAAAACTAAAAAGAATATGCTAAAGCCAAGGTTGCAAAAAATTTTAATTACCTGAAGGATTCAAGCAAGATCAGGAAAAGTCAAGATATTTAAACAAACACCAGAAGTTTTCCCAGTGGTGAAACCAAGCTTTCTAACCAAGTTCCAAGTTAAGACCAAACAAGGTTGCCATATTTATTTCAACAAGATCTACCTACATTTTCAACTTCATCCCAAGCTCATGCAAAAAATTAAAGCATAATCCAACAAACCAAATCAAGAAAAATGAAACCCAGATCATTATTTCAACAGGGTCAATAAGCATACACAAAAAATCACAAAATCAAAAGCAGAGAGATCATATCAACTAAGAAAATCTAGATTGTTTCCAAGAGAAGAGTTCTTTTAATGAAGTCAATTAAGTAAAAGAAAAACAACTTAATGGGTAGAGCCTATCATGCCTGATAGAGCTTCTCCTTCACTGATTTGTAGAAGATTTCCAAGAAGAACTTCAACAACCTCTTCTTCTCCATGAAACTGTCAACCAACTTCCAATACTCTATCTTCTTTTATAGATTTTACAGAGTCCAATAATAGCTCCATGTAATGCAAAAATAACCAGTCAAGCAAGAGTCAAACTGGAGATTCGACGAACTAAAAAAACATCATGCAGAGCTCGAGCTCAAAAATGAACCAAAAGATCAAAACAACCATGCAAAACCCCTCATGCATTTTCCTAGGTAGTTTTTCCAAGTTCAAAAACATTAAATGCAAAGGACTGTCAGTTCCCTCCATTTTCCATGCCACCACCATCTCCACATTTAAAGTGTCTAAATTTAAATTTTTCATGCAACTAAACTCGGTGGAGGTGCCAACTCAACCTCCCCTAACTTTTCCAATGCCCATGCCAAAGTTGGTGGTAGGAAGAGATAAGAATGAATTAAATCCATTTAATATTTTGAAACTGATGCCACCGACCACCCAATTCCATGTCATTCCATAGGCCCCCTTTAGGTTAGCCATACCTTAAGTTAGGTTAACATTAGTTTAGGAAAACAACATAGGTCCATAGGTAGGTCTGGTATAGTTTAAGTCCCTCCTAACCTTTTTCCTTAATTAACAAAAGATCATAAAGCTTAGGTTAGAATTAACTCTAGGATAGAGTCATTAGTTTTAAAACATATAGTTATAAATAGGTTAAAGCCCTTCAAAGAATGACATTCATCCTAAAAAAATAGAAGAACCAACCATGAATATGGATTCAAATATGCAAAGCAGGGTCTATGAAGAGGGTCATTTATATTCCTCACATACTCTAGAATCCAGAATCACCTATCTATCCACTTGGACATTATGATGTAAACATTACAAATTAAAAGCATACCTTGGATCAATGGAATTGATCCAAGGTAATGTTGTTTTGATTCCTCTTAAATTATGAAAACAAAACTCAAATTCATCAATTCAAGCAGTGAATTAATCCTGCATAACAGAGATGAATTGCTTCATTTTTAATTAAGAAAAATACGATAGAATGTACCTGTTCAATAGATGAATCATTTTCTACTACAAACATGATTTCTAAAGTCATAAGAGTACACCATCTTAAGACAAAATCACCTGTCAATGTTTGTACCTTTTAAAGTAGAAATCATCATAGGTACTAGTCATGTTTGGAGGCATTACACAATTCTGTTCAAATAAATATGGAAAAACAACTTTTCATATCTTCCAAGGTTTTCCCAGGTTGCACTTTCTTCATTAAATTGGTCCCACTTGACCTTACATTGACTTATTTCATGATTTCTTAAGTGTAAACTAGTGATTTTCCAGCACTCGAATGGGCTTAGCCACAATTATTCCTGGGTCTTGGACTTGCAAGGAATTCTAATTTAACACATGTGATAAATCTGAAATGTATTTCTTAAGCAAAAAATATGGAAAACATCATGCATTCATGATAAAGCAAGAGGTAAAGCTAAATGATAAGATAAAAGGTTGATTATTTCAATAACTTCAAAGGATCCCACATAACGAGGTGATAACTTGGCAGCCTTGCTAAAAGTTATAGAACTCTTTTTGGTTTAACCCACAAAAAGACCTTTTCACCAAGTTCAAATTTCTTGTCAACCCTTTTTTAAGTCTGCATAACTCTTTTTCCTATCTTCTGCTTCCTTCAAACGTTCACAAATCATTTTAACTTGTTCCATTTCCGTAAGGATCTCTGGTCCAATTACCTCTTTTTCCTCTATGCTATCCCAGCTGACTAGAGTTCTGCATTTCCTTCCATATAATGCTTTGAAAGGTGCCATTTTCAGAGATAGGCGTGATACGTGTTTTTATAATAAAATTCAACTAATGGGAGGTACTCTTCCCATTTGTACTATTGATCCATGCAATACGTTCATAACATATCTTCCAAAACTTGGTTAACTCTTTCAGTCTACCCATCCGTTTCTGGATGGTATGCTCGGAACTAAAATTCATTTTAGTCCCTAAGGCTACATTGAGTGTTTTCCAAAATCTAGATGTCATTCTTGGATCTCTATCCATGATATGATCAATTCAGGTACTCCATGCAATCTAAAAATTTCATGCACAAATCTTTTTTCTAAAACAGGTGAATCCCCCTTAAGATTACCAATAATAAAATGTGTCACTTTTTGTTATTTTATCCGCAACAACTAGAATAACATCATGCTTATTTCTTGACATAGGCTACCCTTGAACAAAATACATGCTAATTACTTTCCATTTATACTGCGGTATGTTGTGAGGGTATGGTAAACCAGTTGGATGCATATGTTCAGTGTTAACACACTGACATTCTAAGTAGTGTGTCACAAAATCAGTTATGTCCTTTTTCATCCCTTTCCAAATATATTGTTGTTTTATATCAGCAAGCATTTTTGTAATGTTGGGATTTCCAAAAAAGGTGAATTATGAAATTTAGTTAACAATTTATTTCTTAATTCATTTAATGAAGGTATATAAACTCTATTTTCAAACCTCAAGATTCATTCGTCATCAAAGTGAAAACCTTTATATCTCACATCATTTGGATCTGCAGCAAGTGTTGTTTTTACTTGTTAAAAATAAGAATTTGATTCCATAACACTTTTTACTTCATCCTTAAATTGATTTCTCAACGTTATAAGAGCATAAATATGTTTCATACGCCTTAGTGCATCTGCCACTTAGTTTTTCTTTCCTTTTATGTAATTTATGTCAAAATCATACTAAGATATAAATTCTAACCATCTTCGATGTCTTACATTCAGATTTGGCTGAGTGAAAATATACTTCACCCCAAGATGATCAGTTTTTAGCTCAAAAGTTCTACCAAGATTATGATGCCTCCATATTTGAAGTGCATGAACAATGGTAGCAAGCTCTAGGTCATGGGGAACATAGTTCAGTTCATGTAACTTGAGTTTTCTACTTTCATATACAAGAAAAAAAATTGTTAACAAGAAAATTTAAGTTTTATCAGATTATGGCCACAATAGGTGAAAGAGTTGTAACCTTTAGCACTGATACCAAGATGTAACATTCCCATTTTAAGACTTTAGAAACAAGGAAAAAAAAAATTTTTATTTTTGCATAATGTTCTCTACTCTAAATAATCATAATTTAGAACACACATTCCAAAGCCAATCAATCTCATAACAGAAAACCATATGCAACTGTAAAATGACTCGGTGGAACACTAATCTCTGATTTCATGAATTGGTATCATACTGATCTCTCATGTTAACATAATGATTTGTATACTAATTATACTTGGTTCCATTACCCTTTTCGAGGTATTAGGTGGTCTGTTTAAGAGGCCTATCTAAATATTTGTTACCGATATTCATCTGAAATCTCGCTTCTTAAACTAGGTGACATAGGACAATGCAACTAGTAGCTTGAAATACTTTGACCAAAGATTTTAAACATATTGTTCATGTTTATATTCCTAGACGACATAATCATCAAATGGAATACATCCTTCACCCCACTTCATTTATTATCTAGAATGGTCTTCATTGACTCCTGGTAGTCCACTTGCTCAAGGTCTAACCCTAGCCAAGGTTAGCAACATAGTCTAGTGTGGAGGACTGCAGTGACTAAGGGTACATAGACATACTCAATTGACCTAATTTGATTGTGTGTGTCTAGTTATCCTAAGTCATCATGAGTTGACCCTGACACTAGATCATGCCCCTAACTCTACCTAGGGTAGAACTGTGATCAAGTCAAAATTTATGTAGATCTAGATGATTAAACTCTGAAGGGTGTTGCAACATGTCAACTACAACACAGTATCCTCGTGAAGACCAAGTCTTCATGAAG
This sequence comes from Taxus chinensis, assembly GCA_019776745.2. Lineage (NCBI taxonomy): Eukaryota > Viridiplantae > Streptophyta > Pinopsida > Cupressales > Taxaceae > Taxus > Taxus chinensis. Next base: position 125,668 of record JAHRHJ020000033.1, on the reverse strand, counting down.
GTACTACACTACAGTTGGCATGTGTCAACATCTAACTAAGTTCTCCTCATCTGGATGAACATACCTTAGAAAGAATTGAATGGCTTATTAAATTTTACTTATTACGGGTTAATTGTAGTAGCCCTACTGAATAACTAGGTTCATTAACCATTAGGGTTACAAGAAAAAAACTACAATTGGATTTGGTATGCAGGTACATTTTCCTCTTAACCATTTCATAAGTTTTTTTTTAATACCATTAACATTCTAATTTATGTTTCACATAACATATTCAACATACATAACAGTGTTATTACTTACTCACCTACTCAAGCCTTAGCTTACATAAGTTTCACAAATTCTTTTTATATTAAACTTCAATGAGATGAAGTCTAATCCCATTTAATTTCCTATCTCTACATTCCTATTCTAGTTAAGGAACTCATCATGAGAAAGATCACCTTCAACTATCAAAGTTACATTCAGATTTATTCCCAAGAGGTCTTAAAACAATCTATTAATCAATGCAGGGAAGTTGTCTTCCCTTTTTATTATAAAGGATTAATGTTCATTTATAACCCCGTAATATATTACATGTTATCATCATAGTTTTTATTCACCCACAAATATTTGTTTTAATATAGCCATAGTGATCTAGTTGAATATCCATGCACGAATGTCAACTTTAATAAGTTGCATTTCATTAAAGAGGGTAGTACATCTAGTACCCTTGACCTCTATTCAATTTAATCCAACCCAAGAGGGTATATTACTAATAGAAAAATTAGATAAACACTTATCATTTCCATTCATAGAATACCCAAAAATATTACACATCAAGTTCAAACAAGTCCACAAATCTTTCATTCATCAAGGGGATTCATACATTATAAGTCCAAACACTTCAGACATTTCTAATGTCAAACAACAATAACAAGATCAATTACAAGTAAAAATTTCTTTTCCAACAAATACATTTCAATAATGATCCATATTTCATCATAAAAGATCCGGTATCTTTGGTAAAAAAATGTAACTTCCTATAAATATTTTCTCCTTTCATCACTTACGAAGTCCATCTGCAAAATTGCTAGCATGGGTCAGTTCATTGAACTTAGCATGATAAGCACTAAACATTAAAATGATGTGCTTTTATCTAATTTTTTCATAAAAAGAAATCAACTTGTTATGAAATAGTCCTAAGCAATATAGAAAGACATACCAAAAGAAATCACTATTCACAAATGAGAGAGAGAGAGAGAAAAAGTGATAAACCATATCATAAGTAAGAATAGATCATGATATAAACAAATTCAACTTTCATACTATTGTTTTACATAAAAAGAATTAAAACAGTATTCTAGATAAGTACTATTTCATCAAAATCCCAATTTGATTTTCATATATTACTTTACATGATTCACTTCTCAATTAAACCTATTTAATATGAGAAGATAACTATCCCTAACTATTTCTTAGGAATAGTTCAGCATTAGATAGAACAATAGTACTTCCATCTCAACATTTATTCACCTAAATTCATCCTAAAATCTTGAGATGCCAAGATCAAATAAAAGCATAGTAATAAGTTTAGGATGGTCCAAACAACATAACTTAGGAATTAGTTTCTAATTTAAGTAATCCTATAACTCAAATTCATGAATTAGAATCCAAATTAAGTTAAAGTCTAGCACTAAACAAATCTCAACAAAGGGTAAGATCAAATTTGCATGCATTTGGAACTAAGTACACAATCCCCAAAGAGATACATATATACCAATGTTAAGTCAAAAGAGTAGAATGGAGGGATTTAACAATCAGCTTCAAATCCTTTAACCATTTAAATATTTTTCACCAAACAAAAAATACCTACTCAGAATATTTCCAACCAAACACAACAATCCTTCTAAATAACCTTTGCTTCAGCTATACTGTCCTATCACAACTGAACTTAATTATTCAAGAAAATCCAGTGAAGGTATTACTAAACATACCAGACTAAACATCTCCCTCATACAAGTATTGAAATATAAGGAAAATAAAAGGAGAGAGAGAGAGGGAGAGAGATTTCACTCAAAGTTATAAGCATGATTATAAGAGAGCATGATCTAAACAAGAACATAACAGACAGTCCAGTCTCTATTGTCCTTAACCAAAATACCAAACCGAGGATTAAACATGGATCAAATTAAATGAAAATAGTTCTGAACAAGAAATAATGAAGAAAAAATTTCATATTTTACCCAAAAATAGTAAAGGATATGGTATTGGTAGCTTCAATATCCGAAACCAACAAGTAATTTATTTTCCTTATTAGAAAGAAAAGAAAGAGATTACCAAGAGGATAAGTCTACAACAGACCTCCAAAACTTCAGATGCTCGTAAAAAGATATAATAATGAATAAAAATATTGCTAAGCTAAGAGTAGACATTTCTTTTCATCGGAGCTACCCTTACCTTAGTCCATAATCGAACTAAAACCGAGTTTGACAGTCCATGGACCAGAAACATGTTAAACATAAAATAAATACTTGATGTCAATGAGCTTTCATGAATTTTAATGACAACAAAACTCATCACAAAGATAATTAATAACCCAAGACAATTTTGTTCTTAGCATCAAATGCCTACATTTCAGAGGTTACCCAAATACTCAAAATAATAGAAGACATAATAACACTTTCCTTGAATTACACTTTCATAAGAATTAATTCCATTCAAAGAGCTAACACGGTTATTCTATCCAGATCCTCCATTTATGAATGAAAAATCTCTAACAAGTTTTAACAGATGAAAAAAATCCTTTCCAAGCAAAACCCAGCACAATGTAACTTTCCTCAATACTCATAGGAACAGATGACTGAAACAGGAAAGTTAACACAAAACCCATAATCACAAACACATAAGTGATAAAAATAATAGAACGTCTTCAAAATTTAAATCCTTCCATCAACTAAAATGAATATGTTAAAGCCAAAGTTGTAGAATTTTTATCCCCAAAAGGATTCAAGCAAGATCTAGCAATAGTCGAGATATTTAAATGGTTTAATACCTGAAGTGTTTCCCAGTGGTGAAACAAGGTATTCCAATAAAGTTCCACATGTTAAGAAACTATGATATTACCACATTTACATAATTCAACAAGATTACCTACAGTATTGAATTCATCTCAAGCTCACATAGAAAGATTAAAACATAATCCAACAGACCAAATCAAGAAAAATGAAACCCGGATCATTATTTCAATAGGGTCAATAAAGCATACACAATAACAATCACAAAATCACAAGCAAGAGAGATCAATATCAACAAAGAAAATCCAGATTGTTTCCAAGAACAGAGTTCTTTTAATGAAAACAATTAAGTAAAAGACAAAAAACTTAATGGGTAGAGCCTATCATGCCTGATAGAGATTCTCCTTCACTGATTGCATAATATTTCCAAGTATAACTTCAACAACCTCTTCTTCTCCAAGCAACGTCAACTAACTTCCAATACTTTAACATCTTCTTATAACTTTTATAGATTCCAAAAATAGCTCCAAGTAATGCAAAAATAACTAGTCAAGAAAGATTTTAACTAGATATTCAATGAACAAAAGAACATCATGCAAAACTTAAGCTTGAAAATGAACCTAAGAACAAAACAAACATACAAAAACCCTCATGCATTTTCCTAGGAATTTTTCCAATTTCAAAAACATTAAATGTAAAGGACTGTCAGTTCCCTCCATTTTCCATGCCACCGCCATCTCCATATTTAGCATTTTCTATTTTAAATTTTTACATGCAACTAAAACTCGGTGGGAATGTGTAACTCAGCTTTCCCCAACTTTTCCCAATGCCCATGCCAAAGTTGGCAGTAGGAAGAGATAAGAAATAATTAAATCCCATTTAATATTTTAAAATTGATGCCACTAACCACCCAATGTCCATGTCGTTCCATACATCCCCTTTAGGTTGGCCATACCTTAAGTTAGGTTAAAATTAGTTTAGGAAAACAACATAGGTCCAAAGGTAGGTCTTAAGTTTAAGTCACAACATCTTAATTACAAAAGATTGCAAAGACATAGGTTAGACTTTGCTTTAGGCTAAAGTCCCTTAGCATTAAAACATATAGTTAAAAATAGGTTACCATTCAGCAAGCATTGCAATCTACAAACTGAAGGACCAACCAAATATCGAAATTCAAATATGTCACAGGGTCTAAAGACTTCATTCCTTTACTTAGAATAGTCAGAATCCAAAGATCACCTGATCGATTTAACTCGATCGTTATGAACTCAAAGTCAAGAATTAAAATCATACCTTGGATCAATGGAATTGATCCAAGGTAATGTTGTTCTAAAATAATATTTATGAAAATAGAACCCAAATTTCTCAATTCAAGTAGTGATTTAATTCTGCATAAAGGAGGTGAATTGCTCCATTAAAATTAAGCAAAATCATGACAGAATGTACCTTCTCCATAGATGAATTATTTTCTACTACAAACATGATTTCCAAAGTCATAAGAGTACACCATCATAATGAAAAAATCACCTGTCAACGTTTGTACCTTCTAAAGTAGAAATCATCGTAGGTACTAGTCATGTTTGGAGGCATTACATACCTCCCTCCTAAAAAGCATCATCATCCCAATGATTATCTTAGTCAAAAATAAATTCAATCAAGATATAATTCTTTCGTTCGTAATTTCATAACAGAACCAGATTTGAGAAATTCAAATTTTCATAATTATTCAACATAAAAAAAAGTTGTGTCAGTACTAAAGAATTTAGTTTTTTCCCAAATATGGCAGATTTATAGAATTAAATCTTAAATTTTTATCAATCCACAGAATCAATTGTGTTCAAAAAAATATGGAACAGTAACTTTCATATCTTCCAAGTTTTACGAGGTTACACTTTTTTCGTTAAACTGGTCCCACTAGACCTTACATTGAATTATTTCATGATTTCTTAAGTGGAACTGGTGAGTTTTCAGCACTCAAATGGGTTTAACCACGATTATTCATGGGTCTTGGACCTACAAGGAATTCCAATTTAATACATGTGATAAATCTGAAATGTATTTCTTAAACAAAGAAATATGGAAAACATCATGCATTGGTGATTAAGAAGGAGGTAAAGCTAAACGATAAGCTAGAGGGTTGATTATTTCAACAATTTCAAAGGGTCCCACATAACGAGGTGATAACTTGGTAGCCTTTCCAAAAGTTATAGAACTCCTTTTTGGTTTAACTTGTAAAAATACCTTATCACCAAGTTCAAATTTCTTGTCAACCCTTTTAAAGTCTATATAACTCTTTTGCCTATTTGCTACTTCCTTCAACCGTTCACAAATCATTTTAACTTGATGTTCCATTTCTGTACGGATTTTAGGTCTAATTACCTCTCTATCCTCTATGTTATCCCAACTGACTAGAGTTTTACATTTCCTTCTATATAATGCTTCGAAAGGTGCCATTTTTAGAGGGGTGTGATACATATTGTTATAAGAAAATTCAACTAATAGGAGGTAATCTTCCCATTTGTACTATTTATCCATGCAATACATTCGTAACATATCTTCTAAAACTTGGTTAACTCTTTCATTCTACCCATCTCGTTTTTGAATGGTATGCGGAACTAAATTTCAGTTTAGTCCCTAAGGCTGCAATGAGAGTTTGCCAAAATCTAGATGTCATTCTAGGATCTCTATCCGATATGATCAATTCAGGTACTCCATGCAATCTAAAAATTTCATGCACAAATATTTTTGCTAAAACAGGCGAATCATCCTTAAGATTATCAGCAATAAAATGTGCCACTTTTGTTAGTTTATCCGTAACAACTAAAATAACATCATGTTTATTTCTTGACATAGGTAATCCTTGAACAAAATCCATGCCAATTACTTTCCAGTTATACTGCGGTATGCTGTGAGAGTACAGTAAACTAGCTAGATGCATATGTTCAGCTTTAACATGCTGACATTCTAAGTAGTGTGTCACAAAGTAAATCACATCCTTTTTCATCCCTTTCCAAAAATATTGTTATTTCATATCAGCAAGTATTTTTGTAATGTCGGGATGTCCAGAAAAAGATGAATTATGAAAGTCAGTTAACAATTTATTTCTTAATTCATTTAATGAAGGTATATAAACTCTATTTTCAAACCTCAAGATTCCTTCATCATCAAAGTGAAAACCTTTATATCTCACATCATTTGGATCTGTAGCAAGTGATGTTTTTACTTGCTAAAAATAAGAATCTGATTCCATAACACTTTTTACTTCATCCTTAAACTGATTTCTCAATGTTATAAGAGTAGAAATATGTTTCCTATGACTTAGTGCATCTACCACTCAGTTTTCCTTACCTTTTATGTAACTTATGTCAAAATCATACTGAGATAGAAATTCTAACCATCTTCATTGTCTTGCATTTAGATTTGGCTGAGTGAAAATATACTTCAACCCAAGATGATTAGTTTTTAGCTCAAAAGGCAAGGAGGCTACCCTTCCAATATTTTCTATGGCAAGTAGGCTACCCTTCCTTTGATACTCGTGTTAAATTCATTATCACTTTCCCAGCAACTATAATTTGAAGGCATGGACTAGAGAGAAATAAGAATGACATAGCTAATTTAACTTGAAGAATCAAGGAATTATGTCATGATAAAGCTAGAACAAGATCCAAAAGAAACAAATAAGTAGTTTGAAAAAAATGCTAGGCCTCAAGCTTTCAAATTTGGGGACTTGGTCTTAAAATGGGATACTGACAGAGCCAAACTAGGGCACCATTCAAAGTTTTATGCACTTTGGAGTGACATGTACATCACCATTTCATGCAAAGAGGATAACTCTTTGAAGTTAACTCATCTTGATGGAGGCGTGTTGTAAATCCCAGTAAATGGGATATATCTCAAACCCTTCCATTGAGTTTACTACATGTTTTTGTATAAATTAGAGTAGTTTCAATTCCTCCAAGTGTGTTATACATACATTGTTTTTTGTACATAGTTATTTATTCTCGTGTGTTTATTGTGTGCATTCTTCTTTTGCTTCTACGATGTTAGTCTTCTTCCTACATTTTTCAGTAATTTGCAAGATTCAGAACAAATTTTAGAAGTATTTCATCAAGTGACTTCAAGGGGAAATCTTCAAAATTTCATATCAGATATTCACATATATAGTAGACTTTATGCCTAATAGATGCTCCAGGATACTGATCTCCTTCATTTAGCAGGTAGATGGCCCTGAAATTCACCAAAACTATTATCCAAATAACTCTCCTAGTTATTTGGACAACTTACATTCATATTCTAGCTTAGAGATCTTTATTGCAGGTTACACACACTTCAATTTTCTCTTTGGAACATCTCCATGGCTACAGATTTTCCACGCACCTTGCATTCTCCTTCTTTCTATGATTTCTTCTTTTCTTTTTCCTCTGTGTTCAATTTTTTCCCCTTTCACACACTTTCTGTGCATTCACCTTCTTCCTAGCATTGCATTCACCCTTTGCACACACCTTGGATTTGCTTCCCCAAAATGGTTAAGTCCCTGACACTCTCGCGTGCCACACACATTAATCTATAATGATTCTGCCTCTTCTATATGCTTCTTCCTCAGGTATTTGATCCATTCCTCTCACACATGTTTCCTTTATGCACACCTTACCTCCATCATTATTTTTGCACTTCATTCTTCCATGCACCTACCTTTGCACCTTCTTCTATGTCATTTTCTGCCACATCATCATCTAACAAGCTTGAGAGTGTTACACGCAAACAATCAAAGAACACCTATAGGGCACTAAATCCTTGTATCAAATCAATGAGTGATACGTGGAAGAAATGACAAAACACTTTACATAGTTTTTCATGTTTTCATTCAATCAATGCACACCATGTATCTTGCATGCCCACTTTTCACTACAAATCTTCAGACAATCATAACTTTTGTGTTAGTTCTCATATCCTTACGCGCCTAGACTTTTCATAAATATGTTGATGTATGCTACATGCTAGGCCATTTAAATTCAAATTTCAGTAGGATTTGGTATGTGAGAAGTGGGAAGACGTATTTCATGCCATTAATATGTGATCTAATTGCTTTAACCAACCAGATTTTATCCAATCTGCCTTCCTTCTTTCTCCAACACACTAAACAAACCCGAAGAACCAGACTTGACATATTTGCTGGCATTAAATGCTTGTTGTTGGTGGTTTCATTTCAAATCATATTTTTCCTCCTTCTCCTATTCTTCGTCCATGACTTCATCTATAAATGTAAGAGCTTGGCTCATTGTTAATGTTAGACATTTTGGATCCTTAAGCATTTGCTAAGGACTTCATATATTTGTATTTTGAGTTGCATACCTCTAGATCTGGCTCTTGCATGTGGATATAAGCCTCGTACACCATTGTGACAGTCTTTGCATCCTTATAAGTAATAGAAGCATCATTTTATGGCTACTCGTTATCCTAACATGTTATATTCCTTCTTCTTTCCTCCCTTTTTACATTGTGTGTTTACTGTGTCATTCTAAATCCCTTGCAGCTCCATTTTTTGGTTATGTTTTGTAGAACTGATCATGTAAATGTGTTCTAGTCTGTGCTACACACGTCTAGCCTACCCTCACACCTTACCCTTCAATTTCTCTTGAGAATAAATAGTGTCCATCCCTCTCTTTTTAGTGTTATCATGTTATCCTTCTATCCCTTGTCCCTTTGAATTTTAGCTTAGTTTTCCCTTTCAACATTAGGAGTAGCTGTAGCTGTAGAAATAGGTAGAGGAATCAATCTTCTCTAGATATCTGTCTCAAACACACAAGGTCCCACAACTTGGAGATGGTTCCATTGTTGTCTCAAAAAACTTAGTTCTTTTGATATGGGAAACAGGTGCACATTTGACAACCAACAAGCATCACTTTATAAGTATCTAAATAAGTCATTGGGAGGTCTACTATGATGACTACGGATGGGTTGAAACTATTTAATGACAAAAGAAGGAAAAAGGAGGAGATCCATACCTTATTCAAGCTTGTTGAGAGGATCCATGAAATGGATGATATGTTACGAACCTCTTTTCCTAGTGTGTCTCCACATTATGAAGTATGTGACTATTGAGGGTAAGTAACACAAAATCCATATGAACTTATCCTTGCTTAAGAATTTCCACCATTATAAGATAATGAACATATTGTTCTTCCTTTTCATGCCCCTTGAAGGCATAAGTTAGGGAATATCCAATATAAAAAAATAGATGTCCCCATCCACCAAGTCCTCATTATGATCATTTTCAAGGATGGGGATCTTGTGGTTGCCAAGAACATGCCTAGCCATAAGAGGAAAAAATTAAAAAATGGGCATAGTGATTATCTACCCTAGACCAATGAGGAAAAGTTGGATGATTTTGAAGATATGGTTGTGAGTGAGAAAATGACCCATGGAAAGAGTTGTATGCAAAATAATAAAATGAAGTGGTATTTGGGAAATAATGTTTTCAAGAGGAAGTGAATTTCCTTGAAAATATTTCAACAAGGTGGGTATCTAATAAGAACAAGGGTAAGGAGAATATGGGTGTCTTTAATGTGTCATCAATGTTGGAAATTGATTTTTAGAGAAGGATTTATATGATTGAAAAGGTGGGGGACATTCCACTTAACATTAGTGAGGGCTTGGGGGCTAAGATTTGGAAAATAAATGAGGATGTATACATGCTGAAGGTAGAGAATAAAAAACTATAACACCAAATGTTATCTTGGAGCAGCGGCTCAAGATATTGGAAAATAAGATGGCTAAGAAGTGGGTTATTCCCCCTATCCTGGAATCTTTACTAGTTTTGTGGTTACTGAAGGAAGTGTTAACAGGATATTGGATACTAGAATCACATCCCAAAACCTCCCTCAAGGACTGACCTACCATATGTGTGGCAGTAAAAGGAAGAAGATGAAGCAGTGGAATGTTTCTGATCCTAGGTCTACTCTAGTTTTGATTTATTATCTCATGTTTTTTTGCCACCTTTTTGCTACCCTTTTCTTGACTAGTATTTGAATTTTGGTTTTTGTTTCAAAAAAACTCTCGCCTTTGTGGTTGGTATATCAAGCCCCATTGATCTTGTTTCTTTTTTTTGTTTTATGTGGGATTTAATATCCTTATATTTCTTTGGCTTGTATAAAGTTTGAGGGTGTCTTTCAAAACCTCCTTTTTATCTAATAAAAAAACAATATATGAATATATAGTGTCAACAATGTATAAATGATGAAATATTAGGTGAATTATAATTGTGTTATTTAAATGGCATAATTTAGATGATTATATGTGAAATTACATTGTTATTAAGTTGTTATAGAAATCATATATGTTCATAATAACGATTATGATGTATGTGTTGATGAGATGTTTTGAGATTTATTTTGAGTTAAATTCATGGAATGTATGTATAAGTTACATGTGGGATGTATGATTTCTTATGTCATATGTAATTAGATTCAAATGTTACATATCACTTCGAGAGGGTATAATGTGTTTGTTAAAATGTGCATGTGGAGTACAGGTGCATAATGATTTCCAAGTGACTAAAATAAAAACACTACCAAAAGAGGATGAAGGGATGGCAATATCACACAAGGCTAACTCGAAAAACACAGGTCACCCAAGCTTGAAAACTTATGTCTAAAGATATGTGAAGTGACCAAGGTGTGATTTCAATTTTATCATTAGATTTTGTTGTGATCATGTGTGACTTTAATTTAATCATTATATTTTTTGTGACCATGTTGTTTTTTTTATTGTTGTTTCCATGTTTTGTGGAGTACCCTTAATTTTTTGACTCTTATTAATTTTCATTTCATTTTATAGTGATTTGTGGAATATTGAGTATGTAGTTTAATTCCTAACCATAACTCAGTTATTTGGGCTTATTGATTTTAGACCTTGGTTAGTGGAAGTCTCCATATTATAAAATTCGAATTTTTCTTTGGGAGAAAGTTTTGGGTGGCATTTGGGCAAGTAGACCTTTTTACCCACTCCAAAAACATTCCCATGTGTCTACCCTAGGGATATGAGTAGTTTTATTGACTTTATAAACTCATGGTACGTTATTTGAACCCCGCTACTCCCTTGGAAACTTAACTTTCTTTTTTGTGTAGTCTCATGGAATTCTTGATTGAGTGGGTGTGAGAGTTAAAATTTGATCATTAATTTAATTTTTTTCTCCCACTTTGATAGTTTCTTGGGCATGTGTGGATCTCCATGTTTAATTGTGAAGGGATGTGACTTGGGCCCATGTGGTTTAGTATGGGTCTTGCTTACTTTGTTAGGGAATGAGATTTTTTTGGGAATTCGGGCATGCCACTTGGCATGATTCTCTTAAGTGCAACATTTTGATGTTTTGCTTCTTTAAGCATGTTTATTTCTTGTTTGAAGGGGTGGAGTTTTTTTATTGGGGTTTTTTTGATGATTAATTTTGGATTGAGAAGGGTTTACATGTTAGATTTTCTAGATTGATTGGTTGGTTTGAAGGATTGTGGGATAAATGAGAAAAAGGTGAGTTGTATCCTCTTTTCTTTTCTCTATGTGAAAAAAAGAATATATATATATATATATATATATTAATTATTGCATGTTGAGTTTTATTTATTCATTTGAGTATGTTTATGAATTTTTGGATTATTTTTAAACTTATTTGTGCACCCAATGTGGGGAAAGAAAATTTTTTTTGTGCATGAGGGAACTAGTATGTTGTTGGAGGGATAATTTTAGAAATTAAATAAAAATTGTGTATGAAACTTTATGGAGGAACCAAAGGAATGGTATATTAGTCTTAGTGGATATCATAAGTGGTGTTAGGTTTAGGGAAGCATAAGGAGTTGGATCCATGTTATTTATTTTGGAGGAACTGAAGGCTAATATTCATTCCTTATTAGAGATTATAATTAGTAAATGATTGACTTATTATTCCCTTTATAAACCTTGTTTTGGCTTGGAAGTGTGTTTTGTTTCTTTTTTTGGGAAAGTTGGTTTATCTCTCTCATGTGACCCAAAAAAAATTTACTTACTTTTTTTATGTAAATTTTTATGTATGTGTATGTGCCTTTGTTATTTACTTTTCTAAACCTTTTGTTTTTGGTTGAGAATTTTTTGTGGTATTTGGGGGGATTTTTTGGCTCAATGAGGAGGAACATTTCCTTCATTAAGTGACTGTGAGGTGAAAGCTGTCTTTAACTCTATTTTTTTATGGCAAAGTGAATTGTATAAGGATGGAAGAAGTGGGATGCAGAGGAGTTTTCGAGAAGTCTTAAGGTGATACTAAACATTTTATTGTTACACTTTATTCTCCAAAATGGGAAATGTTATTGCATTGGTTTGTGGAATCCTAATATGATTTTGTACTCCTCCGTATACGAGTTAAGAGAAAATGTTGTTTCATACATTATTGCATAATGTTGTGAATGAAAGTAAGATTTATAAAATTAAATTGTTGTTAAAAGAACATTCTTTGGAAATTTTGAAACTTGTAAATGAAATGTAAGTTAATTGTTTTTCTCTCTTCTTTTATTCTTACCTTCAAGTGAAGAAATACATGCTTGTGTGAAACAATTGTTAAAGAAAGAAAACGATGTATAAAAATATTGTAAAAAGTTTGAATGGAGGTTTTCTATTATATGATAAAAGTGTTTTTCCTTTCATTATGTGTTTGAAACAAAAAAAATCTTCTAAAATATTTTATGTTTGAAAATATTGTAAATTTCTCTCTCCTCCAAGATCTCCTTGAGTGAATTGTAATTGTGCAAAATGGTTGAATTAAAAAAACATAGAAAAAAACAGATGTGGCCATGAAATAGGTCATAAATCCTATCATATAAATTTTATTCAAATAAAATTTAAAGGTTTTTAGATAAATATGTTAGTAAAAAACTATTAAAATTTCAGAACAAAAAAACTCAGTTTTTTTTTAACTAGGATAAATCATGATCTTAATACTGGTATCTCAAATAATATTTTTTTGAAACACACAAAAAAAAAATACAACCTTGAAATAGGTCATAATTGGTGTTATATAAACTAGATTCAAATAAAATTTATATGTTTTTAGATAACTATGTTAGTAACAAACATTCAAAAATTAAACAAAACTTAGTTTTCCATTTAAAGAAACCATCGTCTTAATATTGGGTTCTAAAATAAAATTTAAAAAAACCTAAAAAAATAGGCATGACCATGAAATAGGTCATAAATTATTTTACATAAAGTGTATTAAACAAAATTTAAAGGTTTTTGGATAACTAGGTCAATACCCAACTGAATTTTTTTTAACAAAACCTAGGTAACCAATGAAGAGAAGTTATGAATTTAATATAGGGGTTAGAAACCTATATAAATATAGAACATATTAAGAATATATATAGAAGTTTATATACATTATGTATATACTCTATATGAATATATAATTCCATTTTATTATATGGAAAAAGTAAAGAGATCAAATGCACACACACATAGGGGTTGGGTGTATATAAGGTGTATATAAACCCATGCCCTAAATATTAGGTGATTCCATGAGAGATTTATCCACGATATTGCAAGAAAAAATAAAAACAAAATGAGAGAGTAAGAAAATAAAATAAAGCTATAAAAAATCCATAAGGATTCTTTTTAGGGTTTTGGAAAACCTAGGAAATCTAGGGTGAGAGATGATTTGATCCAAGGGTTCACTTTATTCCTACACATGTAATTGGGAGAGATTTGATTTTATATAAATTTAATTAGACCAACTTAAGTGTTTACTTAATAATAAGTGGTTTTAAGTATTTGAATGGAATTTTGAGATATTAACTATAAAGGGGTCTTTATTTCCACAAAGGTTAATACTACAACTTAACGAAAAAAAATTATTTCATAGACATTGTTGTGGCTCGATTTAGAAAATGATTGTGTATCCTTGAAATCACATAATAAATTGTCTTGTTCATTTAAATATAATCATCAACTACTTTTATCGACTCCTCTAATTAAGCGTTAGTTTCTTCACCCAACCAAAAAAGAAGGGCAACTTGTAAGAGCGCAAGTCAATTTATACGGTGCAGTGATGTGGAAAGAAAATTCTAATAAAGTAAACTCAATATGTAGTTCTCATTATCCTTTTTTTTAAATTCCATAATTTTCACAATCAACATGTTAAATTTTAGTGTCATAATTTCAGGTACCACACTCTTGTTAAGACATCGAGTAGGGATCTTTGAGTGCTTGTAAATGAGGGAAGTTGAACTCCTTGACCTGGTTGAGTACTTTATAACTATAGTAGTGGCTTCCCTAATGGATGTACATCATCTTTGGGAAGATTTAGGGTGCCTTTTATATGCATTTGGAATGAGTGTACCAAGTGATTTGGTGTATGTTTTCTAGGTGGTCTAAATTAGGCAATTTTAACTTTCTTATATAGGTATCTAAAGGTAATTATGTGAATCCCAACCTAGGAAGATAAAAATACCCAACACATTTCAAATTAAAGTTGGAATATTTGTCTATCCAAGACCGTATAGGTCGGCCAATTTCATATTCCACATCCTTACCCTTTTGTGTGGTTTTAGATAGTGACATGGTGGATGAAATCTATAAGTTACATCATAATGGACAGAGGTTACACATTATTTTATGGATTTTATATTTTGAAAGTTTCAACACATCAATGTGTAAAAACAAGAAATTTAGGAGAGAGATAGAAATATGTATTGGGTGGGGATAGAATGTAGGTATTTGTATAACCCAAGAAGCATAATCACAACCATCAATGTAAAAATGATAAATTGCCAAATTTGAGTGTTTATTCCACCTCAACTTGTACACACACAATCCATTTAGGATACCATTTTTAATATTAATATGATTTTTAAAAAAATAAGAGCTATTATATTAAATTTCACATTTTTATATTATAATATATAGTAACTATATTATTATTATCAGTAATAAAATATTTTATTTTATTTTTTGTTTTCCAATGTCTAGTCACGTTTACACACACACACAACTTTAATAAAAAAAATTGCATTTTACTTGTGATTCCATACATTTTAAAAATAAAACCATACCTAAGAAGGTATATGGATAGTGGTGTATGTATAATTTTTTTTTTTAAATCAAAATTTATTTCCAGTCATCCTAAACTTAAATACTTACAAATGTGATTATAAATATATTGTGTGTTTATTTGATACCGTCAATTTCATACATTGCATGATTTCCAAAACTAAAATGATCTTAGTAAGAGAACATGTTTTAAAATGTTTCTAACACATTACTTATTCGATATCATATGCTTTATTTTGAATGAAAATTAAAAATGAAGTCACTTAAAAATATTTATCCCAATTATATTTTATTTCAAGTAATAAGAGGAAGGAGGAAAGAGAGTTTAAAGAGCATCTATGACTACATTGCACCCATTTACAATAATTTCACTTGTAATATTTCAACATATAATAGAACTCAATCCACCTCTATATACATCAATGTAGAAACACAACTTTTATTTTTGAACACATAATAAAATAAAACTCATTTTTCTCATACAATAGGAACTCCATTCAAATTTTTAAAATATAGAATAACAAGGAAAGAGTATACATGTATGTGTATGAAAAACTCTATTATGTAGACTGTAGAAGAATATACATTTTCTCAAGGCACATGGAGAAGACTAAACCATGCCAACATTGGAGAAGGATGTCTGAAAGTCTATTTTTAGAAGGTATAAAAAATCCATTTTTAGCAGTGAATGGTCAAGATGAGTATTTAGAGAAATGTGAACAATCATAGTTGTATTTCTATAAATTATATTTTTAGAAATTCCTAAAATCTATTTTCAACAAGAATTTTCATATTCTTTTATTATTTTACATTTTTTATGGTTTTAAAATAATTTATGGGCATCAATTGTATGCAAACAACCTAAGTGTTATCATCATAACAAAAAAATTGATTTTATTCCCTCATCTTTCCAACAGATATTGTTGTTATTAAAATTAGGTTAATGGGTTATGAGATAGGAACCTAACAAGGAGCATAAATAATAATAATATAACAATATTATTATTTTAATATTATGTCCTTTTTGACCTATTTGAATTTACACCAAATGTGGATGCATGTCATATCCATGTATAATGAACTTTTGGTTCCCATTCAGAACCCTTCATTTACTATTCCTAACAACCTTCCATTTTCTACATTGTTTGGTTATAAATAATATGGTTTTGAATAGAAAATTATTTTTTACAAGTTGAAAGTTACTGTAGGTATAAGTTTTAGGTTTTAGGTATACAAGTTTTAAGGCATAAAAACATCTCTCCTATAGAGTTTTCCATATGTACGCATTCTTATTTGTAAAGGATTGTGAGGGATACATCTATCCTATATATTTTTTCATTATGCATACATTTTTTATTGCAAATCTATTTGGCATACATATCTCCTATAGAGTTTTCCAATTTGTATACATATTCAATAAATTTATTTCATTTCTATGATTATGAACTTATTTCTACAATATAATTCTATTTAAATTCAATAATAAAATTCTTTAATTTTATATATTTCATTATGAATGTATTTCCATTTCACATTAGACACCACTGTTAGTGTGTTTTCCACAAAAAAATTTGGGATAAAAATTGGAGAATTTGGGGTGGTAAAATCCATAATTTGAAGAACTAGATTAAGGTTGGGAATGCAATAGACCCAACTAAAAACAAACAAAGAGACAAGGGATTTAGAAACCCCAATCCACAAAGGTAGAAGAGAAATAATTAAAGTAAGAAGAAGGTTGAGATGCAATAATTCCAACACTCAAATATAGAACAACAATAAGTGTATGAAATAAAAAAGAACACGTGACCCTCTTTTACACTTGATCCCCTGAGGTTGTGTTAGAGCATTCGATGTTGAATATGTGGATGGTTGGTTATGAGAGAATCAGTGACTAAGATCTGGTAGTGTGATTTCCAGTAGAATAATTGGGAAAGGGGAGATTTATAAACTATGAACGGGTAGCATAAATTCCCTATGGTTTGTTTTCCTATATTAGATCTAAGTGATAAACTAGTTTGAAGTGTCCATGTAAAATGAATGAAATTAACAATCTATGTTACTATAGAAAAGAAACTAATCTAAATAAATCACAAAACAAAAATATTACAATCACAACAACAATTTGATTCTATACTAAATAATTAAAATATTTCTACACTAAAACTAAACAATTGAGATAACCCAGTGTGGTTATTTACCTGTGCTGAGTGTATTGAAACTAAACTAACTTAAAACAATAACTTTTCCAAATGATCTATGATATGCAAACAACCTCCTATAGATATTCTCTCCTTCATATCCATAGGGATGGGAAGAAAAGGATCCATCACCGGGAGCTATTATGAAACATCTAAACCCTCTTGGAAATTAACTAATTACTTGCAAATGAAAGGAAATTAATTTCTAATCTATTTGATATGATGTAACAATGATAAATTGCATTAATGAAGAAAATCAAACAAAAAATCCAACTTGGAATTCACATAACAGAGGTAAATCCAAATGTGTGATGAATTTTCCCCTCAGTTTACCCTTTCTTTCTCTATGTGTCCATATGAGTCCAAGGATTTGGGAATGCAAAAGCAGCAGTAGGAGAAGGCGCTTAAGCAATGGAAAATTGAAGGCAGTATGGTTACAATACACGTGGAAGAGGGATAGCACAAGTGAACAGAGCTTAGCTATGTAATTTCCAATAATATTGTGGCAGAAATACTATGCAAGATACATGAAATTCTCGGGCCTTTTTCTTGAACAAAAGCATGGAATATATAAGAATTGGGGTTAGTATGTTCCTTCATGCACAAGACAAGAAGAGATAGTTTAAACTAACTAAAGCACATGCAAAAATAGAAGAGGGAAGGAGAACCAAGCAATCAAAACTATTTTTAGACCAATCGGTTCACAAACGCATCCTAAAAGTGAAGTTAAGTGAAGCATCGCATGTTAAAAACATGCATGACGAAATATGGAAAAATCACTCAGGACTTCCACCCTGCACAGGGCTTCAGTCGCAAGACTGCCACCTTACTTGGATGGTGATTTTAGAACCACCACCTAGACATGGCAGCGGTCATAGCACTAAAGGCCAAAACATGCATAGAATGAAGTGGGTTTTTGAAACTAGAAAAATTATGAAAAAGCTAAGTAATAACATCTAGGCTACAAATATAAATTGTAGATGGCTTAAAGAGATCGAACATCTTCTGAAAGGACGTGAATCATCATTGGGGATTTTTGTAACCATTTTCTGATACTGTAGCACATACAATTTTGGTTAAATACATATTTCCCCCTCAGAGAAGCATCTTATCCATGAAGAGGCATAAAACGTAGAGTCTTAGTATGGCATTCTCGAAATGGGGAGTTGGAAGCTATAACTAACATGCCCGTGTGTCGAAATTTCATCATCCAAGCTCCCAATACCTACAAAAGGGAAATAAGACTCAAGTGCAGATAGATAAAATATCAAAAAATAAACACTAAATCAAAATGACAAGAGGACATGCCATTTGTGCGGGGATATAGAGATATACCTGCGCCAATGCTCCAGCGCTGTCAAAACATACACTTGAAACGAGGTCAAAACCACATATATATATATATATATATATATATATATATATATCAAAAAAAACTTATTTTCCAATTCATTTGCACTTATTTGATTTGGTTATTTTAGAGCTATGGACCCATGGTGATAATTTTCAATGATAATATAGCCAAAACAACCTTTACGATATCATGATCATGCCTCCACGAGCGGGAGATCGATTTGCGTGGTCTAAGGTTGGTTTTTTTCACTTTTACATTTTTAAACCTAAAATGTAAAAATGTTGAAAACATTTCTTAGGGGGGATCATTTTGAAAATTTCTTGTCTTAAATGATTCTCTAGGGGGTTCCCATAGGGTAGTCTTTTATTTTGTCCAAAATGTGTTGGGAATTCGGGATTATAATAGTGCTATGATTTAATAACAAACAAAATCATGCACACAGGATCTAAACAATTCCCCACAAAATCTACAACAGTGGAAGTATAAACTAGAATAATCCAAATCACACAAAAGTACACACACATAACAAACATGTACCGTGGTTCACCCAATGTGGGCTACGTCCACCAAAGATAGAGATCTCATATATATAATATAACAAGAGATTATAAACCAACTCTTTTGCATACAAGAGTACATGTATCTCTACAAGAGTATCTCCTCCTCCCAGATATCTCCAACTCGGATCTTCCTGAGTACACTAAACCCTGCCTCCCTACCACCACTTGTGTCTCCTCCAGATCTCTAACCAGATCTACCTGAGTGCACTACAACCGTGCCTCTCAAACATAACCAGATCTCACATACCTGAAGCTACCCTGCATCTGCCACTATGCAACCAAGCTCTCACTGTATTGTGAATCTGTAAACAAGACCTCTAGAAAGATCTACCAATGTGCAACCCTAACCATGCACCAAGAAGTAAGTCTCTCCTCCATCACTGCAAACATGAAGACAACTTCCTCTACCATGCTAGATTCCTATGGATCAACAATACAACATGATCTCATGGATCTACAATACAAGATCTCACAACATGTGGATCTACAAGAATGAGCAATAACAAGATCTCACAACAACATGTGGATCTAACAAGAAGAAACCCTAAGTGCTTTGCATACTATGCAAGCCATTACATGAGACTAAACAATACAAAGGAAATACAGTAGAAGATAATACCATCTTCTCACCAACAGAGTACCTGCACTTTCCTTCTGTTCAGCTTCTCTCCATGAAAGCTCTTGTCTTCATGTAATGTTCTTTTCTTCTTCTTCTTCTTCATCCTTTCTAACCAAGGATTATTCTCTTCTTCTCATCAACTCATCTAACTCTCTCTAACCCTAGTTTTCTAGATTATATAAGCTTAGAAAAACTTAGGGCAACTTAGTCATGAAATTACATCAAATAGATTTTCTTTAAAACAAAAACAATATTAAAACCCGTGACTTAAAAAAAAGTGCTTCGCACAGGTAACCGTCACTGGTTAGACCTAACCGGGTTAATTTTCCTCCTTTTCCTGACTGACGATCAGTTCCCACTGTAACCGATGTCAGTTACTTGTATTTCTAGTCACTTTCCATTAACATGCTAACTTGTGAAGCAATCTAGCTCCACAACCTAACAATCTCCCACTTGGAGATAAATTGCTGAACCTTTGTACCTGTACCTGTATACATCACTATCCTCAACACACCATGAAGACCATCTATTCTTTCCTTCAACAATTATCTCAAAGAAAAATAAAACCATAGGAAGATCAAACCATCTTCTCAAACCAAGAAGATAAAACCATGACTTACCAAACCTGCACATGAAGCTACAACTGATCTCGTGATACCAAGCCTCAAGCTCCCACTACATCAACACCATACCAATTATTGGTATCATAACAAGCCAACCTAGCTCCTCATGCAACAAGCCATCATGACTAACACATCTACAAGAGATCCCCCTCAAACTGAAGTTCTGAGCCTCAATCACATCATAGCCATACCTGTAAAACCAACCATGTTCTCCATCCATCTATCCATGTCTCCATGCAACCACCAATGCAACTGACCAAGACAAGTCAAACTGGAATATGCAAAAGCAAAACAAGATCCTGGGTAAAGACATCCCAAATGAGTTCTACCTGCAACAGTGGGTGATCAATCCACAAACCTACATAACTCAAAGAATCCAAACACTGCAATCTACAAATCCAACCCTGCATAAACAACTAGCATGTCCAAGACAATCATCTGTAGATAACATCTCTCAAGGAGTAACATAGTAATCAAGAGGAAATACAAACATCCCCTACTCATGCTCAAAGCATCCATGTGCAAATCAAACATCTGCATCATCATAGACTCACAAAATTGAATCTATCCAACATGTACAAACTCACCATGTACATCCATCCATATCACCAGCTCTCCAGAAGCTCCAAGTCTACCACCGACTAACTCCAAAGCCGAATATGAATCCCATGCTCATCAATGTCAATAACAAACATCCATGCTAAACCATGCCACTAATACCAAGTGTAAATACCATACAACATGTCATCAACATACTCTGCACAAACCAAACCAAGATTAAAGAAAAAAATAAGGGCACCATCTAAAAATGGTAAATAAACACTGTTGTCAAACCTGTGACCAAACCAACCACAGTTTCCCCTAACCAACCACGGTCAACTCCTGACCGACCATGGTTACCAGATGACTGACCACGGTTAACCTTAACCGACACTAGTCTCTGTAACAGTCAGATTTTCTCCTTTTTCACCCTTCAAACTCTAAAAATTTCTCTATCATCTAAAACCAGCTGAATCTACCATCAACTGTCATCCCTAAGGAATATCCAAGCACCACAAAATAAACTAGAAGTGACATCACAAAGCAATAAACTCAAAATAACTACAAATCCATGACTGCCCTCCAAAACCAACTTGTGCCTCCTGCCACTCTGAATAGTTGCAATCTCCTCTCACTTCTGCATGTGCATCATGTATCCAATCCTGCAATGCCAACAACCATGGCTTGCTCCCACTGAACACGAAATCCCTTGCACTACCTCTAACACCAAGCTCAAAAGCTAATATGTCAGTGAGAAATAAAACCAGATGAAAGAACTATAAAATTGATTCCCTTTCTTCTCTGAGAATACTTCTACATCACAGAAGTTTGGACTTCTTGTGAAGTAGGTGAATCACCTTCTTTCCATCCGTATGTACTCAACATCTCTCGTTACCTACAACTGTGTCTAACCATGACTTTTCATTGAGGATCTCATCCTTAGACTAGAAACCCTTGTCCTCAAGATTCCACACAACTGGGAAATAAAATTCAAACAACACCAAGAAACCATGGTGTAAATTTGTGCACACAATCCAAACATAATATCAGTTTCTCCAAATGAAAGAAATAAAACATGAACCATATAGAGATACCTGACTCAAAGTCTCAATGGACTAACCGAGCCAACTCCATCCTCTTTCTGATCCAAACCATGAAGTGATCTAACATTTATGCCATGTACACTTTGTGCAAGAAACTCGATCCTCCAAACCAAGGACACTGAACCATCTGCCCTCTTCTACTATAAAAAACCATGTACAGATAAGTTGCCACAAAGACCAACCACGGTCATCCCCTAACCAACCATGGTTAGCTGACCATTATCCCTTTGTGACCGACCTGTGGTTCTCAGACCGATGTCAATGATGTTGGAATGAACCCAATGCCACAAAATTTTTGCATAGCACACCACACCAGGTGCCTACTTCGACCGAAGCTAATAGTTGAGTTGAGCCAGTCATTTCAAGAAGCATCCAAATCTCGTACAAAAACAATACAACAAATCCATGCAATAAATTGCATCAAGATGAAATACATCACCTTACCAGCACCAAGATACTCAACCGCATCTTAAACTTGAAGACATTCCTCTGATGGAAACCCCATCTTCGTTCTGTGCTACTATATTCCTCTCTACCAAATCCCATGCATCTAACTGCACCAAGAATGCATACCTCCTTTTCTTCTGTCTAGATCTACAATCCAAAACATGCATGTGCAATTAAAATCATACACTCAGCAAACCAAGATACATTCCATGCATCTCTTCATTTCTTCAACATGTGATTTTTAATAACTAGGATGCTCAACTAACTCCACAGATCACCCTATAATCTTCCATTTCCACGGTCCTCAATATACTAGGCTCTCACCCTACCGAACCATGGGTTGCCACTGTAATTGATGCCAGTCACCATGTTCTCCAGTCCTTACACTTCCACTCCCACTTGAGATTCAATCTCTTCACTGTAATTTTCCATCAGGAAAAAAAATCCTTACTCTCATACATGTCAGTAATAACTACTAATTAAACCATGAAGCTTGCTCTGAAAACTAAATGCCATCAGCTCTGATACCAGTTTTCGGGAATACGAGACTACAGAATAGTGCTATGATTTAATAACAAACAAAATCATGCACACAGGATCTAAACAATTCCCCACAAAATCTACAGCAGTGGAAGTATAAACTAGAATAATCCAAATCACACAAAAGTACACACACATAACAAACATGTACCGTGGTTCACCCAATGTGGGCTACGTCCACCAAAGATAGAGATCTCATATATATATAATATAACAAGAGATTACAAACCAACTCTTCTGCACAAGAGTACATGTATCTCTACAAGAGTATCTCCTCCTCCCATATCTCCAACCAGATCTACCTGAGTACACTAAATTGTGCCTCCATACCACCACTTGTGTCTCCTCCAGATATCTAACCAAATCTACCTGAGTGCACTATAATCATGCCTCTTAAACATAACCATATCTCACATACCTGAAGCTACCCTGCATCTGCCACTATGCACCAAGCTCTCACTGTATTGTGAATCTGCAAACAAGACCTCTAGAAATATCTACCAATGTGCAACCCTAACCATGCACTAAGAAGTAAGTCTCTCCTCCATCACTGCAACAAACTGTAAACATGAATACAACTTCCTCTACCATGCTAGATTCCTATGGATCAACAATACAACATGATCTCATGGATCTGTAATACAAGATCTCACAACATGTGGATCTACAAGAATGAGAAATAACAAGATCTCACAATAACCTGTGGATCTAACAAGAAGAAACCCTAAGTGCTTTGCATACTATGCAAGCCATTACATGAGACTAAACAATACAAAGGAAATACAGTAGAAGATAATACCATCTTCTCACCAACAGTGTACCTGCACTTTCCTTCTGTTCAGACTTCTCTCCATGAAAGCTCTTGTCTTCATATAATCTACTTTTTCTTCTTCTTCTTCTTGATCCTTTCAACCAAGGATTATTCTCTTCTTCTCATCAACTCATCTAACTCTCTCTAACCCTATTTTTCTAGCTTATATAATCTTAGAAAAACTTAGGGCAACTTAGCCATGAAATTACATCGAATAGATTTTCTTTAAAACAAAAAGAATATTAAAACCCGTGACTTAAAAATAAAGTGCTTTGCACAGGTAACTAACGCCAATTAGACCTAACTGCGGCCGGTTCATCCTTTTCCTGATTAACATCGGTCCCACTGTAACTGATGTCGATTATTATATTTCTAGTCACTTTTTATTGCATGTTAATTGTGAAGCAATCTAGCTCCACAACCTAACAGGACCATGGTTATGCATTTGACCCCTCCTAGTGACCTAGCCCTTGCGTTTGGTTTTCTATTTTCTGTGATAGTCGTTAATAAGAAAGCTAGTGTGGGTGGTAGAGTAGCGATGGATAGATTTAATTTTCCATTAAATTTAGGAGTTAATGAGATATCACATTCATATATGGCAGTGTAGACAATTATCTATACTATTTGTGGGTTTTTGTTAGAGGTATATTTTCTGGCACCTCATCTAGAACATAATTTGGGTGTATCTAAAACATTGGTAGTACGTCTAGAAGTAGAACAAATTCATGTAGACTCATGGGAGTTTAATTTAGTAAAAATATTATGGAATATAAGGAAGTACATCCTTTGGACTAGTGCCCACCATAGGAGGGGGATTAGGAGGAATCAGATGGTTCAGGATCCAGTAGATCTGGTATTTCTGGAGGTGGAAGGAATACACATGAGGTAATACATGTTCTAGATATGGTGGGTACAGTTTACACCATTCACCAACCCAAGTTTATTTTTAGTTTCAAAATGTCTCTTCACCTACCAGAATATAGAGGAATTGAAGATATAGCTAACTCAGCATGTGAATATGTGTGAGATACTATGGTGCATTGTAAGGGGATCACATCTCCTAAGCATAAGGAAATTCATATTTTCTATTAATTTGTCAAGGCGCACATGCATAGTTAGTACAGTGAAGTATGATCCAAACCAGAATTGTGTAGACTATACCATGTTGTGTGATGATTTCTTAGCCAGATTTTTATATACCTGAGTTTGAAAAAAAGAGCATCGATGTGCTAAAGGACATTAAGTAGGGCATGGCTGAAGAGTGTTTGAGAGTATGATGTGTACAATTTAAAAATTTATTATCAAATTTATCCTATGATATTAACACTAATTCAGCATGCTCAATGGTTTGTTGGAGGTTTGATCACACCTTTCAGAAGGGCGCTCTCACGTACATGACTTTTATAGATCCATGTGTGAAGCAATTGAGGAATATTTTTTCACGTAGAGGTAGTTGGGAGTGTAGATACTGGAGTTATACCATTTTTGGAAGCTCAAATTACATCCATGGAAAAATAGTTGGAAAAATTGTTAGCTAAATTCAGCTCATGAGATGCACAATGGTATTTAGTGCACGAATTGTGAAGTTGAAGTTTCCGTTACTAAGGATAGTTTCCCTTATAAATTGGTGCATTCCTTGTTGCTAGATTGCGAGATCTATCAATTAGATCATGATTTAAGTAGGTCACCCCTTACTTGCAGCATGCCATAAGGAAGAACATGTGTCTTATTATTGTAATATTTGTATGTCTACCACTCATGATACATAGAATTATAGATTGATTGATTAGATTCATGATGTCTATTGAAACTAGATGTATGTTAGACCAGTGTTGTAAATAACTCTAAGGAACAAGGTGAACATCATAATAATAATCATAATGAAGGTCACTCTGATAAAATTGGTAGAAGTTAGATATTACCGTATGTAGGATTCAAAGGCTGAAGGTGTGGCAGTGGTGGGAAGAGGTGAAATTCCCATGAGGAACATGTTATATATTCTTATCCCCTAATCATTATAAATGCACGAATGCCCTCAAAACATTATTTGTTCATGGTTTTTAAAGGGTCAAAAGTTATGAGGAATTCCTAGATTTTTATGAGCACTATGAGCAAGAATAGCATAAATCAAGATAAGGGTATAGGAATGGTTAGAGTACAATGGTGCATTGCTAGAAGATTAGTAGATGCCGATGTTAACACTTAGACACTGAGATAGTTCCTGGTGTTGATTACTACACGCGTTGAGGCCTGGCGTGCATGCGTGAGACTCCAAAGTAGAAATGTGTCATTACAAAGCATAGGAAGTATTGCATGCAAATTATCTAGATCATTCCCATCAAGAATGAAGTCTATCATGAGAATATGGAGGTCATTCAAAAACTTATAGGGTGAGATACAACTGCTTGAAGGAGCAGTCACAGAAGCTAGAGCAGGAAAAAGTAGATTGACCTACCTCATAAAAGATGTTGATGACTTGAAGGAGGTTTATAAGTTGTTGCACCAAGACAACATAATTCATTTGTTTAGGAGAGTGGTTAAGGGAGAAAGATACCATGCTCTAGGTGTTGAGTGCAAGAGACAGATATTGCATGTAAACTTACATCCTCACAGTCTTGATTATGACAAAGAGACCACTTTTAATGTAATTGTTGACATGGGTGGCTTCTTAGTAACAATTTTGATTGATACATGTGTATAATTGAATGTACTCACCTTGGACGTGCATGGAATCAAATGCGAGAGGTGATCATTACATCCATCATCAAACATGTTTTATATATGGAGAACAGATACTAAAGCCACACCGATTAGAGTTTTGAAGGATGTCGCTATTACTATACAAGGGGACAAGTTTACTAGTGGACTTTGAGGTCCTTGGCACTTGCTGGAAGTAGAAAAGTTTTCTAGATTTTACTTGTGTAACCCTTGGTGTTATTAAAATAATGTTGATTTTTGCTTTAATAAAGGATATATCAGTTTTGAGAATAAGGAAGAGCACATGTAATCATCCCCTTGATAGATGGAGAAAGTTGTACACCTATGTGGGACCTTTGAGTGAAGCCTATTTGAGTGAAAAATATGTGCATGCCATTAGGGATCTTGAAGTGCTTGAGCCATAAAAAGGAGTTATTCAATGGGATGATGCACAGTCTATGAGTGATACAAGTGTTTCTTGTGACAACTGGGAATCATGGAACTTATGAAATGGTTGGGCTGTGAAAAGAAGAGTGTAGTAACTCATGTAAGAAGGCCGCGCTATGTCAGGATGTGCTTATGAAGTAACCAATTACTAAGGTACACTAGAGAAGGAAATCCTGAAGTATTTATGTGTGCTATGTAAACCTGAGTGGACAAATTAAGTGAGAAATAAGGAATATGCTAATATATACCTTGCATGTGGGACAATGAGCATGCTGGTGGACTGGTACACAAAAATAGTCTTTTAGAATGGTGGGATAGGTGAGAATCACCTTCTCTACTAGATTTCTTCAGGAGAAATGCATCCTACCAAGACATGTGAATTTCATGGGAAGGATTCTGATTCATATGCACCATGTTCAGAAGTGTGAGAGACTATAGACAGAGGGTCACAGAGGCCTTACCACCTTCACTATGGGTACACAAGTTCTACTTCACCTCTACGTGGTTATGCATGTAAACATGGTATCTTTATGTGGAATTGAATAGAGAAACATAGAATTGGAAAGAATTGACTACATGTATGATTTAGACCTTTGTCTATTTTTCTACTAAACCTCTACTGAATGAGGAATTATATGATTATAAATTGCATTTGACTATGGGAGATATGTGAAAAAGATAAGGAGACTTATTCAAGAAATTACTAGGTGAGTTAGATTTGGAGGATTGTCTTTGAAGAAGAAGAGATAGATGAAGAGCACCTTGGGCGCGCCTTCCTAGAAAAGGAAAAAAAGTAAGATGGTCTATATGATTGATGATGAAGAGGTGGAGAATCTAAATTTTTATCATACTGAGGGTATACACAAGGTCTTAGATAGTGAAAATGAGAAGGAACGAGCATATAATGAGCCTATGAAAACAAATAAGGTCAACATTGGGATAGATATAGAGAAAAAAGGAGGCCATCATTAGAGATTAATGGTCTGACTTAGTGGTGGTAAAGATAATTGAGCTATTGCATGACTTCCAAAAATTATTTCCTAGAATTTATCCTAAGTTGAAAGGGGTACATCACTCTTTGTGTGAAATGAGGATCAATTTAAAGGAAGGTGCGTGCCCGGTTAGGAAGAGGCCTTATAAGATGAATCCTAATCTACACATCAAGGTAAAGAAAGATATTGATAAGATGTTGAAATATGGAATCATTGATCCCATTGAGGAGTCGGAGTGGGTTAGCCCTATGATGATAAGTATAAAGAAAAATGGAAGGATAATAATTTGCATGGATTATAGGGAGTTGAATGTTACATATGTAATATAGGTCCTTTCCCAGACCATTAATTGGGGCCTTTATCTCGCAGATTGACCTAGAGGAATTAGACAATCCCATTGGCTTGATGCCTTCTCGCATGGCTCAACTCAGGGACTGAGGTGGTTCAACATACTCCTTTCTTCTGCAAGCTTCCAAACAACAAGAACCAGTTTGAAGTAGAGGTTCCAGGAAGAGAAAGTATGTTCTAGTGGAAGGGGACATCAAAATTCCTAAAGTGGATATAGTAGATGTACCAGATTAAATGGCTCAAGGTTTGTTAGTATAGTTTATATAGTCTTTTTCTTTTTGTTTCATGGTGGCATTGCTTCATAGTGTCATTATAAATCATCCTGAGTAGTTTACATAGAATTTGGATTTTACATTAGGGTGGTAAATTCTCCATGGTTTCATTGTAAACCACCCTAATAATTTCATTATTATTATACATGTTGTAAAGGGAATCTATTGAGGACCCAAGAACCCCCTGGTTCATAGCTCCAGTAAGGAAGGCTTGTCTTAGTATAAAAAACATAACATTGTTGTTATTAAGAGTTTAGAGGAATTCCTACTAACCAGAGTGAGGTGTGCAAATTTTTGAGGGCACACAGGTTCCGCCCAGAGGACTTTCTATCAAAGTTTACGCTAAGATTGTTGCAAAGCCACATATAGATAGAGTAAATGGAGTTAGATCATAGTAAGAGAAATTTCCTATTTGTTGGAGAAAGTGCAATAACATGTTGTATATATTTAGACCAGATCCATTATCAACTAAAGGCACACTCAACTACACATATTATGTACATATCCTTCATGGACCTAACTATTTCATATGCATGAAAGATGCCTTTGCCATGGCAATTGGTGCGAGTGTCCAGAAAATAATTTTTACAAAAGTTGTTTTTGATAGATAAATAGATAGCTATTGATAAGTAGGAAATTTGATCCCCCTTATGAACTTCCAAAATTATACCACTATAGAGCATGAATCATATCTCGCAATAGAATTACGCATTCCATAAGTTTACAAAACAAAACTTACTGGAAACTCCTGTTTGAATTTCTATATAGATCATGTGACACTAAAGTACTTGGTGAACAAGACCATGTGTCTCATAGGGGCGTATATGGTGTTGAATTCTGCCCTAGTTACTAATAAGTGTAATTTTGAATTTCTGAAAATTGTGGTAAAACTATTTCGAAGAGTAATTCAGGACTAGACCACTTCGTTAAATATGTAAAAATTAAAAATAACCTCAAAGGAATTGAAAATAAAGTTTATATGCTTGGGATATAAAAAAAATTGGTTTGAAAATTGGATGTTCTTGTATACAGGAGTGGCACCTGAAGGAATTAAAGCTTTGGAAAATAAGTAGCTTAAAATATGTGTCATGCTTTACATGTTAATGGCACTGTTGAGGATTTTTAAAAGATATTGGGACATAAATTGAAAATATCTATGATGTTGGAAGGAATTATTGAGTTGATAAGGTCTATATTTTACTTTATCTATATAGGAAAACCTACAAGAGGTTGAACAAGGCCACACCCTTTCAACTAGTGTTTGGTGCAGAGGTGTACTACCTTTGGAATTCATGTTACCTTCTTTGCGTATTACGCATGTAAGAGGGCTAGATGATGAGAAAGAACTTGAAGAATGCATTTATAAAGTGTGATGTAATTGGATGAGAGTCGTGTTATTGCTAGGAAAAGTCATAAGATAGAGAAGGCTAGGCAGAAGCCATGACACGATAGACATATTAGAAATAAGAATATTGAAGTTGGACAGATGGTTCTTCTATATGATTCAAAGTTTTTGTGCCATCTGGGAAAGTTCTAAGTGCATTGGTTAGGACCATATGTTGTGACTTACATACTTGATTCAAGCACTCTCTAGTTACAGGAACTGGATAGGACTAAATTGCCTAGCTATTTCAAGAGTAACCTGAAGCCCTACTATAAATACGTATTCTTTTTGTTTGTAATAAGGCAGTATTTTCATTTAGATTATATTTTCTTTAATGCGTTCCTTTATATATGTTTCCTTTCATTTTTTCTATGTTTTTTCAATTTAGTTTTGTGTTTTGTTGTAATAAATGCGCTTGTGTGCCAGAAGCTAATTACTATATGTTGAATTCATGCGTAAATGACCACACATAATTTTAGTGTGGGGTGGATCAAGAAGAATTGAATGGTTTCTTGTTTCAAATTTAAGAACATTGTAAAATTACAGGTTCTCAGAGTAGAGATAGGTTTGAGAAGAAATTTCAAGGAAATTTCTTAGATTTATGACCACGTGTAGAGGGATGTACACTCAGTATAACACGAGTAGGCTGCATCATTGGAAACTACTTGGTATGAGGCACTTCAGTGTAGGGAGGCACACGTAAGGAAATTTGTGGCCAAGAAGTAGTGGGTGTGCTAGAAGGTTATGACTCAGATGTGGAAACCTTAGGCATGAAAGGACATTATACAACGCACAGAAAAGTTCATAGGTGGAATTAATAATGTTTACGGTGGTAGTAGGGGAGCAATTAATAAGGGGAATTTTGAAATGAGATATAAAGTCAGTGAGTATAACATTATTATTACCTTGCATCCTTTGAGCTATCAAATTGTGAAGTGTGAAGAAGAGCATATATTGACAAGTAATATGTGGAGCGGAGAACTATGTTAATTTGAGGCATGTCATTGTTAGAGCTTTACAGAGAAGTGTCATTGGGATAGTGGTGCGTATTTGTGAACATGGGTTCATACACATAGTGTTTCAGGAAGATAGGCTCGCGGCTAAGGCAAACTAGGGCACAAAATTTAAAGGGTTTGTTTTGAGTTCAGGGAGTGCAAGGATCAAGTAGAGTAAACATTGAAGTTACAAAATGTACCGATGAATTGAAATAAAAATGGTACCTAGGAGAGTCCCGGTTGTTAAGGAGACTGACGAAGCAACAAAAGAGTGGTTGGTTGAGATGCAGTACCTGGAGAAGGTCATCAAAGGAAGCCCATGGAAAAGAAAGGTAACAAAGTGAAAGATTAGTGATTTTAACCACAGAAATGAGAAGACCCACAAAAATATCATTGCAAAGACCGTCTTGAAGACAAACAGGAGGATGACATATGGGAATAGGGTTCTGGACACATCAGTGCAAAGGTTATTGGAAAGTGTGTAGGTTATACAACTTTATGAGTTACCATATTTTTAAAATCCCAACCAGTTGTACCAATGGTCAATGTCCTGCGTGCACGAGGATTTCTTCTACTTCATGGGTAGCAGGATGCAGATTACAACTAAACTAGTCGGAAAGGTCATGGGTTTACGTGACTCTGGTTCTAAAATTACAGGGGATTTATCAAATGATGGAGTCGATGTGACAACCTCCACATTCCAGTATAGAAAAGGAGGACGAGTATTCATATTACGCACATAGAGGACTTGGTGACAAGGGTAATGATGCATTTAGTTGGTTGTAAACTGGGTGCTTCAGAACGTTGGACAGAGGTTAATCAGCATTGGCTGCATAAAGCACACAAAATGGTGACAAAGACCTATTATAACATTGCAGGGTATATTGTGGAGAACCTAGTAACAGAGGTGCGCATCTAGGAAGAAAAAGGTGAAAAAATAACCTAGTGTAGTCACTTTTTCTAACCTTCTAACTCCCTTTTAAACCCAAGTGTGTCAGCCTATCACCCAGCCTAGACTGGTCACTCACCCAAGGCATGCGCAGGTACCGAGCCCCTCCTTTATGTGATCCTTACAAGAACATTCATCATTAATGGATAAGTAATGCACAACCATGAATGCATACATTCTATAACAGAGGTAAAGAAACTCAAATATGCATACAGATACACCATAACATAAAGGAAAAACATCATAATAACATAGAGTAATCATATCTGAACCATGAGCATTATCATGAACACAAGGATTTTGACCTATAAACATAATAAAGAACGCTGATATTCAAAATAATCCACTATGTACTGATTAACAAAATGTTTAGAGTATCCAAATACATCAAGAAATATGTAAATGGACCAAATACATTCACAGAGTTTCAATATTTTCCTACAATGGCTCCATTATAGAAGTTACAACAGGGATCACACATATCTCTCCTATCTCTCTCTCTACCATCTTGCATATGTCATTCTTCCATACCACCTACTCTCTTATCCTTACACATTATTTCCACTCTTTTATCCATCCCTTATTTCTGTGTGAATCAATCCATCTCAAAGGATTCCAAGGAATCTTCTCCTCACTACCTACTCATCACCCAGAGTGAACCGCCTACCAAATTTCATCATGCCTCGCCATACTCAAGTATTTTTAGCATACAAGTGCCAGTTAATCCCAAGCTAACTCTACTTTATAGCTATTAATCCTATCATGATTACCATATCTTGGAATATGCTTTCCTTTAAGTATGAGTCTCCATGCCTTAACCTTATCCATAACCCATTCTAGTCACATCTCCATGTGTTCCTTTATTGTGACCTTGACTATGGTCTAAAATATGACTAAGTCCTAAGCATGTTCTCCTTGGGCGCAAACATTCGCGCCTTTCCAAAAGCTACTTCCATGTGAGCCCTTATGCCTTGCTGGCACACGTTAAAAACCTTTGTGCCTCCATTACTTGGTCATTTCAGGGCCTCAAAATCACCCCACACTAGTTTGATTTCCAACCATGAAAATCCTTCCTGCTCTCTGAACAAAACTTCATTGACCCAAAAATTTGGCTAAGGAAAAAATAAACTTGTGCACCACAATAGTCTAGAAGACTAACTTGAGGAGTTTGGGGAACTCTACATTGTTTCTAAGGACCAAAAATTTTCTAGATGTAATCCTTTTTATTCCATAGTTACCAGGACTACTCCACCTTCTTTTGTTTTTGATATAACACTTAATGATTATTGAGTTGTGGAGCTCAATTACTTCAGATTAACATGTAATATCAAACTTACAGGAAAATACAATAAACAAAATCGGTTAGGGGGAACTGGTATCGGTCACCCAGGACCGACATCGGTTAAGGAAAGGAGGAATCAGCATCAGTTAGGGCTAACCGGCATCGATTATTTGTGTGTGTGGGTGTTTTAATTAACTCTCGAGAATTAGATCTATTTTTAATATTAAAGTCATATTATATTGATTGTAATTACATGACTAAGTTCCATAAGTTTGTATATGCAACTATATAAGCATGAAAGCTAGGGTTTAGAAGTAACGAATTAAGAAGAACTTGCAAAAGTTGATGATTATTGTGCAGAATATTTGATGAGAGAGAGAATTCTTGGAGAAGAAGCAAAAACTTGAGTGAAAGAAAATACTGTACATTTGAGAGGTGTGAAATATTGTAAATATTCAATTGTATATCTTGTTGAAATCTTTGGTTAATAAATTGACTTGTTTATTGGTGGACGTATCCCACAATGGGCGAACCATGCTAAATTTAGTTTTGATTTATATCTCTTGTTTTATATAATTCTTCTGGTAGAATATCCGCTTTCATTTGCATGAATGCTTAGATATGATATATAATTTGTACAACTGGTGTGCTAACCCCCAAAAACTAGTATTAGAGCTTTGTTTCAGGGTTTTGTGTGTTGACATATTTACTCATAGAGGATTTTCTAATTGAGTGGGAGCTACAACAATGAAAGAAGAAAACAAATAAAAGGTAGAAAAGGTTGACGGCCGAAATGATCAATAATGGAAGATGTAGTTTGAGGATTATCTGTATCAAAGATATTTTTACTTACCGTTAGACAAAAATTCCATACCTATGAAGATGGCTGATGAATAACGGAAGATTCTTCATACAGAGGCTTTAGGATCTATAAGATTGAGCCTGACAGCATATGTGGCTTCCAATATTATAGAAGAGACATCTATGGTAAAGTTAATGAAATCTCTTGCTAATTTATATGAAAAACCTAGCGCTTCAAATAAATTTTATTTGATGAAGAAACTGTTTAGTTGTAAGATGCATAAAGTTGGATTTGCATCTAGTCATTTGAATGATTTCCGATCTATTGTAAACCAGTTAAAATCGGTTGATATTTTGTTTGATGATGAAGTGAAAGAACTTTTATTCTTATGTTCTTTTCCTGATAGTTGGGATAACTTGGTAATGGTTGTTAGTAATACAATATATCCCAATAATATTTTGAAGTTTGATGATTTGGTTAGTATAATACTTGAATGAAAAAATTCGCATAGGAAAAGTATAGAGAAATCATCATCTGGAAATTATTTGAATGTAGAAAGCAGGGGTAGGCAGAGAAGGAGAGATCCAAGAGTAAGAGTAATGAGAAATCAAAGCTAAGGGATAACAGTTAAGGGATAGCAGATCTAAATCCAAAAGTAAGGGAATTACTTGTTGGAAATGTGGAAAGAAAGCACATACAAAGCAAGATTGTTGGTCAAAGGACAAAGAAAACTAACAACCAGATAAAGGTAAAGAAGAAAATATTGTTTCATTAGAGGTCATGCAAGATGCTCTTATTCTTTCTTTAGATAATAGAATTGAATCATGGGTTTTAGATTCAAGAGCTTCTTTCCATGTAACCCCTAATAAGGGTTATTTCAGAAATTATGTCCAAGAAAATTTTGGGCATGTTTATTTGGGTGATGATGAACCTTGTAGTATTACTGGTAAAGGGGAAGTTCATCTAAAATTACAGAATGGAAATACATGGGTATTGAAATATGTGAGGCATGTGTCAAGCCTCAGGAGGATTCTTATTTCTGCAAGGCAACTAGGTGAATCTGGTTGCATGGTTACTTTAATAGGAGACTCTTGGAAATTCACCAAGGGTGCTCTTGTTGTGGAAAGAGGTAAGAAGGTAGGAACGTTATATTTATCTACCTGTATTATTGATTCCTTTTCTACATTATCTACTTCAGATTCATATGCATACATGTGGCATAACCGGTTGGGCCATATGAGTCAAAAATGAATGCAGATCTTAAAGGCTGAGGGTAAGTTATCAAATTTGAAAGATTTAGATCTTGATTTCTGTGAGCATTGTATCTTTGGAAAGTAAAAGAGAGTGAGATTTCTAAAAGTTGTGGCAACTAAGGAGTAGAAATTGGAGCTTATACACTCAAATGTGTAAGGACCAACTCAGGTAGCTTCTCATGGAGGATCCCAGTATTATGTTACTTTCATTAATGATGCTACAAGAAAGGTATGGGTTTATTGTATTAAACGTAAATCTGATGTTTTTGAGACTTTTAAAATATGGAAATGCCTTGTTGAGGATGAATCAAATTCAAAGTTAAAGTGCCTTAGATCTAACAATGGTGGTGAATATTGTAGAAAGAATTTCACTAATTATTGTTCAATGAATGGGATACGTAGATAAAGAATGGTTCCAAGAACACCAAAGGAGAATGGTGTTGCATAAAGAATGAACAGGACAATCATGGAATGTGCTAGAAGTATGAGGATACATTATAGATTGCCCTTGCAATTTTGGGTATAT
Source organism: Taxus chinensis (assembly GCA_019776745.2). Classification (NCBI taxonomy): domain Eukaryota; kingdom Viridiplantae; phylum Streptophyta; class Pinopsida; order Cupressales; family Taxaceae; genus Taxus; species Taxus chinensis. The sequence goes on along the minus strand of JAHRHJ020000033.1, from coordinate 89,867 downwards.
AGCAGTTTATTTGATTAACCGTGGGCCTTCAAGTTCACTAGATGGAGGAATACCAGAGGAAGCTTGGACCGGAAAAGAGGTAGATCTTTATTTTCTTAAAGTTTTTTGTTTAAAAACTTTTGTGCATGTTGATAGGGAAAATAGGATAAAGTTGGATGCAAAATCCAAGAGGTGCACTTTCATTGGTTATGGATCTGGTGATTTCATTTTCCATTTTTGGGATTTAGAGAATTCTTAAATTATTAGGAGTCGTGATGTTGAATGGAATGAAAAGAGAATGTATAGGGATCAAATTTTGGCACCCGAGGATGAACCAGTTGAGAATTTTGTGAATGAAAATGAACTCTCAGATTTAAAAGTATTACCGACAAGGTTACACAGTAACCGGTGTCAGTTGACCCCTGACCGACATCAGTTAGCAAAATCAGTATCGGTTACAAAAGAACCAAACCAGTATCGGTTACAAAACAACCAAACTAGAATCGGTTAGCAGAACCAATGTCAGTTACATGTGACTGGTTTTGATCACTGACAGATTTGGATACGAATGTCCAAGAGGTCTAGTTTGAGCCTCTGGTATCCCAAACTCTTGTGAGAAGGTCACAAAGGGTAAGTAAACCTCTAGAAATATTTACACCTTCTCTATTTTATTTATTATTGACTGATAATGGTGAACTAGAAAATTTTGAAGAAACAATGCAGGATAAGACCCATGTCCAGTGGGAGCATGGCATGGATGAGGAGATGGACTCCTTAGAATAGAACCAAAATTGGGATTTGGTTAAGTTTCTAGTAGGTAAGAGAACATTACAGAACAAGTGGGTTTCCAGAATCTGGGAAGAAGAGGGTGGATAGAAGAGGTATAAGGAAAGGCTTGTAGTAAAGGGATTTACATATAAAGTAGGTATTATTTTGGTGAAAATATTTTCTTCTGTTGTAAATATTACTTCTATTCATACTGTATTGAGTTTAGTTGTAATAGAAGATTTGTATTTAGAGAAACTAGATGTGAAGACAGATTTCCTTCATGGTGATTTAGATGAAGAGATTTATATGCAGCAGTCACTTGGGTATGAAGTCAAGGGTAAGGATAAATTAGTGTGTAGATTGAAAAGCCTATATGGGCTCAAGCAAGCTCCAAGGCAATGGTACATGAGGTTTAATAGTTTTATGTAAGAGCATGATTACTTGAGATGTGAATTTGACCATTGTGTTTATTTCAAGAAGCTTGAAAATGGGAGCTATATTATTTTGTTATTGTATGTGGATGATATGCTTATTACAAAATTTAGTATGCAGGACATTGGTGATCTTAAGGGAAAGCTAGCTCACACATTTTCCATGAAGTATTTAGGAGATTCACAAAGAATCCTTGGCAAGCAAATACACAGAACCAAGAAAAACAAGAAATTGTATTTGTCTTAGGAGGATTATATCTACTAGGTGTTAGAAAGGTTCAAGATGTAGAATTTAAACATGTTAGTAAACTTATGGATGGACACTTCAAATTGAGAAAAGATCATTGTCCATCATCACATGAGGAGGTCAAATACATGACACGAGTGCTATATGCTTCAGCAGTTGGGATTCTCATGCATATTATGGTTTGTACCAGACCAAACATTACACAGGCAATGGGAGTTATGATTAGATATATGGCCAATCCAGGTAAAGAGCATTGGAAAGTAGTACAATGGATACTCAGGTATTTTAAAGGGACATCTAGCATGGAGTTATGCTATGGAGGTTTGGATATTTCATTATGTGGATATGTTGATTCAGATATGGATGGTGATCTAGATGGTAGGAGAAGCACTACTGGATATATTTTCATAGTAGGTCAGATGGTAGTTAGCTAGATTTCAAGATTACAGAAAAGTTATGGCTTTTTCTACTACAGAGGCAGAGTACGGTACAACTATAGAGGCTAGAAAGGAGATGATATGGAAGATTAGGTTCATGGAAGAATTGGGAAAGGAGCAAGGTGATTTTAAATTTTTCAGTGACATTCAGAGTGTAATTTATTTGGAAAAGAACTCAGCATTTCATTCGAGAATAAAAAAACATTCAGTTGAGGTATCACTTCATACGGAAGGTATTGGAGGATGGGCAGTTGAATATTAAAAAGATTCATATGAGCAAGAACCCTATGGATATGTTAACGAAGACATTAGAAAAGGAGAATTTGGAGCTACACTCCACTTCTATTGGTCTTCGAGTTTGAGACTTGAAGAGAGAAAGAAACAAAGCTAAGGATTCGAGAATGATGATGTATATGTATGGTGTAGTAATTAATATCCAAGTGGGAGATTGTTGAGTTGTGGAGCTCAATTACTTTTGTTTAGCATGCAATGTGAAACTTTATATAAAATATAGTAACCATCATCATTCACCCAGGACCAGCATCGGTCAGGAAAGGAGGAACCGACATCAGTTGGGGAAAACCGACGTCAGTTACCTATGTGAGCATGTTTTAATTAACCCTCGGGAATTAGATCTATTTTTAGCATTAAAGTATATTTATTGATTTTAATTACATGGCTAAGTTCCCTAAGTATATAAACAAGTATATAAGCATGAAAGATAGGGTTTAGAAGAAATTATTAAAAATAATTAAGAAGAACATACAAAATTTTGGTGAGAGAGAGAATTCTTGGTGATGAAGCAAAATCTTGAGAGAAACAAAGTACTGTACATCTGAGAGGTGTGAAATATTGTAAATCTTCATTGTGTATCTTATCAAAGCTTTGGATAATAGATTGGCTTGTTTCTTGGTGGACGTAGCCCACATTGGGTGAACCACATTAAATCTAGTGCTGATTTATGTCTCTTGTTTTGTATATTTCTTCTGGTAGAATATCCACTTTTATTTGTATGTATGCTTAGATCTGATATATTATCTATACAACCTGTGTGATAACCCCAACATATTCAACCTTCCCCTTTAGCTCGTGTATCAACACCACCATCTCCATGAAAATACCCTCAAACTCATCCATATGTTATGTGATGGAATCCTGGAGTTCGTTGATCCTGAATTCCAATTTCTAGATTTTGGTTTTAATTTTATATTTCTATGTTGTGGTGTCCATGACTAACTGGGTGCACTCAATTTTGTTCATTGGGACCTTCTCCTGTAATTCCTTGAGAGTGGCCTCTTCTTCAATCACCCGAGCTACTACAATGGGCTTGCATTTTCAGCAACTATTAAAGACCTTGTCCACCAATATATTTACTTCCTTGAGTTGGGTGAGAAAATTCTCCAATTCAGTGATCCGGGCTTTCACAGAAATATATTTGTTTTCTCCCTCTTTGGCGAGATCCTCAACGGTAATCCCCATGTCATCCTTGATGTTAGCCAACAACATCCCCAGTAAGTCCTCTACATACTCCATTTCATCACTATAGTCTGCAATGGGTTGACTCACCAGCGCTAGACATTGTCCCAAGATGCTCTTAACTAGGGTGTCAGCCCAATCATATACTTCCTTGGTTTGAGCCTGCTCGCCTCTCAACCCTTTGTGCAGTCTCTCTATCTCTTTCCCTATCTGCTCTATAACTAGGGTCTAAACAGTTGCCCATGCATCAAACTCTACCTTATAATATTCTAGGATATCTTCTGCAATGCGTTACATGCCTTCTCATTAGTGAGGTGATTTGGATCCAACGCCTTATACGTTACCCTGTCCATTTTCTTCAAATTAATGGTCTTGATCGCATGATTGCAAACCTTGAACTCAGGGTCCTCTACATGACAATGTAAATTCCATCTTATCATCTCCTTTGTTCTTGTGACACCCTCATCTTGGTTAAAAAGATCCCAAGCATTTATCTTGTCTGAGCTAAGTGTACTCTGGAACCTTACATTAAAAACCTTCACAGGATTATTCACAAAGTCCATGTGAGGGGACATAGGTGTCCACTTCTTTCTCTTTGCCTTGCGCTTTGAACAAAGCTTCCATGGGGTGTTTACTCTTGCAACAAACCCCTTATCCTCATTGATGAAAAAGGAGTTTCCCTTATTTTCCTCTTTTAATTTGGTGGGTTGGGTCAATGAAGTTCCTCATGTTGGAATCTTCTCAGGCTCCTCTACAGAATGTTCCTTTTTCTTGGTGCGCACATAAACTACCACCTTGGTGTCTACCTCGGCCCTTCTATTTTCCTCCTCTTATAGCTATGCATCGATTTCCTCCCTAGAGGTTGTGTGATCTTCTTCTGATCTTGTCTTTGTTTCTGAACTAGAAACCTCATGTATCTTCTGATTCTTTTTTTTCTAGCTCTTCCTCTTCTAGTAGCTCAACCTCCTCACACTTTTCTTATGAATCCTTGGTGTTTCCCTATTGTGATGTACTTGTTTCCCCACTGATACCTTGGTGTGTATAATACTTCCTCTTTCGATAAGTATCCATCTTTTCCTCACCTTCCTTTTCCTCTACTAATTCTTCTTCTTCTTCCTAGACCACTTTCATGGGTGGAATCGACACTTCTTGTGGCCTTGGGAAGGTGGAATTTGTGACTTCCACTTCAACTCCTCCCTATGTCTTGGGGCGCAACTGCATGAATAATTTGTGGATGTAGCCATTAATGATAACATTGATCTACAAATACAGATCTAGGAAGTTAGGCTCCAGGGTCTTAAGATAAGTCGGTCTTGAGTCATACATATAGGTCATGCACAAGGTGTGAACATTAGTATCCTCCTTATCAGCATCAAAGGTCAATTGTTACACGTCCTTCAACCGGTTGATGGCACACTTCATGTTTCTAGCAATGAATATAAATAGAAGTTTTCACCATGGCCCCATTTATCCTTTGGCCATCACAAACCTAGTCAAACTGAAGTGTTATATGATAGAAAATTTCACCTAGTCCCCAACAATATGTGGCAGCTCATGTGGAATGTGCCGTTCATTTTAAAAATCTCTGCATAGCCTCTCATACCACTTGTTCATCCACACCTTATAGCTGTTTGAGATAGACCCATAATAAGTGAATTAATTAAATTATATAGCATGTGACGGGTGCATTGGTGGGTAAATCCACATGTTCCCTTCTGGTCCATCTAGGACACTGATTTCCCAGAGTACAATTAATAATAGTATTGTACCCCAAGTTATTTTTGTTCCTAAGTCATTCTACACTTGTGCCTCCTCAATGATACTATCCGTAATAAACTTTGTAAAGTTGTAGTGTTCCCTCTTAGAAAATATGTAGGTAACATACAAGAACCTTTGGTTGATGTTTGTGAATCTCTCCAATGCTCCCAATTTTCAACTAATGAGTCGGGAGGTGAATCTCAATGCCGGGTCTGGAAGATCCACAATAAATTGATCCCTTCCTCCATTCTCATAGTTTAATTGTCTTTGCCAATTCCTTCCAATTTTTGCAGTGGCACCTAAGTCGAGTGTCATATCCTCATTAACAGTGTTCTGCAGGCCTGTTAACCTATGGATCTAATTTTCCCAATTAGTCTCATTAACCTCATTCTTCCCCTGCAAAGTAGAAAAAGTATTCATGCACTCGTGACAATAACTAACTGAAGAGAGCGGTGTATGGGTTTAACAAAGAAGGGATAGCTCCCAAAGCTTCAAAACCCATAGTCTTCTGCAACTCCCATTCATCATTGAATAATCTACCCCAGGGTTTCCTTGCTTATCTAACCTTGGTATCATCTTTATACTAAATCCTTCCTGCATAAACTTGTCATGTGGTCAGGTGGTTTTTTGGTTGAACTCATTGATTTTTTATTTGTATATCTTCAAGCTCCACTTCTCTATTTTAATCACACATGGGGGGTCCTACATTTCCAAGTAAACTTCAACGGGTTCCTCCTTGTCCACCACTAGTCTCTTGAATCATGCTCTTATTTGGTGCCGTCTCTTGTTTCTTTACTTCCCATGCACCTAGGTGCTTATGAGTTCTTCCATATCTTCCTGAACTTGTAAGACCTCAATCATCTTCACCTTATACGCAACCCTTTGTTTCTCTAATGTCTTTCTCCTCTTCTTACTACACCAGCAAGATCATCGCCACAGTTCACACAAACTGCCACTAGTTCGTGAAAAGTTCATTTCTTTCATCTGTATCAAACCCTCATCACACTTCAACAACTCAGGAGTACATGTTTTTTCTGAACAAAAAGGTAGTTTAAAATGACTACGCTTTACCATCTTATTTATACTTTTTCATAACATTAATGTCCTTGACCCACACATTTCTAAAGTTACTTTATAATAAAGGACTTTATATCACTTAATAAAACATCCGCGAATCTCACTTTAAGTGCTGCAGTCGTAACCTTCTGGCATTCCAAAACTACTTTACCAGCCACAGAATTCATTCACAGCACCTCACCATCGTCTGAAGTAAATAACCTTTGCGTTGTCCACTAAAGTAATTTCCCTATACCACCACCTACCTCATGCTATACTATCCCGATCTTTGTTTCTCTTCCAGTGTGGTCTATACTTAACTCCATTCACTCTTCACAAAAACACCTCTAATGCAACACAAACCTAGAAGTACCTTATATCCACTGCACAGATCCCTCATTTGAACACCTTTTTCCACTACACATGCACAAACCATTGAAAACCTTCTCTACACATCAATCCATCTTCTTCCTTTTGCTAGTCATCCAGAATGAACCTTTCAATAGTCCATGGCTTCTTCAGAAACGTGTCAATATACACCAAATGTAGATGCCAACCCATACCAAAATTTAAGGGTATGTGTGGTCCTCTACGCATGAAATCACTTCAAATTGTATTTAGCTACCATCATGCAAACACGTAAAAAATATACAAAATGAAAATTGGACAAAGCAAAACGGCGAAGAAAGGAAACACATATAAAGGGAAAATGCATTAAGGGAAATCCTATGCTAAGTCACAATACTGTCTTATTTACAAATGCATACAAAAGGCTTATTTAGAGTAGCACTTTAGCCTAATCCCATTGAAATAATCTGGGCAACCGCATGCCATCTTGCACGGTTGTAACTGGAAAGCGCCTAAATTAAGGTATGTGTGATTGATGACATATGGTCCAATCCAATACACTTTGAGTTTCCCATGGGTGGTGTAGAAACTTAGAATCATACACAGTAGAACCATATTCCTAACCTCAAACTTCTTGTTTTAATATGATGATCATGCCATGACCTTCTATCATGTTTTCTCCATCTTCTAACTCCATCTTAGAAATGGTTCACCTTTCATCCAACATCATAAGTTTATCAATGTGCTCTTCTAATGCTTATTCTTGTCAAGCCAATCCTCCTGCGTGCGCAATACATGCAGAGAGGGAAACATGAATTCCACAGGTAGAACTACCTTATGTGCCAAACACTCAATTGAAAAGGTGTGGCCTTGTTCAATCATTATAAGTTGTGCGATATTTTCCCATAGCACTACAGAGACTTTATCATCCTAGTCTCTCCTTCCGACATCACAAATATTAGTTAACAGTGTGGCTCAATATCTTGTTAAATACCTTGAACAATTCCATTAGCTTGAGGGTGATAGGGCAGTAGTTTTTTGATGCGTGACCATAAAATTTCTGCCAACAAGAGTTCTAACTATCTCATTTAAGAAATGCAGTACCCCTATTACTCGTTAAACTCAACAGACATCCATATCTGTCTGATTATATTCTCCCATAAGAACCTAGATTGTTGTAGCCAATGTGCAATCCTTTGTAGGCACCACTTTTGCCCACCTTGTAAGATAGTCTGTATAAGTGATAATATATCATGAACCTGTCCTACGTGTGGCTGGGGAAATAGGGCCCATAAAGTCAATTGCTCCATTTTCAAATGGCTCTGCACTAGAAATAGGTCTTAATGGCATTTCATCTCTTTGCCCTGGCTTACCAAGGCACTGGAAATGGTCACAAGCCTTGTAATATTCTATACAATCCTTATAAATTGTATCCCACCAAAGGCCCTGCAAATATAATCTTGCGTGCATGGTAGCATTCCCTGCATAGTGACCTCCTAACAATGCCACCATGAGCTTCTTCCATGATTGCAATACGCTCATGTTCTAACACACACCGGTGCAAAACCTCATCTCGACCTAGCTTGTATAGGTATCCATTCGAATCAACATATAGGGCGTGATGCATATAACCAACTATTTATTTCTCTAAATTCCTTCATTCCTTCTGGCGCCACACCCATTCATAAGAAAACAAAAATATCTTCCAAATCTAGAGGGTGCACGTTGCAACCTAAATCTTAACACATGTGCATATAGAATTATGTCCTCAATGCTCTGTGTGTCCTCATCTGAGTTAATTCTGTGATAGATGGTCAGGTCCTAAATTGTACTTTTACCTGGTTTCACAATGATAAAAAAATTAAACTCCTAAACAACAAGATCCATCGACATATGTGCCCTTGATAAAACAAGCTTGTTTACCAAGTACTTGAGTGTCATATGATATGTATAAAAGGTAAAAGGAGTAGCCAGCAAGTATTTCCTAAATTTATGCACTGCATAGGTCATGTATAATGCTACTCGCACTTAACTATTCAGTTGTATAATTCTATTTGGTTGGGGTTAACTTCCTACTAGCAAAACCAGGTTGTGTTAACAATCTTCTCCTATGGCCATGATGCATCAACATGCACTACATGAAATGGCTTGTCCCAAGAGGGAAAATCGTAAAATGGGCACAGTAGTGAGTTGATCCTTTGGTGCGTCAAAGGCCATTCTATTGTGCCTCTCCCCAATGAAATTTACTCTTATGTTTCAACAACTCTTCCAACGGTGCATGACAATATTGGCATAACCTTTGATAAATTTCCTGTAATATCCTGTATGCCCTAATCATTCCATGCACTGTATGCTTTGACTGTAGGATCCTCCAAAACCTAAAATAATGGACAACTTTTGCAGGGTCTACCAATAAGCCTTCCTTGCTATATAATGTGACCTAGTAATGTGTCAAATGGGGTAGAAAATACACATTTCTTAATGTTAAGAGAGATTTACATAACTATTTTCACCTCTCAAACATCAAACTCAAATTATCACAATGGTCCCTTACTAATCCATACACCATCCAATCATCCAGGTAGACTTGCAGAAATTTATGGATGAAGTCTTGAAAGGCCTATGTACCACGATGCATGCAAAAATATAAGTAGGCACATTCTTAAGCCCAAAGGGCATATTTGTGTAAGAAAAACTTCCCCACTCCATTGTGAAAGTCAGATCTTCTCCTGGTCTTCCTTTGTAATTCTTACCTGATGATATCCTAAAAAATCCATCTATGAAAGAATAGATTTCTCACCCCGTGACACTTTCCAAAATACTCCTCAGTAAACAGGGGTTGGAAAAGGATCTATCACACATGAAGGATTTAAATCTCTATAATTAACAGAAATCCTTATCCTTCTATCCTTTTTTATACTAATTACCATCGATCTCACCCACTTAAACTCTTCAATTACCTCAATGATACCAAGATTATATCATCTTAGTCAATTTCCTCCTTAACCTTTACACACAGATTCAGATTCATCCTATAACGTCTCTTCATCGAACAAGGAACACACCCTCCTTTAAATTAATCCTCACTTCCCCTAGTAAGGGGTGAACACCTTTAAGCTCAAGGTACTCACGCAGGAAAAAATATTGGAATTCATGTAGTAGATAAATAGATTTTTGACAACTTCTTATTCCGTAACTAGTAATCTTCAAATGAAAACTTCCTTCAGCTCTATCTTCTGTACTGATGTTAACTTTCTTTATTTTCAAGGGCTCATGGTAAGTGCACATGCTTTACTCATCTAAACTTTATCTAATACTTCATGAATACCTTCTAGTATGGTTAACATCTAATTTTTTCCACCTCCTCATCATCTATCAAATATACTAACTTTCCTTTTTCCTTCTCTACAGGATAGGCACACTCAAACTGTTTCACCCGCTCCATCCCTATCTTCAGGTTCTTCTTCTACAAAGCACTGAACTTCTAGACTCATGTTCTCCATAATAACTGCAGGAATCTCAGTCCTCCACCATGGCACTATCTCCCATAGGTAAGGTGCTTGACTACCTGTAGCATGCTTCATTCACCGATAGCTTCAAAATTTGATACCCAAAAGTTTGAATAATATATGAAGTCAGTTCCTACCAGTTATCCCATATAAAGACGTACATCTTTGAATGAATATACCATGCGCGCATAGCCCTGCAGGGTAGAATAGAACTTATGCACCCATAGTGAAGGAGTCAAGGATTCTCATGCCTATCATCCAAATTATCTCACACTCTTAGATGTGGAATGAGACAGACTTCTTCCCATGATAGTCAGTGTATTGTAGATGGTGAATTTCTCCATAGAAACCTAACTAGAGGGCATGATTCTCACTTCGTGCTACTCTATAATAGGTTGTCTCTGATGGATCACCCACCAATGTGTTGTCTAACCCATGTAAGGTATAAGTAATAGCATATTCCTCCTTTCTATGTCTGACACATGTCCGACTGTGACCTCCATTGCATGCATATAAAGACATTGGGTTTACCCTCAATAGTAAAGTTGGGTAAATTCCTATCCTCTCAGGTGCATCTAATTATGTGTTCTCTGGTAAGTTGAGTGACAAATCCCTTCAGTTGTCTTCTAATCAGCTCATATGTTTAATGCACCCAATTGTCACATGCACCACTAGTTGTATCACTCATAGACTGATCATCTTCCCATGGAACGACTCCTTCTCTTGATGGATAAACAATCTCGGGGTCTATAATGGTACGTGCACATAGATTCTATCTAGGTCCTCTTCTCCCAAAGGCTCTATATAGGGAGAAAGACTTCCCATCCATCAATGGAATAATGCTGCATTCTCTTCTTTGTTCTCGAAACTTATGTATCCCTTGTTAAAGTGAGAAGTCAACATTATTCTTATAGCACTAGGAGTGATCCAAGCAGGGTTGGAAAGTTATCTACCTCTGGAAAGTTCTAAGACATTCAAAGTCTCCAGTAAAATTTTCCTCATTAGATAGATTATGGGTGCATCCTTCAGATACTCATGATAGAGCATAGAATTTTTTGTATTCACCATATACATCATATTTGAAGATGGACTGTAATGGTGGTATTCCCATCTGATTCCATGCATCTAAAGTGAGGACATTAACCTCAGTGCCCATGTGTCAATCAGGATGTTTCTCAATAGTCATCCATCCACAACTACATTCAATCATGATTTCCTTGTCATAGTCAATATTATGAGGGGGAAGATTATCATATAACACTTGTCTCTCTTGCTGCTCAAATCTAGCAGCATGGTACTTTTTCTCTTAGCCATTATCCTAATAGAGTGATAATATTCTCCTGACACAACATCCTACATACTTCTTTGACCTTATACATGTCCTTCTGAGGGACTTCAATGTTTTTCTTCTTGCTCCAACTTTCGCTTGATTGCTCCTTTCAAACACTAAATCTCCCCTTACAAGTTTCTAATTACCTCCATGGTTTCTTTATAAAACGCCTTTCTGATGAGTGGGGTCAGGATAATTACCATGTAACACTTCTTCTCTTATAATGAGAGGCATTTTCTTTGGCATCTTCCTTGGCGTGTGTACAGCTTCTGCTTACGCAATTACTAAAATAGGTTCTCAATGCTTAGAGTCATGTGCTACCCTAGGCATCCAATAATGGATCAGACTTGCAATTCACACTAACCATTCCTTGCACGCTTTTGCCTGTCCTTCTAGTTCTGGCTCATATAATCATACAACTCAGGGTTCTCCTGATACTTATGATTCTTCTTTCCGCACCATGAGTACTCTAGCAAATATAGAAATTCATGTTTAGTAGTGTTCAGTAGATCCACAATTGTGACAAGTATCATGGGAGAAGTCGCCCCTTCCTCCACGACCACTACGGCCTTTGAATCCTCCTTGAAATCCTATTCCTTGACCTCCTCCATCTGTGTGCTCCTCATAATGAGGACCCTCACCCTTATAACTTCTCCCAATGCCATTCTAGCACACACCATTATTAATGACATCATGGATTTGGTCTATTAATCGGAAATCCTTTGTATCGTGAGTCGTAGATGAGAAAATATTACAATAAGAAGACACATTCTTGCAAAGCGCGTGTTGTGATAATGGGAATCTACTTGGATCATGATCTCCATGACAGATTTCACAATCCAATGACTTGGCATGCACCAACCTTCATGGGAAACTATCCTTTTTGTGTCCTTCTACCTCAAAAAACCATTCCACTTTGAGTATCATGATCTGATTTTGTAGACAATTTCTCTAGCTACACCATGGCAACAATTTTTGCTTCCAAAAAGGGACTTACCCTAGTATCCATGCTTCTGATAGCGTCAGCGCAAAAAGCAACCTCTAACACCTTGCACAAACCCATGAAAGTCTTATGGGAAAGCGCTCTTATGAAAGGCATTATCAATCCTCCAATGAACCAATGAGCATGTTGCGATGGATTGATATCATAAGATAACTTTGACAATAGCAGTTTTAAAGTGTGCATCATACTCCCGCACACTCTCCTCCATTCCTTGTTGAATCTCGTTGAGCACGTTGATGTTCTTCTTTCTCAAATTAAGGAATGTGGAATTCTTCCAAAAAGTCATCACACAACACAATATAATCCACCACTATCTGATGAGGGTCATACTTTTGATACTAGCTATGTGTGTGCCCCTACAAGTTGGTTATAAATTGACTCACCTTCTTCTCTGGGATAGTGATACCCTTAGCGCGCCATAGAAATTAACACTTGTACATATTCTCTGTAGCATCTTCAACACCCTTGTAATCAATAAAATGTAGAGACATCTTAAAAAACACTTGTTGAGGTGGTTAAGGTCCTTACGCACCAGGTCCAGTACATTGGCTTCCCCCAAAACCACCAGATCCACTAGCCCACTAGATCCACTAACTCTTATTCCTCTAGATCCACTAGATCCTCCTCCTGTAGTAGGAAAGGGTCATGAAGTAGTTACACTCTACATTCCTACCATTGTGCTAAATTGTGCACCAATATTCTAAGACATTGAACTGTTCCCAAATGTGTTTTTGGTGCCCTGTGCACCCACACACCTTGTCCAAATGATGTGCCTCACAGAATACCTCCAAACACCAGAAATTTTTTCATGGCCATAGATGGATATAATGTAAAATGATATCTACCTAATGTTGCTTTCTCACTAATACCAATCAGACTAGCAATACTTGTCTCAAATACTATAAAACTAAGTGCTAAGGTTTTTTCACTAGGTGGGATAAGATGCATACCTACGGATCTTCTCCTTCCTTCATGAGATGAGCCCTCTTCAGAAGCTGAGGGTGTTTCTCTCCTACACTTGCCAAGATGGGGTAGCACAGACTTCTCAGGTTCCATGCTCTCTACACAAACCTCAAATCCTTCTTGCAATGTTTGCCTCCATAAATCCATCACTCCTACAACCTTGCATTGTCTTTCCAAATCCTTCTCTCATGCTTCATCATACTTGAGAAGCCTCTCCTCTCTCTCCACTTCCATTGTAGGGTCTATCATCTCTTACCACACCAGCTTTTGCACCCCGTGCCTAATTGGAGTTTAGCTAACCATAGGGAATGCTTCAAAACTTAGAGTGATGATTAGGATCTTAATGGATAATGTTTTAACATGAACGAATGATCCTCTTAGCTCCTATAAGAACTGAAACTCAAAAATCTTTGGGAAAGAATAAATATAAACTGTGCATTCCAATGTATATCTAGTCAACACACCACTCCACACCTGATCAACAACACAAGTCTAGATCATATCAACATTATGAATTCATTGATACTTTTCTTCAGTCCAAACACGAGGTCTATAATACCAACTTATTCTATATGCATACTCTGACAACCATTCATATAGTTCTACTGGAAAATAACAAAATAATGTTTCACAGAGCTCATGATACAAATGTTCCTCTACCCATTTATGTACATCAAACTTAGGTCTAGTGTTGAATCACTGAGCAAATTCATCCTCTGTGTTCTTAAGCCAAACCTCAACACTATCCAAGGTTAAGCACTCTACCATCACACAACATTCTTACAACAAATTTAAAAGAGGTCTCGACAACAAAACCAAGATCTAGTCACTTTCTCCAACGTTCTAACTCCCTTTAAACCCCAAGCACGTAGGCTTATCACCCATCCTATACTAAGCACTCACTCGAGGTGCACATATGCACTAAGCCCCTCCTTTATGTGAGCCTTGCAAGAATGTTCATTATTAATGGATGAGTAATGCAAAACCATGAATTCATACATTCTATAATAGAGATAAAGAAACTCAAATCCACATACATATGCACCATAACATAAAGTAAAACATCATAATAACATAGAGTAATAAGATCTGAACCATGAGAATTATCAAGAACATAAGGTTTTTGACCCATAAACATAATAGAGAACACAAATATTTAGAATAATCCACCATGTATTGATTAACAAATGTTTACAGTAGCCAAATACATATAAAAATCCATAAATGGACCAGATATATTCACAGAGTTTTAGTATTTTCCTACAATGGCTCCATTACAGAGGTTACAATAGGGATCACACATATCTCTTCTGGCTCTCTCTCTCTCTACCATCTTGCATACACCATTCTTCCATACCACCTACTCTCGTTTCCTTATGCATTCTTTCCACAATTTTATCCATCCCTTGTCATGTGAATCAATCCATCTCAAAAGACTAAAAGGAATCTTATCCTCACCACCTACTCATCACCCAGAGTGAACCACCTTCTAAATGTCATCATGCCTTTCCATACTCAATTATATTTAGAATGTAGGTGTCAGCTAATCCATAACTAGTTCTACTTTACATCTCTTAATCCTATCATGATTACCATATCTTGGAACATGCTTTCCTTCAGCTGTAAGTCTCCATGCCTTAACCTTATCCATAACCCATTCTGGTCACATCTCCATGTGTTATTTTATCACGACCTTAACCATGGTCAGAAATATGACTAATTCTTGAGCGTGTTATGCCTGGGTGTGAACCTTTGCAAACCTTCCTAAAAGCTACTTTTATGTGAGCCCTAACACCTTGTTGGCACACGTTAAAAGCCTAAGGTACTTAGTAATTTCAGGGGCTCAACACCTAGGGTGATATTTTACTTTTGATTGTATTTAGTGAAATTTGTATGCCCAATGGGCCAAGGGAAAAAATTTGGGAGTATCCCATGGAAAATAAATCACCTGCGCAGAATTTTTTTAAGTACACATGTCATGACTCAATCTTGAACACTTATGAGGAGTGTTAGGAGAAGTGGTTTATGAGAATTTTCTAGGAATTTGAGGGAGATTGGTGCATACCATGTGAACTACCTAGTTTTTTGAAAGGATAATCAGAGTTTGCGACATACTAGCATTTCATCCTAGGAAGATTTTTCATGAAGATAGGTGAGAAGATCCCATGGTGTAAGTTACCCTTCGCTTTCATTGCATGTTATTTCAAAGATTCTATGAAAAGGTTACACAATGTGCACAAGTTTTGACTTTTGATGCTCATAAAGTAGACATAGACATACATATTCTATGCGTAATGTATGTATGGCCCAACAAGGAGGTGTATGTGGAATGATGGAGATAGATAACATTGATATAACTATGGAGTCACTAGCCATAGGGAAGATTGAACCTGCACATGTATACATTTAACCTAAGGCCGCAGTTCAAGGATGGAAATTTGATTATATGAGAGGACTTGTCTTTACTAGGTCATCCAAAGGGGAAACAAACTATGGGAACAAGGGCTCCGTTGGAACAAACACCCACAAGGCAGGAAGAACATGGAAATGAACATTTTCTGAATGTCGTGGAGCACGAGGAGGAAAAAGATGACATGTTGCACTTAATCAGGAGAAGAGACAATTACGTAGAAGGCGTATATGTATGGATGTTGGTGTGAGATCCTCACATCTACTTAGGAGGTCACTACGTGTAACACCGGTGAAGAAGGCTAAGGAATACATAAAGAAATGATGGAAATATATTCTTGTCAAGGATAGTGATGAAGAAAATTCGTCACGTAGAATTACACGTGGAAATTTTTCCATGTCCTGGTTTGGAGGCACAAGAGAATGAGGAGATAGGTGGAGAGAAACCTTTTTTTGAAGATATAGGTGGTGAGAAGCCTTTGTCTTGAGGAGGATGTCCCCAGCGTAGGCATGCAGGGACCTGAAGAGGAAATCTACGTTGGTGGAGACACATATATAGTAGAATATGTTGTGCACATGACTAAGGAAATTAGAGAAGAAGAGGAATTACCTTAGAATGTGGGTTCCAGAACACAGGAGCACATAGGAGATAGCACTTGTGAGCCCAAGCAAGATGAGATGGTAAGAACACAGAACCTTAGATATCCTGATGATGTAACAAAGATAATTATGCCAAGTTCTAGAGTACTATCATGAAGGAATGGTTATATGGATGAGAGATGATGGATATAGATATGGTGACTACGTGCACCCTCAAACAGCCTTCATGGAGTATGGAGACTCATATGGATGAGCCTGGATTTGATGTATGTGAAGAATCATGTGTGTCAAGAATAATGAAGAAAGCATCACATTCTCATCATGTAACAATCAATCCAACTCAATTTTCAAATGAACAGGTGAGTAATGCATTAACGAAGGTATCTGCATAGGTTGTGCATAGAAATATTGATAATTTAGAAACTATTCGGGATTTAATAGAATATAAAAATGATAAATAAGTCGAAATTAAACACCTGACAGATGAAAAAGAGAAAGATGAGGTGAAGGCAAGTAGAGTACCTGACATGGTAGAGCAGATCGATGATGAAATTTTGAAGGAAAGGTTGCATTTGGAAGAGAGAGTGGATGAGAGGTTCCCCTCTGCTATGTATTATTTGTGAATTCTAGTTCACATGGTGTTAGATGAGGGTCCAGTACAGATTCCAAAGCCAAAGGATGTTGCATCGTAGGTGGAGAGAACTAAGGCAACGATAGCGTGCCAGATTATAATTTATGAGTTTTTGCTTTAGACTCGGAAGGATGAAATGGAAAAGGAAGATTTGACATTGAACATTTGCATATATCCTGAGGTAATAATCAAAAGAAGGACTATGGTGGAAGAGAATTTATTCCTTGCAGTAAAGAACAATGAGACACTTGGGCGTGAGGAGAGGATCACTTTAGTAGCAGAAAATTGCAATGCGCTTACAGCATCCCAGGATCCTCATAAGGAGAAGATCAAAAAAATTGATAAACTCATAACACAACGTATGGATGTGATGGAAGCGATGGTCTCAATTTTTTCCAACATCCTTAGAGTATTGCAGAATAAAGGTGAAAACATGACTATGGGAGAAATGGAAAGGGTACTTACAGACATCCCTAAAAAAACAAATAAGGTGCTCAGTAATTGGAATGAGCTGGAGGTAGAAATAAAGAGTAACTATCCTGAGTTTATACCACTTTCAGTCGATTAGGGCACCAAATTATTTGTATTATTTTTTCATTCATTCTGTACATATCATTATTCTATTCCTTAGTCTATGTTTTCAGAGAGATAAGGTGTGATAACCTATTACCAAGGGTGGCAATGAAGCAAGTGTGGGGTAATGTTGGGTTGATGAATTATAGCCTAAATACTGAAGGCGCATAAGGTTAGGGTGCGCAGATATAGGGCGCATAGGTACACACGGGGATGTACTAGGAAAGGGCGCACCCCAAAAAGTATGGTTTCGAGACTTAGTCATTTTGGTTACGATGGGATAAATATAGACATTTAGTGTGGGACACGCAAAGGCATGAATACTTGGAGACTAAAAAAAGGATATTTTGGACAACTAGGAGATTGAGCAACATGTATATTTTTGGGCTATTAATAGGATTATATCTGTAGTTATTATTAGATAATCTATTATTAGTAAGCTTTCATACTTTTGTATATACCTTATAGCAGCGCATGGCTATTCTTAATATCCACCTTATTTTTTAGAGTTCAAAATTTTTGAAGGGGAAGCTCTTGTTACCTATAAATATGTATTGATTTGCATAGTTTAGGAGAGACAACTTGTAGTAAGGTTATGTTGTTGGTCATAAGAGTGCATGACCCATGATTATATGTATGTATTCATCTTTTTTGGTTTACAATGTTTAATACAATGGATCTATGTGGTTGGATAATGATTATTGACATATCTATTTTTGGATCTTGTATGGTAAATCTGATCTTCATTCTTGTTTAATACATTCTTGCATATGGTTTTGATCTAGATATGTTTATACTTTGCTTTTGAATGGATGTTATGGAACTGGATTATATGTGTGTTTATCATGCTAAATCCTTGAAAAATATTCCATAAAAGAGGGATGCTGGTACCCTTGCACACTTCAGGTGAGTGCTCATATATGTCTAGAGTTATGTTTCAGTGTGCCTTGGGCTGATTGGTAAAATAAAAGACTATAATCAGGTTCAAGAATACCTTAATTATCGATGTGCACCTTGCAAAAGAAGAAGCGAGAATGAGTCACCTCCAAGCCTTATTTTATACAAGGGATAAGGTGATACGCATGAAAAATTTCAAGAGCTAGAGGACATGAATAAGATTATTAAAAATAAGCATGAAAAACTAGAGGGGAAGCTAGGAGAGATTTGTGGGATATGGTGATGAAGGGGAGAGATGTCCTGGAAGAAATAGCTTCTAAATGGAATGTCATTTTGAAGGAAATACAGGAGAAGGCCAGTGGAATGAACCTAGAGAGTGTACCAAATATCATGGAATCATTTCCAAGAAGGTCAGATAAGACACTTAAGGAATGGAAAGGGTTAGAAGCAGCCATCAACGCAAAATTCATGGAACTCCTACAGATATCCTAAGCCTGATTTTTGGTCACACACAGGCATACATTTTTTAGACATTATTTTATTCTTCATTTAGAATTATTTGGGGTATTTCCCACATTATTTCAGCCAAGATTCCTCATTATTTACTTTTTTATTCATATATTGCTGAGGATGGACAATACACCTTGTGATGGGTAATGTTAGGCCGAGAAATTGACTAAGTATGAGACATGCACAAAGGCAAAAGGATGGGTGTAAGGATGCATATGGAAGTATGATAAAAGTATTTACAAATGCTAGAACAAGTGCGCAAAATGATTTGCATGAGAAAATAAGAAGCACGCATAAATGGTTACATACAAAAACAACTAAGTTAGAAGTTGATCAAATTTTTAAGGTAGGCTAAAAATAGGAAAAAGCACGGGTTGACATGATTGTCAAGGCAAACTAAAAATAGACAAAAGCATGGATAAAGCACATGTAGGGCTAATAATAGACTTAAAGTATGCATGGAAGGAGGAAAATCTATTTATAGCACATGCGGTGAAAAGCTATTTATAGTTAGCGCAAAGGATAAATATGGAAATTCCAAATTTAAAGTAGACCTCTTATGGAGAACCATAGGAAAGGCATCTATTTATAGGAAGTATGAGTTGTGACAACATGCAATTTATGTATATGAGTGGTCTAAGTTTAGATTAAAGCATGTAAAGTGGCAAAGTACAAGTTCCCACCCTATATGTATGTGTGTAGATATCCATGTAAGAATTCGGTCCATGTATAAGCCTAGAGTCAGTCTGAATAGAGTTGGAGGTCCATGAATGGGCTCTGTGAGTTTAAGTATTGTTAGAGTCCTATCCTTGTGCATGAGTCTGTAGATGATTGTAAGCAACCATGCTGTCAGTTCCTATAATCTATGTGTAATGCATCATGAGTATAATGAATACAAAGCTCCTTTTGATTGGTTGATCAATTATCTTTGTGCATGTTACAATAGTTCATGTTCTTCATGTGGTATGTTTGCATGTTATGTTAACCATGAATGCAGGAATACATCTTGGCAATCAGACACAAGGAGGGACCTTGGTAGAGTTGCGTGCACTTCAGGTGAGCACTTAGGGCTATGTTCTGGGTGATGTGCAGCGCACCCAACAATATGTTGTGCTGAAACTAGACTTGCAATGCCGACATTTTAGTTCCATTGTCGAGACCTTCTTTCATTTGACTCTCAAGATGTGGCGAGCTACATGGTTTCAGTTATCCTTGGAGAACATTGAAAGTTGGATGCTACATGAAGGTGAAGAGGAATTTGCGCAAAGATACAACACCGATTGTTAATTTCAATCCATGCAAATGGGTCGAAGACAACCTATATGATGAGCTTTATGATACATTCTTCAGCTTCTTTCCGGGAATTGTATGAATGGTTAGCAACATATGCGTAGAACAAAGGAAGTAGGATCAATGAAAGAAAATTTGGAGTTAGAGTAGGTATCAGGTATTGGCTGACTTAAATGCGCCATGGATGCGTGTAGTAGATTGTTGGTGGAAGGTGTCTTGAGGAATTACACTTTAGAATATGTGATCTCTACGTATTCGTGCTCAGAGGAAGCTGAGTTCAAGTTTCTTAGCGAGCCTAGAAGGATCATACTTACGTGCACTTCCACTTGCTATCAAAATCTTGATGGTTGAACTTGGATTTGAGAACTTACCGATGGTTGGCTAAAACCCCACTGCGCGTAAGGACAAGGAAAGGGTTGGGAAGGATATTGTTGGGCTAGATGGAACTAGTGGATAGAGAAGAAAGACTGCACAGATACAGTGATGCACGAGAGAAAGGGAATTGAAGAGGCATTGAGACAAAGAGGAATAGGGTCAAGTGGTAGTGTTGGGAACCCTGCAAGAAGTGAGGGGCCACAAAACTATGTCCCTCTAATATTGGGAAAGTGTAGTAAAAGGACCCTCTCGACATCTAGTGAAAGTGAGTCTAGTGAAGAGTTGGAAAACTATTGCATGCATCTGGACCACCTCAGACCCTTAGCCCTTGTGCTTGGTACTCAAGATTCAGAAGTTCATATAGAGGATCATCATAGTGATGGATATTGAGAAGGAAATTGGGGATCACCGCGTTGGGATAGAAGATACAGGTAGATACATACTAGTATCAACTTAGGAGGCAATAGATAAAAGTATCACACATGGCAGTGGCTAGTGCCATGCAACAGGATTTGATAGTTGGTCAACAGAATTTATTTGGAAGTAATCATGTAGGCACAACATCATGACAAAGTATTGGCATGTACTCACTAAAGTAGTCCCATAGGCAAGAAATAAGGACAGAGTGTTGGTGCACAGTTTAGTTCTACCACATCATCGACCATCTCTTCCACAGGTCCACAACAGGAGCTCCAAACAATAGGAGGCTTGGGAGGCTTTGGTCCTCCCCCGAGTGGAGGTAATCCTGGTGGAGGTTCAGGGTCAGGATCTAGTCCTCCCCCAAGCAAGAGAAATCCAAGATAAGGAAATATACCACCACCACAACAACCTCCTCATATTTTCTATGAGATGTCACTCCACTTGCTTGAGTATAGAGGAGTAGAAGATGTAGTTAAAGCATGTGCATAAAATGTGAGCTCTTATGGAGAGCCAAGGGAATCACTGCATCAGATAGGAAGGCTAGTCAGTTCACGACTACATTACAAGGCACACACATAGTTGGTATAGGAAGTATGATCCACATCAAATGAAAGTGGACTATGACACATTGTTTGCCTTCTTGGTTGAGTTTCACATTCTTGAGTTTGAGCAACAGAGCATCAATGTGCTCAAATACATTAAACAGGACTATTTGAAAGTGTTTGGGAATATGATGCATGTGTTCAAGACTTTGTTGTCGAAAGCTCTCGTATGATATCCATCAAATTCAACATGTGCAATGGTTTGTGGGTGGATTGTTGACACCTTTTAGAAGGGTGCTATCACATAAAACATTTATAGATCCATGTGAGGCTCTGGAAGAATCACTATGTGCTAAAGTAGTTGGAAGTGTGGATACTGGAGTGATCCCATTCCTTGAAGCATAGATTGCAACTATGACAACTCAGTTGGAAAATTTATCCTATTAGCTTGGCACATGACACTCAAAGTGGTATTTGGTGTATAGATTGTGAAGTAGAGGGGCATATGAAGAATAGTTTTCTACACAGGAATATGTGCACGCTCTACTAGCAGCTTGTGAGATATTCCATAAGGAACTTGATGTCAGAAAAGGTCCACTCCTCCAACATGCTACATAGAAGAATGTGTCACTCTACTACAATATTTGTGATATACATACACATGATACAACTGATTACTACCTAATTGATCACATCCATGAGGCTTGTGAAATGGGGTTGTGCCAGGAACTAGTGTTGAGGGGAGTTCATAGGCACAAGGGAAAAATAATAAGTTGGAAAAAGAATGGAAATGGAGGCTATAGGGGAGGATATTGTGGTAGAGGCCATGGTGGTCACAGAGGCAAGGTTTAGTTGAGGTACTTGCTACACTTGTGGATTGCACTAGATCATTATCAGCATGAGTGTCTAAAGAACATGTCTTGTGCATACTATGTGAAAAGGGCACAAGGTAGAAGACTTGTCCAATATTTATATGCACACATGTGCAAGAACAAAAAGGATAGGTGCACATAGATGATACATGTTGAGCACACTAGGAAAGGGAAATAGAAGCCAAAGGAATTGGTATTGTGAATAAAGAACCTTTGTTAGTTACCACACGTGTAGAAGTTTCACACGCATGAGAGTAGGGAAGAACGAAGCCACTCATCCAAAGAGAAGAGGTTGTGCAACCTAACTAAGTATCTTGATGTAGGGAAACAGAAGGAAGTTATTCCAAGAAACCATGGGATTAATCATAGAGATTTACAGGGGAGATACAATGCTTAAAATAGAAATGATAGAGAGCATTAGACATACTGAAGTACTTGACAAGGATGTTGATGAACTTAGGGAAGTATGTCAGGATGCTCAGCTAAGAGTATATCATACCCCTATTAGGAGAATGGTTACGAGAGAAGGTTTGCACATGGGTAATAGAAAGGGAGTGGCAGATATCCTTACATGCTAATTTCCACCTCAAAGACATGAATATGATAAGGAAATCACCTTAGATGCAAGTTATTGATGGTTGGTTGGTGAGAAACATCGTAATTGACACGGGTGCAAAGGTAAACATTTTTAACATGGATGCATGGAATAGGATGGGGAGGCCAACACTACAACCTTCTTCTAGTGTGATGTATATGGTAAATAAGACAAGGGTAATGCCCATTAGAGTTTTGAAGGATGAAAGCATCACTATAAAGGGGAAAAAATTCAAGGGTGATTTTGAGGTTCTAGAGTTGGCAGAGGAAGATAACTTCCCTGCATTACTTGGTCATCCATGGTGTTATGTAAACAACACAGACTTGTGCTTTAATAAGTGTTATATTAGTTTTGAGAATGATTATTGACTCATAGTGATTCTTATGGATGGTACAAGGATTTCACTCTACATAGAGCCTGTATTAGTGAGGAATATCTGAATCAGATCTATGTGCAGATAATGCACGAACCAGAGTGTGTTGATCTAATAAAGGAGGTATTTCTCAAATGGGCATATGCGCATTCAATCAATGACACTACGAGAATTGTTTGTGATAATTAGGCCCATGGAACATATGAAATGGTTGGTCATGAGTGTCAAGGATGCATAACAAGAATGATTAGACCAAGGACAGTTAGGTGGTTGGGAATAACCATGCTACCAAGGTACATAGGAAAGAAAATATTGAATCATTTTTGTGTGCAAATGGAAGAACAATTGTGCATATGAAGGAGACCGAAGTAATATGTTGGTATACTCATTGAGAGGAATAAAACATGTTGTGGGCCACACATAGGGATAATTTTCTTAGATGGTGCGAGATAAGAATTTCCTTCTTGACATGGTTTGATAGGAACAACCTTCCTTCAAAGATAACTAGCTTACAATGAAAAACATCTCCCAAGGACTCACATACATGCTTTTGAGAAGAATTGGTTAGAAGGACTAGATGTGCTACCACCATCATTATG
Source organism: Taxus chinensis (assembly GCA_019776745.2). Taxonomy (NCBI): domain Eukaryota; kingdom Viridiplantae; phylum Streptophyta; class Pinopsida; order Cupressales; family Taxaceae; genus Taxus; species Taxus chinensis. The sequence goes on along the minus strand of JAHRHJ020000033.1, from coordinate 65,876 downwards.
GGTCCATAAGTTTTATTCCACCTTGTGTGGTTGTGCATGTGCGTGGTACATACATGTTGAGCTAAAGTAGGAGACTGCCAATTGGAAAGATATGACATCAGGTATGACACACACTTTTAATTATTTTTCATCTAACCTCCTAATGCATAAGGCATTTACAGTTGATGAACACATCACTTTGGGGATAGCATGAAAGGAGTGAAGATCTTATAACTCAATTATATGGTGAGACTCTCCCGCTCGAGTGCACCAAATGAATGTGCATGGCTAGAGTTGATGAGAATTTGTTAGACTGTGCTTGGAAGGAAAAAAAGGAAAGCTAGTGTACCTGATTGATGATGAAGAGGTTGAATATTTGAATATAGAGCACATAGAGGGTGAGAACGAGGTCCTAGACAAGTTAGATGAGTAGGTATGCATACCATCTACCACTTAAGACTTGATAAAAAGGTGAATATTGGGACGGATGGCGCATGTGCCTAAGGAGGAAATCATTGGTGACTATTCGTTAGAAGCAGAAGTTGCAAAGATAGTTGAATTGTTGTGTGACTTCCAGCATCTTTTTTCTAAAGGATACCATGAGCTAAAGGGTGTTCATCATTTTCTAGGGGAGATAAAAATCAAATTAAAAAGGGTGTGCATGAGGCCTATTAGAACATAATGGTTAAGTGGGTTGGCCACCCCTTAATTAAATATGGGTCCAACATTATACTATAGGTTAAATATTTAATAATAAGAAATATTTATATTTCTATTATTAAATATTCAAACATAGGGATATACTTTAGGTTAAATATTTAATAATAAGAAATAGTTATATTTCTATTATTAAATATTTTAAACCTTGGTATATGTGTCAACCATTTAGGTTGAAAAGGTGGGTCGGGAGACATACCCGATCACCTCATATAAAAAGGACTTCGGGTCCTCATTTGACATATTGGAAAATATATATCAAAGGTGTTTTTACCCTTGTGATTAGGGTTTCTAAAGGAGGAGGTAATTTACTGGATGTAAAAGGGTTCTCTACAATAAAGGTTACTTTTCACAGTGGTTTTTTACCTTCGGGTTTTCCACTATAAATCTTGTGTCATTTGTTATTTACTTTTTGTAAGTATTTCTTTATTTGTTATGCAATATAATGTGATGTTTATTGATTTAATATTACATAGTTTATTAATATTATATAATTTAATTGATTAAATCCATAGTTAATAGAATCCTCAAATTCTATCATGGTAACAGAGCGAGGTAAATTAAATAGATTAGATCAAATGTTGTTGTATTTAATTTATTTAATTTTGTATGGGTTTTTTCAACCAACCCGGAAGGGTATTTAAAAATCATCGGGCCCCTTCTCCCCAATTTTTTTGCAATCTAAAATTTTTTGAATGTTTTGTGAGGAATTAATGTGAGTGTGCACATGTGAAAGGGGTTTACATGCATGTGAAAAATCACATACAGGTAAGGGTAAATTAATATATGAAATATTTCTATTTCTCTATAGTTTTAAATGTGTGCAGGGTAAATGTTTTCAAAGGTAAAATTCAAGAGTAAATGAAGGGAGGAGACAAGTTTCATGAAAATAGGGATTTCAAATTATTTCATTGGCCAGGGTGAAATTGCTTATCCCCTTTGTAAATCTCTAGGTTAATTTGTACTCTCATGTGATTCGAAATATCCTTGCACCTGGTAAAAATTCTCTTACTATTTTTACCTTTTTTTTTCAAAATAATATGCCCGTGTCCTTTGGACCCCCCTCTAATAGGGCTTGATTTTAAAAAATATATAATTTTATAGTTTTTATAACTATATTCTTTAAATAAAAATTTACTATAGAATAAATATCATTATAGTTTATATTATATAAACTATTCTAAAAAATTATATAGTTGTTTATATCTTATTATAATTTATAAACAAAATATATCTAAAAACTGTACAAAAGAAGAAATTCTAAAATTTCATGTTCTGGAAATACATAGGAAATTTCACTATGTTATATTTGACGGTCAAATGACCGTCCCGGAAGACAAAAAGTAAGGCAGAATGACGGTCATTTAGACGTCAAATTTAAGTTGGCCATATCCAGGAAATTTTCATTGTGTTAAAATTGACGGTCAAATGACCGTCACGACAGACCAAAAATAAGGCAGAATGACGGTCATTTAGACGTCAAATTTAAGTCAAAAATCTTTATCTTCATTAACACTTTTCAAAAATTTGAAGTTGTGCATTCTTAGGGGTTTCATCTTCACTTCTATATGGTCGGAAATTTTTTATGATAGGTCTGGGGTATAATGTCAGAGCCCTTTATAATGCGGGTTATTATTTGATTATGGAAAGTTAATTAGTATGCATTTTAATGACATAATTAGTTATGGTCAAATAGTTTCTTTAGATCTATAAATTTAGATATGGTTCTATTAATATTTTATGATCAGATTTTTAAAAATTAGTTATTTTTTTAAAAATATATATATAATACTTGATTTTTTAATGAAATAATACATGTTTTTAATCATAAAATATGGGTATTGTCTTTTTTTTAATTAATATGTTTCTAACTCAGTGGCACATTATATCATAATGGGGTATGTGTTTCAGGAAATTTGAAAGACAATGGCATCTAGTTTCTTTTGCCTCGATAAATCCCAGATCCTAAATGGAGCAAATTACAATATTTGGAAGATCAGGGTCAAATCAGAACTTATGGTGAGGAAACTCTGGATGATTGTTTCAGGAACTGAGCTTGCACCCACCGGTCGTCAAGCGAATGCAAAAAATATGAATGCATTCTCACAACATATACATAGGAGGCCCTTTCCATGATCCTGTGCAATGTGAACGATGAATATCTTCTACACATTGGTAATATCGAACATCCTAAAGAGGTATGGATACAATTAGAATCCATGCATGAAGGTACACACTTATCTAAGATTATTAAACTTGTTTTAGAATTACTTACGACTCCTATGAAAGGAGATGAAAAATTAGTTAATTTCTTAGCCAAAATTAAAAATATCAAAGCACAATTAGATGGATGCAATTGTGACTTAATTGGTGAAAAATTAATCTACTTTATTGTTCAGTTGAATATACATGAAAGATTTAGGAATTTTATTTCTATCCTAAACTCTAAATATCAGAATGAGGATGAATTACCTGATTTAAATACTTTGAGTTCTCTTCTAATATAGGAAGAGCAAGTGATGAGGAACTTAGACTCTAAGGAGAATGCCTCTCAGGCACTTCTTTCTCAGAATTCAAAGTTCAAACCACGCAAGCCCTTCTCTGATCAGAAGTTTAGATCTAAATATTCATTTGTTGATAAGAAAAGTTTTACTTCTGAACATTTGCGTGTAAGATTTAATGGTAAATGTCACAAATGTGGAAAATTTGGGCATAAAAAGGAAGAGTGTAAATCTAAGAAACCTATCCATAAAAATCAGAAACATGATGTCTCATCTAAATATAATTTACGGAAAAATGATATTTCTAATGATGCTCCTAACACTATTGCATTATATGCTGATTTATACACTACCTCTAGTTCTGAATGGATTCTAGATTCAGGTGCTTCAAATCATATGACTGGTATTTCCAATTCTTTATTTGATGTTACAAAAATCAATGAACGTGTGTATCTTGGTGATAACTCATCTTTAGAAGCAATAGAAAAAGGAAAAGTAAAATTTGCAAATGGTATTTTGAATAATGTTTTATTTATTCCTAAGCTTAAAACGAATCTTTTGTCATGTTCACAACTAACTCATGATGGTTTTTCTATTCAAATTTTGAAGGATACTTGGTACATCAAAGATAGTAATGATAATATAATTGCTGAAGGAATTCAAAGAAATGGTCTGTATATTTTTGATGATTTTTCTTCTGCATCTTGTTTTGTATCTCAAAGTTTGAATAATTCAAAACTATGGCATGAAAGGTTAGGACATGTCAATTATCAAAGCTTGTATGAAATGTCTAGATATAATCTAGTTAAAGGTTTTCCTGTTTTGTCTTCATCTCACGATGCTTGTGAAGGGTGTTTATGCTCGAAACAAAGTGCTAAACCCTTTCACTTACATCCTAAGAAGAGTTCCTCTTCACCACTAGAACTTATTCATAGTGATGTTAGAGGACCTCTTGAAGTAACTTCATTAAATGGTTCTTTGTATGCTGTGACATTTATTGATGATTTCACTAGGATGATTTGGACATATTTTCTTAAAAATAAATCTGATGTATTTGGAAAATTTAAGGAATTTAAAGCTTCTGTTGAAAATTCATCAAATTATAAAATTAAGAGGCTTAGAACAGATAATGGGGGTGAATATGTTAGCAAGGAATTTGAAAAATTCTATATTGATTGTGGTATTAAGAGATAATTAACTTCTCCCCATTCTCCCCAGTCTAATGGTGTTGCAGAATGGAAAAATAGGACTATTCTAGATATGGCTTGCACTATGCTTCATTTTTCCAGTCTTCCTAAATTTCTATGGGTAGAAGAAATGAACACAACAAGTCTACATTCTAAATAGAGTCCCTACCAAATCTATTCACCTTTTGACCCCCTTAGATAAATGGTCAAATCAAAAACCTGATGTATCACATTTAAAAGTATTTTGGTAGTCCTGCCTCCTTATATATCCCTAAAAAGAAAAGAAAGAAACTTGATATGACTTATTTTTCATGTATTTTTATTGGATATGGTATTAACACTGCATGTTTAAGGATTTACAACCCTATAAAAAGGGAAGTAACTGAAAATCACAATGTTATTGTTTTAGAAAAATGTTTCTGTTCATCTTCAAATAGTAATGATATTCTTAATCCTGTCAATATTCCTAATGATGGTTCTGGTTTTGATAATGAAAATATGGTAAAATATCATGATGATGTTTCTTGTGTTAATGTTATGGATGTTTCTGAATCTCCTGTCTCCCTAGCTAAGAAACCAAAATGGGCTCAAACTGTGTTAGAAATTTCTAATCCTATTGACCTTAGGAAAATGACCAGAAGCCATCATATGTACCATGCATTAATGACCTTGTATGAACTTGAGCCGCAAAGTTTTGAAGAAGCTTCTCAGGATGAGAAGTGGATCAATGCAATGTAGGTTGAATATAATGCCCTAATTCAAAATCAAACCTGGGAGTTGGTTCCACCTCCTGAGAAAAGAAGCATTATAGGGTCTAGATGGTTATACAAAGTAAAATATAATGTTGATGGTAGTATTGAAAAATATAAAGCTAGACTTGTTGCTAGAGGTTTCACTTAGAAACCTGGGATAGATTATGTTGAGACCTTTTCCCATGTAGCTAAAATGAGCACTGTTAGGACCTTGTTTGCTATTGTTGCTCAGTTTGGGTGGGAAATCCACAAAATGGATGTGAAAAATGTTTTTTTGAATGGTGATTTAAAAGAAGAACTTTACATGTCTCAACCTAAATGTTTTGAAGAAACTGGTAAAGAAAACTATGTTTGTAAGTTGAAAAAATATTTGTATGGTTTAAAGCAAGCTCCTAGAGCTTGGTATGTGAAAATTAATGTTTTCTTTAAATAATTAGGTTTTGTTAATTGTTCTTCTGAATGATCTATTCATTAAGCAATAAGGTTCTCACATTATCATTATATGTCTATATGTGGATGATCTGCTTATGACTGGTGATAGTCTTGCTTTAATTCATAGGATTAAAGAAAAATTGAAACAATACTTTGAAATGACTGATTTAGGTCTCTTACATCATTTTCTTGGCATGGTTGTATTTCAAGATAAGCATTCTATTGTTGTTTCTCAAGCACAATATGCAACCAATGTACTAAAAAAGTTTAATATGATTGATTGTAAACCAATTTCTACACCTATGGAAGTTGGAATAAAACTTGATCCTAAACCTGCATGTGAAAAAGTTGATCCTACTTTATATAGGAAGTTAGTTGGTAGTTTGATTTATCTAACTATAACTAGACCAGATATTTCCTATGTAGTAGGAATTACTTCTAGGTTTATGCAGGAACCTTATAGAGATCATTGGAATCTTGCAAAAATAATTCTTAGATATATTAAAGGTACAATCAATTATGGGTTGCATTATACTAAGGATGAAAATGCTAACTTATATGGATTTTGTGATTCTGATCATGTTAGTGATGTATTAGATAGAAAATCTACTTCTGGTTATGTGTTTAAATTTGGTGTAGGTGTCATTACTTGGTGAAGTAAAAAGCAACCAATTGTTTCTATCTCTTCAACTGAAGCTGAGTATAGAAGTGCAATGGAAGCTACAAAAGAGGCACTATGGCTAAAGAGGTTGTTCACCAAGATAAAGATGAAGGATCAAGGTAGTATTCCTTTGTTCTGTGAAAACTAGAGCACCATAGCTCTTGTACATAATCCAATACACATCAGAGGATGAAGCACATTGAGATACATATACACTTCATCTGTGAGAAGGTGCTAAGTGGTGAGATAGATCTCAAGTTCGTGTCGACTGAAGAGTAGGTTGTTGACATCTTCACAAAGCCCCTGAGTGCTGCAAAGTTTTGTCACTTTCATGAAAAACTTGGATTGTCAGAGTTTCCATTGAGGGGGAGTGTGCATGACAATGTCACCTCCTAATGGAACTTGGTATTTGTAAAATGAAAAATGCATTGTAAAAGACCTTCGGGCATGTGTATACCTCATTGGCTTCTTTTTTAGAAAGAAGTGTAGAAAGACCTTAATGGCAGTCTTCAGTAAACTCTTTAGTGCTATTGAGTTTACTGGTAAACATCTAGTGTAAGCATATTGTTAAGGAGGACCTTGGTTATAAAAGGCTCCTATATGCTTGGTTTCAAGTAACCTTTTACGAGAACTTGTGAGAATATGTAAAACTCACAAATCATACTTAGCCACTGATCATGGGATGATCTTTGGGATTCCAAATCCTTTTGTACCAAAAGGTAAATTGAGTATGATGAAGGTGTTATAATTCCTTCAACCTATATGCTAGCCTAAAACCTTTATGGTTTAAGGATTGTAAATCTTGTAGTGTACCACGGGTAGGTAATCTATTGGCATATGTTATCCCACTTAACATTAAGGGGGAGTGTTAGAACATAATGGTTAAGTGGGCTGGCCACCCCTTAATTAAATATGGTTCTAACATTATATTATAGGTTAAATATTTAATAATAAGAAATAGTTATATTTCTATTATTAAATATTCAAACCTAGGGCTATAATTTAGGTTAAATATTTAATAATAAGAAATAGTTATATTTCTATTATTAAATATTTTAAACCTTGGTATATGTGTCAACCATTTAGGTTGAAAAGGTGGGTCGGGAGACATACCCGATCACCTCATATAAAAAGGACTTTGGGTCCTCATTTGATATATTGGAAAATATATATCAAAGGTGTTTTTACCCTTGTGATTAGGGTTTCTAAAGGAGGAGGTAATTTACTGGATGTAAAAGGGTTCTCTACAATAAAGGTTACTTTTCACAATTGTTTTTTACCTTCGGGTTTTCCACTATAAATCTTGTGTCATTTGTTATTTACTTTCTGTAAGTATTTCTTTATTTATTATGCAATATAATGTGATGTTTATTGATTTAATATTGCATAGTTTATTAATGTTGTATAATTTAATTGATTAAATCTATAGTTAATAGAATCCTCAAATTCTATCATGATGCATTGCAATGCAAGCCTTTCAAGAATTTATCCATAATTTTCTTCAAGTATATATGGTTGATTAGACTGTGTATAGGTTAGTAAAGGACCATTGTGACTATTTAAGCCTAATGTTTTAAAGATGCAAAGAAATGATTATATCTCTAAAAATTAAAAATTTCATCTTTGTTACACCATTTAGTACGTTTTTGGTCCATATAATCTAAAAATAAGGACATTAAGTTGATCCGGAAAAGATAGCAATTATATTGGGGTTAGAAGATCCAACTAACTAAAGTTATGTGCGTGGCTTTCTTGGGAATATAGGTTATTATAGTAAATTAATCAAGGGTTATTCCAAGATAGTTTTGTGACTACAAGAACCATTGAATGCTAAAGGGAAATTCTATTGGAAGGATGCACGACAAGTATTTAAGAGTTGAAAAAAAGATTGACCACCACACCTATCCTTCTCTTCCCAACATGGAATTTTCCTTTTCATGTCCATGTGGATGCATCTGGTACAACAATTGGAGTTGTGTTATCACAAGCTCTTGAGACGTAAGATATGGATCATCACATTTGTTTTACAAGTAATAATATAACACCTATAAATCAAAACATATACCACTACTGAGTGTGAGGCATTGTCTATGGTGTATGTGCTACTCAAATTCAAGAAGTATCTTTTTGTAACTTTGTTTATATTTTATACTAACCATATGGCACTAAAGTATTTGGTTAATAAGCTAGTATTACAAGGCTACATATGTAGATGGATTATCTTGTTCTAGGAATTTGAATTTTTGGTGATCGTGAATCCATGAAAGAGTAACCTAGGACCAGACCATCTTTCATTCATCAATTATGGTGAGGATACGTAAAGTATAGAAGATACAATACCAGATGCTTAGTTTTTTAGGTTACAATGCATTCATAAATACTCAGAGGATATAGAAGTGTTTTTGAACACAAGTATTATGCCACAAGGAATGAAGACCATGGAGAAGAAACAACTAGCTATACGTGTTGCACCCTATTAGTTAATCGGGAAAGATATTTATAAGATGGGAAAATATGAATTATTGTGTAGATGCATATTTGAGCATGGAACATGAGGTAGGAAATAATGGAAGAGGCACATAGTAGGATCGCATGAGGACATTATGCTATAAAATCCACTGCGCGTAAGATACTCCTCATAGAACTATGGTGGGAAATAGTTTTACAAAGATACAAATGATTTTCTCAAGGTGTGTGACCATTTCCACTGGATTGGAAAGCTAGGAAAAAGGGATGAAATAACTTTATGCCCCATATCATCTACAAAACCATTCAAAAAGTGGGTTATAGACTTTTTTGGACCAATTATGCCAACTGCTCATAGAACAGGCATACGATACATTATTACTTGCATTGATTACTTAACAAGGTGGGTAGAAGTTATGCCTACCAAGGATTATTAGACCACTGCTACAATTGTGAACCTCTTATGGGAGAACATTATTAGCAAGTATGGCTACCCATTAAGCCTTACAAGTGATAAGGGAACTCATTTTCTTAATGAAAAAATTAAAATATTGTTAACAGAGTTCATGGTAGCTCATCTTAAGACAACTCCCTATCACCCACAGGTTAATGACATGGTAGAAGTATTTAATAAAATCTTGGGCCATATCTTAACTAAGATTTGTGATGTTGAAAGAAATTATTGGGATGATAAAGTATCAACTGTACTATGGGTGTGCAGAACCACCTATAAGAGGTTGAACAAAGCCACACCCTTTCAATTAGTTTTTGGCAAAATTTAATATTTCTTGTCAAGTTCATGTTACCATCCCTGTGTATTACATGCACAAGTGGACTCGAAGATGAACAAGAATTCAAAGAGTGCATTGACAAGTTAATGCAATTGGATGAATGGACATGTAATTGCACAATGGATCCATGAAGTAAGAAAAGGAAAGAAAAAAGGCTTTGGCATGACAAGAACATTAGGAATAAGTCTTTCGTAGTTCAAGGATTGGTGCTTCTTTATGATTCCAAGTTTGTGCACTACCCAAGGAAAGTTGAAAGTACATTGGTTGGGACCATTCAAAGTAACCAAGATTTTAGAGATACAGAACATGTCAGTTACAAGTGCTTGATGGCAACATGTTTCCTAGTTACTTTAATGGGAGTAAGTTGAATCCCTACTATAAATAATCTTATTTCATTATGTTTGTAATAAGGAAATATTTCCATTTAGGATAGATTTCCATTTTCTAGTTTTGTCTTTGTTTTTGTAATAAGTGCATTCATGCACATGAGCTAATATATTTTTGAAGCATAACATGTAGAGGACCATGCATACTTTTAGTGTGGGTAGTAGAGGAAAAAGCAATGATAAAACCCTAGGTGATGATAAATGAAAGGATGGTGTTGAAGTTTCTTACTCAATGATGTATAAGGAATATTGGTGGAAATGATAACATGAAGAATAATGGGAGGGTAACACGAGGTAGGAAGGGTAGAAAGTAAGAAAACTACTTGACTTGTGGCATAGAGGAAGGAAAGTGTGTCGCATAGGGAAGGCACATGTAAGAGGAATTATATACTAGGAAAGTAGTTACGCAAGCATAGAAAGTACACACGCAAGAGGTTTTGCAGGCTAAGGAAGTAGTGTATGCCAAAAGGTTATGCATGTTGCACAGACGAAGGAAAATTGGAAGGTCTCCAGAAGTTGGTGGAAAAGAGTCAGGAAAATAGGAAAAAAAGAGTGGAAAAACTCACCTACCACCACCTACTACATTAAATGCCCAAAAAAAGTAAAAACCTATAAATAAGTGTGAGAGGTAGTTATAATTCACTTGCGAATAAGGAACTTGTGTGATTTAGAGATCTTGTGAACCATTTTGATCAAAGGCAATGAGAACAACCAACAACTAGTGTCCAGAACCAGAGCTCCTTGTATTTGGAAAAGGTAACGTCCAAATAGCAGAGTGAAATCTATAGAGATTTTGGGTTTAGAAAGTGAAGTGTGGAATGAAATCATGAGCTAAGGGTTGTAAGGTCGTTTGGAAGGGAGTTACAGAGTTAGGGGAATGTTAGTAGCCAGTGAGAAGATGCCAAGAAGAGTGGAATTTTAGTGGTAACTTGAGCAGTTGATACTAAGGAAAAAACCGAGCACGTAAGGATTAAGACTGAAGGGTAAGGGTTTCTAAATTTAGGGCAAACAAATTGCTAAGTTTGTAGTTTATAGAGTTAAAATCACACGTGTAAGTAATGAAACCAATAAAGAAGGCACCTAAGGGAAATAAAAACTTGGAGGATGCATCATAATGAGTGGTTCTCGGAGATGTAATACCCACATAGGAGGTGATCGTTAGGAAAGTTTGGGCATCACAGTTATGGAAGTGTAAGATAAGTGAGTACAAACACCATGCAACATAGGGCATAAAGTGACATAAGGGCTGATACATTGGTAGAAAAAGGCCAACGTGTTGCAGAAGGTTAGATCATGTTGGAAGATCAAGTGCACAAAAATTTGGAGAGTGGCGGCAGTATTGTAGCTTATATGAATTACCATTTTTTAGCAAGCCTGTGTGATTGTTTCAATGGTTATGTCACATATCCACAAGGACTATTTTTATTTTGTGGGTAGAAGGATTTGCATCACCACATAACTTATTGGAAAGGTTACATGGTTGAGAGATAGGGGTGAAGAATTGTGTTAGATATGCATGATGAGGTTGTGGTAGAATAAACAACCACCAAGTTACATTACCAACAGGGAAGTCACATGCTTTCAATGTATCACATATCACTGACCCTTGCACCAGAGTGGCCACACATTAGTGAGTTGCAAGCTTGGAGCCTCAGAGAGGTGGAATGAAGTAAACAAAAATTTCCTTCATATCACGCACAAAGATGGTGCATGGAACAAAGTACAACATTAATTTTATACATCACAGAGAGCATTGTAGAAGAGGCCAAGACCCAACATGAAAAAGGTGAAAATATAGCATGGGGGTAAATTTTGTTATTGATTGTGTTTTGGGAAATTGGCATTTTGGATGGCCGGATGGAAAATAATGGGAACATCCATTGAGAAGAGGTCATTGGCGAAGAGATTCATCAAATACATTCCTATGATGGTGCGATATAAAATACATACAAGGTGCACCTAGATGTATGGTAGATAAGAGGATGTGTGAATGCATTTGAAAATGAATGGAACATACCTAGGGAGCTGCCCATAGAGCTAGAATGAAAAACAACTTTGTTATTATGCAACACTTCTACCTTGTGCATTTTTTTGATAAATAGTGGAGAGATGGGGCCTTGGTGCAAACTCCTGTTTGCCTTTACAGCCAGGTACTTTAGAAGTGCTATAAACAAAATCAATGATGTGTAACCCTTGAAATTTGATGCTGACAAGGTAGACATGGAGTACCATACTTTGCACAAGACCTATGGCTACATGAAAAGTATCCTTATGTAGAGACAATGGAATTAGATGGATGGACTTGAATCCCATCATGACTTTGGCATTCGACAAGGAAGATTGCAGGGTATACATCTACTTGTGACAAAATTAAAAGGATGGTAAGGTGGTCGACAAGCATGACACAACTCTTACACCACTACCATTAGGGAGGATGAGAAAAAGGACCCTAAAAAAGAAGCCTAGCCAACTATTAGAAGAATAATAGAAGAAGAATGAGACAGAAGGGGGGTTGGACCATACTGGACCACAAAAAAGAAAGAGGATAGGGAAGAATGCAAGAGAAACCTCAGTGTGTGCCCCTCCAAGACACCTCTAGTAAGTCCAGTTGAAACTGCACATGCACAAATCCCATAAGAAGAAGGGAAAGATGAATAAATATTGAGGACACCAGAAGACTCAAAGGAGAATGGAAATCCTCATGTTATTCACATTGTAGAAGAGGAAGATATCACACATTCTAAACATGAGAAAGAATGAGTCTAGAAGAAGAATAGTAAGGAAGATGGAAAGAACAAGAGAGCAGGAGGAACAGGAGAAAGAGGAGAAAGAATAAGACCAATGCACATGAGAGGACACTAGTCCCACACACTTTAACATTATGCAGGAGACACTGTGAGAGCACATGGCAGGACCAAGACCTGGATCTTCATCAAAGTAAGGACAAGAAGACACTCACCTCATCACCCTATAATTTCATATATAGATGACACATCCAAATTCATAAGGGAGAAATTTTAAATCTCTATGGAGGTTGAAGAACTATACTACTGGGACATGTTTGATAAGTCTTGAAGCTCATGTTAGGATGCATAAGATGTTGTCCTTTGCAATGCAGATTCACATGGAAGAGCCAGAAGTTTGAATTGAGAAAGAGGTCATGGATGAGTTGTAAGGGAGGAAGGACAAGCATAAAATACCCTTACAATTTTGGTTTCTACATAACTTTCATAATTGCAGGAAAGTAATTCCTTGATAAAAATGGAAAATGAAGTTGTGCATTGAAATATTAATAAATGGGTTGTACTACATGACACATAAAATAATTTTGAGGATGTGAGTAGGAAAAATAAGAAGTTAGCCTCAGAATTGAATAAGGCCAAAAAGAGGTTGGTTAGATGTAAATATTAAGGTAGGTGAAATTATTAATAACATCACGTGCTCATGTCCTGAGGTAATTCGTGGAGGTCAAGCTTGAAGGAAACAGGGAAATTGACAACTTGGAAGAGTTGGTCAATTTGTTACTAATAAAGGCCAATAGAGCACGTGAATAGATGGTGAAGGAACTAGTGATGGAGAATTAGGGAAATATTTACAAAATAATAAAATAGTATGAAGATACTGGCATAGAAGTAAAGGAGGTTTTGCAGAAGGCAGAGAAAATATTCATCAGGTTCAATGATACCTCAATTATCCGATGCATGCCTTACAAAAGAGGAAGTAGAAATGAGTCACCTCTGAGGCCTCATTGATACAAGGGATAAGGTGGCACATGTGAAATTTTTTCAAGAGGTAGAGGACATGAAGAATAAATATAAAAAATAATTCTAACAAACTAGAGGGGAAGCTAGGAGACTTGATATGGTGATGAAGGGGTAGATGTCCTAGGAAGAACTAACTTCTGAATGGAACATTATTTTGAAGGAACTTACAGGATAAGGCTAGAGGACTGACCTTAGAGAGCATACCAAATATTTTGGAATCATTTCTAGGAAGATCAGATAAGACACTTGAGGAATGGAAAGGGACTAGAAGTAGCCATCAACATAGAATTCCCATACTCCTACAGATACCCTGAGCCTAATTTTTGGTTGCACACGGGCATACATATTTATTCATACATTCTTTTGTTCTTCATTCAACAATCTTGTGGGTATTTCCCACATCCTTTCAGCTAGTATTCCTTATTCCTTTATTCATTTGTTCTTGTATTTTCGAGGATGGAAAATATACATAGTGTGGGGTAATGTTGGTCCAAGAAATTAACTAAGTATGAGACATGCGTGAAGGAAAAAGGATGCATGCAAAAGTATGATCAAATGATTTTAAAAAGTTAGAACAATTACATGGAAGTGCATATGGGAGAAATTAATAAGCATGTGTAAAGGGTTATGCGCATAAACAACTAACTCCATAGTTGGTCAAATTTCTAACACAGGCTAAAAATAAGAAAAAGTATGGGTTGACGTGGTTGTCAAGGAAAGCTAAAAATAGACCAAAACATGGATAAATCACATGTAGGTGTAGACAAAAAATCATGCACTTGGTTACATATTTAGGTCTTAAAAACATGCTACCATTTACATGATTCCTAAGAAAGAAAACTAGTGGTTGATAACTATCTTTTGCCTCTTTTCTTTGTCTTTTGTTTTCTATTTGGTCTTTCACACCCTACAGCCCAGTTGGAATTGAAATTATTTATATTTTATGGATTCAAACACCAGCACCCAGCCAAAATAGAAGCACCAAGGTTCTCTTATCCCTTCTGGGTGCCCCTGAACCTTTCTTACCTTACTCACTCTTTTTGGGTCTCTTTTATCTTTTGGGCATCTTTTTCACTTATGGCTCAGCCTTCCAGTTGTCAATTACAAAATTCAAACAAGGGAATCATATAAATACATAGTTATGTGTTCAAAATGAGGGACCAAACACTAAGCATTGTTGGTAGTGACAAGGACTGAGATTGGGGGTGAATCAATCCCTAATAAAACCTTTCACTCTAAATTTCAAAACATCAAATACACATCCTCATGGAAGAAAAGTATCAATGTATTATCACAAGAAAATACACTTCACCATGAAACATACTCAAAGAAAGGATCATATGATATACACAAAACCACTTTTTATTTATATTCAAATCAAATAACCACTCTTTATTTATATTTAGATCAAATCATACTGAATTGATGTCTTCAACAATAGTCAACAAGATACAATCAAGAGCTACCAAGACAATCAACCTTGTCTCATGAATACATGTGAAGATATAGTTCTTTGCAAATTCCTTCAACTTAATTTCAAACATGAAAATACTTCAGAAACCTGTAATGACATCAATCATGTTATGAAATTAGCATTTAAACACAATACATCAAATTTTCCCTCCTTCAACACATCATCAAAGAAACATCACCATATTTTCTTCGCTGAAATCCTCTTCATTAAAACACAACTAGCTACTAACTCTTGGAGAACAAACAGATTTACACAACAAAATAATAATATATTCTCAATATATTTCACATAATACAATAGCCTAATATATAGGCTAGAGTTTCCCTAGAATTTAGGAAACTAACTCAACTACAAAATCTCAACCAAGCCTAATTATGTGGGGTGAGAATAACTCACGTAACCCACACATAACAATAATAATATATTGTTGAAACAATATATTATAACATCTCTAACAATAATCTCTCAACAATAATAATTACACACGTAATTATTATTCACACACATAAATATGTGAAGCACTATATAAATATTTCCTAACATTCCCCCCCTTAGTGCGAACATGGGGAAAACTTGCCTTTGTACTTGCACTTGCTCATGATCTGGTGATTTTCACAAGATGATCACAAACCTCAGGGATGGTTTTGCAAACGGTTGACCAAAAACCAAGAATGGTGCTTTTACAATTGGTTTACCACAAACCACAAAGTGATGGTTTTGCAAATGGATTACCAACAACCAAGAATGGTGGTTTTGCAATTGGTTTACCACAAACTACAAATGAGGGTTTTCAAGTGGTTTACCTACAACCACATCATGAGATGCCAAGTACTATTCTCAAACCCTCATCACATCTCACTGCAGGGAATAACATAGGAAATTCTGCTGACATTTGTTGCTCATACATACATAGAAAAAGCTGACATACTGGAAATGGAAAATTGGAATGATGTTCCCCCCCTCAATGTGAAATTTCCACTTATTAAAAACAAGATCACTGCAAACTGAGGCACACCACACTGGAAGCACTAAAATCAAACTACACACACACATGTCACCAAAGCTGATATGTGGCCTCATCGTTGGCAACTGACGAGAGGTCGTTGAATGACCTCCAACCTCCGATGCCTCCTACCTCTGGTTTCATGCTCAGAACAAGAATTCTTCAGAACCACTATCTTCATTTACTTGTTCTTCCTCATTCTATGATCTTTCTTCAGTAATAAAGTTGGCCTCAATTCCTTTGAGTTTTCCACTAAGTATATCTTGAGCTCGAGCTCTACAAAATGAAGTTGTATGCCCCTTTTTCTTACAATAGAAACATTCTCTTTCCTCTTTATATTTAGAAAAAAAATTGTTCTTCCTTTTTCAATACATTGTTGTTTCTTCTTCTACATCTTCTTTGGTCCGTTTTTCCTCAGCTAGGAGAGCTGATATCATATCTTCCAATGAGTTTAAGTCTTTAGTAAATATCCATGTAGAATTTAAAAAGTAATTTGTTTTTATTAATTTTTAAATATAGTGTAAATTGGGAGCAATATCAGTTAAAGCTGACTCCCCTAAGAGTGCATTTTCGGTTGAAACCGACACTCTAAGATATAATGGACATTCCACTAGAAAAATTCAATGGTCTCAATTTTCACACATGGAAAGTCAAGATCCAGATGCAGTTGATGAACAAAAATCTTTGGAGAATAATAGATGGAAAAGAACCAACACCTTCAGATCCGACCAGATTGGCAGAATGGGAAACACGGGATGATAAAAACAAAGCCATTATTGGCCTTGCCCTTTCGGACTCTGAATTACATTATGTTGATCTAGATAAAAACTCGAAGGACATTTGGGATAATTTGAGCAAATTATTTGGTTCAAAAGCAGTCAATGTAAAGTTTTCTCTAAAACTTCAGTTGTTCAAGCTCAAAATGAGTGATGGAGATACAATGTCTAGTCACATCAACAATTTACGATCTCTTCTGAGACAACTTGCAAAAGTAAAAGCTCTGATATCAAAAATGTTGATCAGATGGAGATCAATCCAAAGCTTGTTGAGTTAAATGTAACAGTCCTTTCCTACAAAATATTATTTTGTCATTCCAAGGGTGAATGCATAATGCAACATCCCCTCACATGCACTTACAGGCCCATATTCTTCCCTCCCCAGCTCTGATACCAAATCTTGGAGAACAAATAGATTTACACAGCAAAATAATAATATATTCTCAATATATTTCACACAATACAATAGCCTAATATATAGGCTGGAGTTTCCCTAGAATTTAGGAAACTAACTCAACTACAAAATCTCAACCAAGCCTAATTATGTGGGGTGAGAATAACTCACGTAACCCACACATAACAATAATAATATATTGTTGAAACAATATATTATAACATCTCTAACAATAATCTCTCAACAATAATAATTACAGACGTAATTATTATTCACACACATAAATATGTGAAGCACTATATAAATATTTCCTAACACTAACCTAGAATGAAATTCTAGGGGTTTTGGGATATCCCAAGGGGGTTTGATTTACAAAAAATGTTTCTTCAAAATAATATAAAAGGGGTTCTCAAATATTAGCAATAATGTACACAAAACATCACTTTTATAGCATCTCCTTGATTCAAATTCAAAATAAGTTTGTTTCCCTCCTTTATCACGACCACACTAGACTAAAAACATCCCATAAGAATCAATAGAACATTCACAATTGACCCATATAGGTCAGCCTACAAAAAACCCTTCATCCATGCACCAATAATTCTCAAAATTCCATCATTGGAATGAGAAAAATCCCCTAACACCAAACCTATTTTTAGTAAAGATATAAAAATCACCACACATGTTTAAAATTACATTTAAACATCATACATGGTCACAATTTTCATGAAACCAATCAAATTATTTCATTTAATGGGCCTAGTGGCTCATTACCTTCACAAAACACTTATTTTTAGCACCTTGTCTTCACCTTTTGGTCTCAAGACCCCTAAAGATGAGCTCAAATATGTCATATGACCACTCAATGGAAATTATAGAACCTTTATAACACTTATAAATAAGTTAGAGCTCATGAAACAATCACATGTTCAAACCACATCAAATTTTGCCTTCACCAAAACAAGTTGCCTACAAAGTAGTTTTACAAATGCATATGGTTAACACTCTTCCTGACACTTTAAAGACCTAAAAATGGATTAATTTTATGAAAAATTCATTCTCCTTCAGATTTCAAGTGATATCAGACATCACCCAATCCATTTCATGCACTAACCAACTCAATCTTTCAGCAAAAAGTAGTTTTATCCTAAAAATCCAAAAATATTCTTATCTCACAAACTGACCTAGAAACCATATCAAATAACTCATAATCATGAGACAAAACTTATATAAATGTAAATATATCTTAATTACCTTTCCAACACATATTGGATCGCTTCCTAACTCCAAGTGGAAGCTCTTCAATGTCAACTTTTACTGAAGACTTCTTCTAACTGACCAAAACTGTCCTTTGACCAGTCAACATAAATGAAGCATACTTGACCATTAAACTGAATCACCATGACCTAAAATATTTTGAAATCAAGAAAAACTCACACAATTTACATAATAGTCATTTAGTTTGCAACTTCTTTGGACAACCTTGTCCCGAAATGTACTTCTTCAGAAACTGACCTGTTTGAGTGGGGTGCACTCATCACCATAAGCTATACCATACCTTTCTATAAATATGAAGGAGTCCTATACATGTTAAATCATCATCCATACATGCACTATAAATCAAAACTAGCCACTTAGGAAGAAGATCTCTCCTACCACTTTTGAGCTAGGGTTTCAAACTCATAAAAAGTTGTTTACCTTCTTAACATTCATTCATAAAAATGTGACGATGAAATGACCTCATTATTTTTTTGAAACCTTATAGAATAAATTTATAAACATCCCTAAAATCCACAAGGTCCCATGCAAATCACACAATTCAGGGTGAGCATCAGAAGATTCAATTCGAGCTGGAAATGACCTTGTTCTTGACCCTGTTTCACCAAAACTGACATAACATGCAAAATACTCATCATGGAAACCTAAAATTTTTCCCACATCACCATGACACACCCTACATACATCTCCAATCATTACCGTGTCATAAATAGATCTCAATATTTCCAGCCACTTATACTTGCATAGCTATCCCTTAGGGTTTTACACTGTAAAGGCTAGGGTCAACTGAAATAACACTATAACTCATCATGAAAACTCACCAAATGGTCATAACATACACAGTACATCATAATAAAACTGAATACATGCATCCATGAGCTCATATATCTCCACAACTCAATCTCATGTAATCTAACAACCATACCTGCTCCAAATGAGCACCTAAAACATGGTCACCAACCTATATTTGCACCCTGAAAACTCATGTGAGTTCCCAAGCACTCCCAAAACATCTCTCCATCATTCAAAATATGATTCTCAAGTCACCAAGAATCTCATACCACCATGCACTATCACCTAGGCTAGCTAGGTCACCTGATTAGGCTTGCAAGAACAAGCAATCCTCACTGAAACACCTGATATCATCATGAACACATCTGAATCATCATGTCATCATCATCCTCAACATGCTCTGACCCTAATCCATCATCCACTTTTTCATTAATGAGGTTTTGCATCAATGAAAACACCTATACAACAACATGCCAACAATCTCCCCCTTTGTCATTGATGGAAAACCACCTGAACTTCTCCCCCTTTTTACATTAATGAAAAAGGCATACCTGTACCAACATTTTCTTCATCTTTTTCAGCCTCATAGATCATATTTTGGTTGGAAACATCAACCAAAACTCTCATTCTAGCTCAAACACTTGAAATTTCACTCAAAAATCTGATTTTTTGCCTCTTTTAAGCATGGAATAGTACTATGCTCCCCCTAGGAAAAGAACATACACCCCCTAATCATGTCAATAAATCATGAATAAACATCATCATACCTTTATTTTGAGCAAGAAATCATCATCCACCTTTTAAAGCATGCAAAACACGACATTTCACACAAAAACTTTGTTTTTACCTTCATTACATTCTAAGAATTCCACTGTAGCAGACATGTACAACATAGACATACACTTCATGAACATGCCAAAAATGATCTTATTTAACCAATAAATGCTATCATTACCTTCATTTTGGGTAATTCACAACTTGTCAAGGCACAACTTGGCTTGATTCATTACCATTTTTGCTTTCAAGCATCACAAGACTGATATCCCTAAAGTAGTGCCTTTCAATAGATTTCACCTAACTTTGGTGATGCTCTAGAACACCATCATGAAACTCATACACATACATCACACAACTCCCTCCTGGACTCAAAACCTCCTCCTCTCTAGTAGAAAACAAAACCATTTTGCTATTTTTACCTTGGTATTGACTTGGATGAAGGACAACACAAACATTTGGCCCAGTCCCTGAAGCATTTTTAGTGTTTAACAGCCATAAATAGGTGAGATATGCATTTCATTTTAGAAACCTAATCATGCTTTAACCTTGAAGAGAAACACTCATAAAATACCTTATACCCTTGAAATCTCCATAATGCACCTTTCTAGAAGCACAATACACATACTCCCCTATCAAGTGATTGATCATACACATCTTTATTATACCTATAGAAGCACCTTTTCACACCCTTACAACACTAATTAACTACCATCAAACCATCAACCTTACCTCAAGATCTATCTTCAATTTTCAAGAGACTTACCTTTCTAGCACATGAGTTCACCTAGAGTACCTTCAAGAAGTAAAAAATGTACTCCCCCTGTCATGAATAATTTGTTGCATACCTTAAGCATCAATTAATCTCTCAGCATACACTGTATGAATTATGTCAGACCTTCTGAAGGCTATGATATATCATTTTACCCAAGAGATTCAATTATACCAAGTCAAGTGATTCATACTTCAAAATCATACTCATCTTCATCAACTTTTGAGAAATACATACCTAATAACCTTCAATGAGACTCCATCATCCTAAACATACCTATGTGCCTGTAGGTTGCACTTTGAAGCAAGAATGACCATTACCAATCATAAAAAAGTTCACCTCATCTTATCATTCACACCAATGGTTCATATGAAAAACTTCCTAGGTCATCTAAATAAGTTTGGCATCAACTTAACATACTATGAATTATATTGGTAGAAATTCTCTCACCTGTGGAAGCCTTCATATACATTGAATGTTTAACACTTACCCTACACCTTAGATTCTTAAAAGCATACTTCTCAGTCACAGTGTAGTCTACTAGTCACTATCTTTGGTCAACATGTATTTTTAGACCATATTTTCAACTTAATAGTTCTAATGACATCTCATTAGACAACTACAGAACTCAATAGTTCCTTTACACATGAATTTAGAAGTTTCTTGACATCTCATAGCCCTTCAAAATATACCTTGTTATCACAGTCTTTGATCATAGTGTAGGATGCAACCACTCTTTGTCAATATTTCTTGAGATTGGAGACATCCTTGATGATACTTCAAGTAAACCAAGATCCTTCTCCACATAGCACATACACACATGATACCAAAAGGGTTTATACTATCAAGAACCTTTCATTACTGTTCCTTTGCTTGACCTATAATTCCACTAACATTTAGAAACCTATTGACTATCAGCAGTTGTACAAAGACAATCACAGAACCTAAGTTCAAATAAATACAAGTGTCATGACCATTTAGCCCATATAGCATCTAACCTCCACTAAGGAAACTCACACTTACAATATCAGTTGGATAGGTCATATCATTAATAATCATGAAGAAACACCTCATACATGAAGACAAATTCATGTCCTGCCCGAGTGATTCAAACCATACCTCTGAGCATAATTTTCCTTTATAATCTCACAACTTTCTTGTACTGTGATCTTATCATTTGCATGATATGAACTATGAAGATCAATTTCCTTCCATTAGGATAATATACAAGATGTTATATAGACATGCACAAGAATCAATATGTCAACTGAATACCTTCAGACATGTAGCTACACATTTGTACAAGGAGCAATAAATAAACCAACTGAACAAACCAATCCTAAGAAAAACTTCTTTTCTCAACTTAAAACCTCATAACATCTTCACACATGAATTTACCAATGTCATTTAATGCTCATATTAATTAAGAATGATGCAATACTGTCCTCACATCTGTATATGCTCAAGATAGACTGTTGAAGCACAACTTTTACTATAAAACCTTCTACACCTTCTATGACACATAATTTGAATGAGAGGACTCATGAAGACCACTCTTCAAAAACTTAGGATATCTTCTTGAGTTCATTAAGCCAATTCACAAGCATCAGAAGATCTCAGGACACACAAAAAGTTACCAACATACCTGTGATAGTACATGCATGCTCCAACATAGTCTTGAAGTACCAAAATTACATTAGAGGCAAATGATCACACTTTTAACCTTTGTCCATATTCTTATACTCATTCATGGATTTCACACTCTCATGCATGTCTTATAATCTTTGAGAGTCATCAAAGTTTCACTACACCTTATTCACCTCATTAAATTGCACACACAACCTACTAGCCCTCGAAACATTGAAAATCATATGTGGATTTAAATTCATTCAATTTCATAAGACAATATTACCTGATTTGATTACCCATTTTACCAAATTATTTCCTTCAAGAACCTTAAAAACTGTCTCCAAAGAAAACATACAGATTTTGCAAATCACACATTCCTAATTAGGTCTTTGTGCACTTAATTGTCAAGAACTCAACTCTGTCAGACATTCCAAGTTAATTTGGAATTTTATAGGGTCTGAACCACTTGAATCTTGAATTTCACATTGTCTAGATTATTTTAACTAAAATTTATCCTTCAACACCTCCTTTTGTACCTTAAAACACGACTTTGCCTCATACCGCTTCACAAGATCACTCAGAGCCAATTAAGATAGAGATACATCTTCAATTCAAATATTTTATTTTCAAAGGTTCAAGCTCTACCATCATCATTGTTGAGACATTTCCTAATGTTTTGAGAAACATTTGAGATAAGTTGGAGGAAATAATACAACTAACTTGCTTGGATTCACCTCAACTGCACAAAAACTTCACTTGATTTGACTAAACCACTGCCATATGCAACTTTTGGAGTGATAGGTTGATAAATTAATCATCTTGATGACACATGTGCTTGAAAGTATTATTTTTAATACATTAAGAAACCTGATAGCATGATGAAAAATCCATACAAGAAACATTTGGACTTAGACAATACTTATGAGACTATGCCAGACTTCTCAAGACAAATTATTCTTTTATGACGTTTGACCATCTTCAACAAGCCTCTGAAGCACTTTTATAGCATCACTAACATTGTACATACTTGGACACACATGACTTATGCTATTTAAGCTCATGAAAATATCATGACACACTATTAGACTTAGATAATACTCATTGATACACCATAGACTTTAAACAATTAACAACTATGTTAAACACCAACTCAGATTAAGAGTATACCTTGTGAATGATTTTCATGACTCAACTAACCTCTCAATGACATCAATATGGTTCTTATATACACTAAGTCATTTTAACATGACAGTATATGATGAGTTGTCTAAATCCCCTTTATAAATAACTCATCCTCTGTATTTTTGTTAAGCCATTGAAACCATGTCCTTGTATTTCATAGTTATAGTGTTGAACATTATCATCACAACTTGAACTTATGGCATAAATACCAATTAATATATTTATGTATATTTATATTTATTTTGTCGTGTATTGTGTACATTTATTCTTATGATTTCAATAAGTTGTTTGAATGATGATATGTGTGATGCCACTCTTGGTTGTAAGCAACTTATTATATGCAGTAAAGGAACCATCTAACCATCTACAGAAACTAGTCCACAGCTAAAGGACCTATCCACGGAAACCCATCCATAGCTAAAGGGGATCACCTACAACAAATAATCCATGTTATGAATATCTCTTGGAATGTGAAGAGTGACATTCCAAGTCTATATGTGTCATTGAAGAAGTAGTTACAACTAGAACATTAACAACTGGGAGGTAACTCAACCATGGATCTGATTATTTGTTGAAACTTACTGAAGAATTGTTTGATTGATTATTTAACACATGATTTAAGGAACTTGTTAGTTACTTGAGTTATGTTTTTGATATATGAACACCTGTTATTAATTTTTTTGCATGCGTCGAATCTCTTGTTGATTTTGTTAATACCTTCCACTCGTTCTACCAAAGATATTTTACTTAGTTTATTAAACTCCTAGTTGAACTCTTCTTCTCATTTTTTTTTGTAATTGAGGATTATAAAATAAAAGGGTTAATTTTTGAAATGTATCTAGAATGTAGAGAATAGAGGAGATAAAAATTAGAGAATTGAAGATACGTAGATATAGAGGTTGATTTGTTCTTAGATGTAATATTCATTCCAATTCAATAAAATATTTGAGTTCTATTTAATAGCTTTTAGTTACAAAATCTAAGAGGGATTATCACCTAAGGCAGGGCCCACTTATGGTCTGTTAAACCCCTCCATAGTTTTGTTGCTCTGTTTTGTTGCATGATTACACTAGGAATAAATTTATATTATTTATCTACATTTTGAATTTACAAGATTTGTTTTAGCTATAGTGTTTGAAAACCATTTGCTTTCAATTCTGAGTTCAGTTTACTTTCAAGTAATTTTCTTTCAAGTATTTTAGTGATAATTATTTCTTTCCATGCCTCCAAAATTCACTGTAATTATGCATACAACACTGGCATTATTTAAATTTTACGTCCCTTTGTTTGATGATTAAATGAATGTGAGTTAAGGAGAAATATATTAATTGTTGTAAGTTAATTTGCACCACCAGTTTACCATGAGTATGACAAAGAAAACTCAAACTTTGTGAACACATATTCATACACTTTAAAGGATAACAAGACTTGGACCTTCACATGCACAAAATGACCAACCATATATAAAATAAGAACATGATAAATGAATTAAATATATATACCTCAACACCATAAAGAAGATGCACGTTAACCTAGAAAACTCCCCCTCACTCCAATTCTTTATTTGAACCTATACACCTCTAACAATCCTAGTATAGGCATATATCATCATGTAGGGGATAAATGAGAGACCTAAGAAGGTCTCAAACCTTCTTTTGGATCCTTGAAAAATTAATTATTTTATGATCCTTCATTTATCACAGAAGAATCCTCATTTTGATCAGTCACACTCTTGCGATCCTCTTGAGCACTTTGACTAGATTTTTCCTTCTTCTTGTACTTTTGAACTTGTTGATTGGATCCATGAGTTTCTTTCTTCAAGTGTCCTACATCAAAAAACCGTGCAATGTGACCTACCTTGTGACACCTAAAACATTCCACTTGTCTTTTTATTTTACACTCAGTTGCCTTATGTATATACCCATTGTAATTAAATCAATATCCATTGAACTTGCATACATACATTTTATTGTTTGATTTCTCGTTCTTACAATACTTTGCAAGATGTCCCTTTTCATGGAAAATGTAACATTTAGCTCCATATCTCTAACCTATCTTTTGCTCCTTCTTTCATTAACATTCTTCTTCATTCTTTCCTTCACATTGATGCTCTTGAACCTTTCCTTTTCAATCATCCTTCTTTTCAACCTTAGGACTACACATGCTAGCTATATTTCCATAAACACCCACACTTATATAAATTATCATGAAAAAACACCATACATATATGCATTTAGTTTTCTAATAGATGATCTTCCATGAAGTGGAAGTTTTGAATTACCTCTCATGCTTGGATTCCTTCTTTTATTTTAATCTTGACTTGATTCTTCTTCATTTTTATATGATTTGAATTAATCATCTTTGAATCCAAGACCTTTTCTATCACCATATGAATTTTGTTTTCCTAACATATTATACAAACTATCTAAACTTTCATGAAAAGATGATACTTTTCTTGTAATGGTAGATAGCTTTTTCTTCAGATCCTCTTTCTCATCCTCATGTTTAAGACACTCATCCCTCTTGATCTTCAACTCATATAGGGCCTCTTCAAGTTGAGTATTTAAAAATTTGATTACTTCCTCATTGGATGCAATCAAAGTGTCCAAAATCTCTTCACAATCGTCAACAATATGCCTTATGTGGTAAAGGTCACCCATCATCATTGTCACTAAATATATCCCTATAGCTTATTAGGATGCTTCTAAGGGCCTTATCTGATACCAATTGTTAGAAGTGACAAGGACTGAGAGGGGGGTCAATCAATCCCCAATATAACCTTTCACTCTATATTTCAAAACATCAAACACACATCCTCATGAAACACAAGTAACAATGTATTATCACAAGAAATTACACTTCACCATGAAACATGCTCAAAGAAAGGATCATATTATATATAAAAAACCACTTTTTATTGATATTCAAATCATATCACCACCCTTTATTGATATTCAGATCAGATCACAATGAATTGAAGTCTTCAACAATAGTCAACAAGATACAATCAAGATCTACCAAGACAATTAACCTTGTCTCATGAATACATATAAAGATATACTTCTTTAAAAATTCCTTCAACTCAATATCAGACCTGAAAATACTTCAAAAACCTATAATGGCATCAAACATACTATAAAACTAGCATTCAAACACAATACATCAAATATGCCCTCTTTCTTCAACTCGCCATCAAAGAAACATCACCATCTTTGTTTCACTCAAATCATCCTCATGAAAACACAACCAAGTACTGAACTAGAATAAAAATCTAGGGGTTTTGGGCTAGGCCCAAGGGGGTTTTCTTTTCAAAAAAGGTTTCTTCAAAAGAAGATAAAAGGGGTTCTCAAATATTAGCAACAATGTACCCAAAACATCAATTTAATAGCCTCTCCTTGATTCAAATTCAAAAGAGGCCAGTTTCCCTCCTTTATCTCGACTGCACCAGCCTAAAAACATCCCATAATAATCATTAGAACATTCACAATTGACCCAAATAGGTTGGCCTAGCAAAAACCCCTCATTCATGCACCAAAAATCCTCAAAATTCCATCATTGGAATGAGAAAATTCTGCTAACACCAATAGTATTTTCATTCAACCTCTAAAATAAATCACACATGTTTAAAATTAAATTTTAAAAATCATACATGGTTGCAAATTTCATGAGCCAATCAAATTATTTCTTTTAATGAGACCAATGGCTCATTGCCTTCACAAAACACTTGTTTCTTACACCATATCTTGACCTTTTGGCTTCAATATCGGCCAAGAACACCTCAAATATGGCATGTGATAACTCAATGGAAATGAAAAAAACTTGTATAACACTTATAAACAAGTTATACCTCATGAAACAATCATATGTTCAAACCACATCAATGTTTGCCTTCACCAAATCAATCTACTTAAAAAATAATTTTTAAAAATGCAGTCAGTTAGCATCCTTATTAACACTTTCAAGACCTCTAAATGGATTAATTGGATGAAAAATTCATCCCTCTTCACATTTCATGTGATATTAAGCATCACCTAATCCATTTCGTGCACTAACCAACTCAATATTTCATAAAAATCAATTTTGTTCTAAAAATCCTAAAAGCGTTATTGTCCACAAACTGACTTGGAAACCATATAAAAACTCATCATCATGAGAAAAAACTTATATTACTAGAAATATTTCATAATTATATTTCCAACATGTTATCCCGTAAAATTGACAAGGGAAATTTTACAGATAACCCTACCAAATTTTGTTCCGGTCCCTCGTCAGGGATCTCCTTGCGTTCGAGTACGTTGCAAAAATCCCTTCCTGGGAAATCTGGTTTTTCTAAACTTAGTCATTTTTGAGTCTTTTTTGGCTCGGGCGCACTTAAATCTGCTATGCAACATAAAGTGTTCATGCACCCCATTTAAATCATTTGGTGCACGGTTTGAAGTGTCAACACACCTTTTGGTACGCCTCAGCTATGTTGCAGCCTTCTCTTGCATGCGCCAAGGCGCATGCGCCTGTCATGTCCAACAATACTTTTGTTGTGCCACGTTTTGGTGTGTCAAAGGACGCACATAATCCCGTGTCAACATCCCTTTCGGTGCGCCAAAGGCACGCTTTATTTCATGTTGGCAGGCGTTTTGGTGCGCCAAAGGGCACATTCCTTTCCATTGTCGACAGGTGTTCTGGCATGCACCACTTGAAAAAGTGGTTGGCACATTTATTACCACCTTGCCTATATATATATGTGCGCATGTGTGTGTGTGTGTGTGTGTGTGTGTGTGTGTGTGTGTGTGTGTGTGTGTGTGTGTGTGTGTGTGTGTGTGTGTGTGTTTGCACGCCCAAAATGTCATTTTCATCAGACAAAATCACATGATTATTTGATTTTGCCTCTGCATCCTGTCAACCTCTGCCTCATTGTTATTGAATCACATCGTGGACCTAGTTTTCACACCTCTCACTCTTATTATAATCCTGGTAAGAGGTCCCTTATCTGCTTTTATGTGATTGTGTTGATTTGGTTTTTGGCTGCTTGTTTATGGAGATTGGATTTAGATAAATCTGTTGAACCATGGAACTCTCTCCCCCTTACGTGTTTTATCTATCCTTCCCCATTTGCTTCCCCCTCTTTCAAGATCTGCTGGTAAAGAGGACTGTTATCATGAAAGGAACTTGCTCTGAAACCCTGCAAAAGAAGCTTAAACCATTATATCTCTCAAACCAATATTTCAAATGAAAGAAAGGAAGAGGGGTTGAACCATAGTGAAAACACTATATTTTTCTCCTCTTGGGGTGCACCTACCACCCCATGTAACATTGATTAATAGTTGTGCACCCCCATGGCGCATCTGTTCCCCCTGCTTGCACAAGCATTTAGAACTGCTGCACGTTCAATGGTGCACCCATCTTGCCTGCTGCATCATTAAACTTCTGCACCTTCAGGGATTGCCTCTTCCATATGCTACAAGCACTGAAATTGCGCACACCAAAGGTGCGTCAACCTTCCTTACTGCAACACTTGTTAAAACTTGCGCCATTGACGCACCCTGTGTCCATGTAGACACCAAGCTTTATTTGCGCCAAGGGAAAAATTCGTGAACGACACAAGCGCATCCCATTATTACAACAACATTCATGTTGTGCAGACCTTCCATGTGCCATGCCATAGTTTCCCTATGGTGCATGAAAAGTTCCTGTTACACACTGTTCCCATGCGCCAAAGGGCGCACCAAATCACAATGTAACATGAAAAGCGCTATGCGCCTTTGGCGCATCCTGTACTCCATGTAACATGAAAAGTATCCATGCACCCACTACTAAAATGCACTCTGCACTATGCATGTGTCATGCGCACTTTGGCGCCAGTTTAACCTTTGCAACAACCTCTTCCTATGCGCTCTAACCTATTTTAGCCCTATCCAGCTGTAATTTTCCATGCGCCCTGAGGCCTTTAAAATATACTAACTCTTTCTTCTGCTCAACGCTTCCAATGGAATATCAAATAGCTAATATGAACCTTCTTCGCATTGGGTTTCACTTCTTCTTCTTGTAGATCAGCAATAATTGGAAATGAGTTCGAGAGTTACATATGTCAACATCAAGCAAGAGACCTACCAAATCTAAGGGCAAAGGCCAAGCTCACAGAGGAAGAAATGAAGTATAAATATCAGAGGGTCATAGATGCCACGAATCCCAAGCAGAGTGTGACCTAGATATCAGAGACTTAGAACTTGGTCACGTATCGATATGGAGGATTTCTGGGCTAGAACCCGGAAGGTCACAAGAAGTCCGTAGATGGACAAACTGATGGGCAGTGGGTTGCATTTTGCTGGAGGGATCCTAGTTAGTGCCGGTGAACAATGAGTTCATAATAGTAGTAGCCCACTGCTACAACAAAGACAAAAGATGTGTCACATAATGAGTAAGGGCAAGGTCAGTAATCAACCTCACTGCCCGACACTTCGAAATAATGCTTGGCATTCCCTCATCATCGGCACTTTGTGGCCGTAAGCCTGGAAGATTGCATCAAAGCTTTGGATGATAATGAGGATCAGTGTATGCAGTTGATGAACGAAGTATACCTGAAGAACAAGAAGGAGGTGACAAGATGGCCACAAGTCATTCATCGAAGTGACTTTTTAGAGGAACTCAGTGATACAATCACGTTCTTGAGTAGAGTGTCTTCGGGCTGTCCTGATGCCCACTACTTTCACAAGTGGATGTTGAGGTACTTAGAGACGATGAACAAAAATGTTCCTAGATCAACGCTTTGAGTGGGCAGAGATCACAAGCAACACCATATCTAAACAGCTCCAACAACTCGGCACAACAGGGGGGTATTCTATATGAACTCCTATGTAGTCTATGCTGCGGCCTCAGAGAGAGGCTTATCCAGGCTTTGATGCCTAGTGCGGGGTTTGGCCCCAAGTTAAAATATATGAATACTATCCAGAACTAAAGTTGGAAAATAGTATCCCCCAGTTCATAAAAGATCAACGATGCCTTCTTCTATCGACATCATTTGTCTTCTAAGGCCAAATATGACTCACGGTCGTACGACCAAGAGTATCATAGTGGCAGCTACAGAGAAACGGGGGAGCCTTGTTCACTCAATTCCCCACCTTCACTTATCTGAGGTCAGTTAACTTCTTTGTGGAGAGCCAACCAAACTACCGAGATATCCCGGCCCCAAGTTGATCCTACTGGAGCTGTCAAGACAGCTTATCACCTATCACAAGAAATGTCTCAAGAGAAAGAAGGGTGGAACTCCTTTGCCCCTCACAATGGGCAGGTATACTTGTCTCTACTCACCATAAGGCAAAGGATATGTTCGCAGAACTGAAGCTGCTAAATCTAAATCATAACTTCCCAGCAAGGCCCACTTTTGACCCAAGAAATTGTCTCCCTAGGGCCAAAGCTCGATCTGATCCACATCCCTCAGATCGAGGACATTTATATCGACATATATCCATGAGGTCGAGCTCAGGAGGAAGGATTATTCTTGCACTTGGCCTTGGCCGAAATCATCTAGTACGGTGTGGCCATCGTCCCAAAAGGCTATAAAACTACAGAAGCAAGAAGTTGATCAAGTGTACCTAATGACACGGGTGGGGATGATTGGCCTTTCTCTATGCCATTGACAGAAACTAAAGTTCCTTAGACAATAGAGGAAAGGGTCAAGAAAACTCTGTGAAGAACAGAGCATTAGTGCCGGAATTAATGGTCTCATTTACCTCGGAGTAGATTTCACTACATCTCCATTGGGCAACGCACCTTCACAATCGGGAAGAAGATAACTACCAAAGGGCAAGGGTTGAAAGGCAAAGAGGGTGAGTCAAGCTCCACCCAAGAAGAAAGCTCCTGAAATTCCTCCTTCCGTGGCACTCCGAACAGGTTGAATATCCCAGGTCACAGCTTAGAGAGAAGAAGCAGCGGAAGATGTTCCGATAGGCACATCCACTCAAGATGTTGCCATTGCAACTATAACTGATGAGGTCCCTTCTGTCCCTTCTCCTCCTCCTCCTTCCCCTCCTCGAGTGACCCAACCAACCATTCCTTTGGTCATGTCCTCTCCCCCATCTTCTATTGTTCCCCCTTCTTCATCATCCATCTTCCCTTCTCTCCCGGAGCTGTCCCCCACCATTTCTTCCCTCATCTCTCAGGCTCCCTTCCATTCCTATGTCTACCGTAGCTTGCAGTATCCCTTCCTCATGTGGAGCACTTCCTCCGCTATCCCTTTCCATGCTGCCTGCCAAGTGTCTCCATGTTTTTCCCTTCTACTACTGCAGCTGCCTCCCTTTTCCATGTCTCTGGTCCTTCTCCCATAAGTCCGGTCCTGGATCTCCCAGCAGCTTGAGTCAACATAAGAGGAAAGTTCCCATCGCACCGATGGACTTCTCCAGTCATCCCATCAAAAGGGGAAAAGAAGCAGAAAGTCTATAACCCGCTTCTCTCAGAGTGCATGTAGGGGAGAGAGTAATGGAGATTACATACCCCAATCCTTTGAAGGATAAAAAGGATCTGTCTTCAATAGATTACACTAGTGACTCAAGTCGCAATGGGGACATCTTCAGAAAGTCCTGCAAGGAGGAGGCTCATATCTACAGTTGACGCCATTTGTCAAAAAGCTCCAGGAGACGCAAAGGAAGAGAAAAGGCTGCTAAAGGAGCAAAATAAACATCTTCTCCAGGCCTTTCAGAAAATGGGCGGTGTGCCTCCTATAACTGCCACTGAAACTCCTAAGCCTCTGAGTCAGGATAAAATCAACGAATATGCCAAAGATCGGCGAGCAGGGCATGGCAGTTTCCACCTGGAGGAGCCAAATCCTCAAGGAAAGCGAGGGAGTGATCGTTAAGTTCATCGGACTTATATCAGAATATCAATAAGGCGAATACAGAGAACTCCAAGCGTGATAGCAGGACCCATCTCTGAAGAGCTGGATCATGCCAGGACTGCAGCACGAGACCTTTCAGACAAATGCTCAACTATTCAGTCGAAGATTTAGTCAAGTTCGGTGTCTTTGGACACCCCAGAGCTCTCAACAAAATCCTTTCTACTCTGGATTATCGGGTGGATCAGCTGGAGTTCGTCCTGGAGAATATCGACAAAGTCAAGGAGGAAGCCCTTGATGCCATGCATCAAATGGAGTGAAATTGTCCTAAGACATGTCGCCAGGCTTGTTCACTTCTTCCTTTCGCCTTAAGGTTAGGGTTGAGGAAACTATTCAAATCTTTAAGGAGATCGCTTCTCACAGGGGTTGGGGCCAGAGGTCACGTTCGACGCCGAATCCATCAACAACTTGTTGGCATGTTGCGACTTCATTGGGTACCTGATAGAAGTGGAAAATGACTTATTCAAAACTCCCAGAAAAGCTCACAGACGAGTGGGAGACCTGCGAAGGAATCAGCGATCGACACAAGGATCCTTCTCTAGGATCAACTTCAACCCATGATTATCAAATTCATGGAGTACCGTGCCCAGTTCCACATCTCATCACCTGAGCAGCATCAAAAGCAGGATATCCCCTTTTGACCGCAGGATGATGACGATGAATAGCTACTTCTTCTTCTTCTTCTAACTCTTCTCCGAATTTCTTGTTGGAATATCTAAAGTGTGTTGACACAAACGATGACATCATCCATGTTGCACCATGGGATGATGTCACCCACCAAAGTTGTAAAAAGTCAACAAATGACTTTGTAGATCTATTGTAAGATATTTTTGTAATTAGTTGGTTGGTTTGCTTTTGTCCTTCTTTTCTTCTCCTCCTTCTATATATACTTGGAATACTGGTTGTATTCAGTAGTGGATATTTTTTAGATGAAAAATAGAAGTGAGGAGAGAAAGATGCTTTGTAGCTTTCTTGTAACAGAAGAAAATATTAATACAAATATTAAGACTTTGTGCTAAATATGCTGTGTTATGTGCATCTGATCTTTCTTATGTCAGATATGCATGCGTTTATTCTGTTGGATTCTATCTCTACTTTTTTGTCATTTGTTCATCGGTATTTCTTTATTCGTTTATGCAAGTAGGTTTGGCTCTGTTTACTACCAACCAAAAACATAAACCCTCCGACCTTTCTACTTTGGAATTCATTTCATTTCTCCCTTCAAACCTGATCCTCTCTTTATCCTCTCTTCCATTCCTTTCTTTTCGCAATTGGAAAAACCTCTACTGAGATGAGATCCCAAACCCCCGGAGGCGGAATATTGTGAGACTTGCACAGGTTCCAGCTGGTAGAATAGCAATAAACCAGTTTCACTTTGCTGACTCAAAGAGGGGCTATGCCCTGCACACTGTTGGCTCGTTTATCCATAGATCTACCCTAGAGATAGATTTTCAAACCAACAAGACAACTCTTGTATATATATATATATATATATCTAAGGCCCAAGTTGGAAAATGGAAAGTATGTTGAAAACAAGTTCACGCTCCCTGGACCGCCTAAGGGGAAACATACAGTGGACACACTGCAAGATGAAGAGGGCACTTTTCCCCTTGAAGATGAAGAAGAAGAATCACCATGACCTAAAACCTCTTTGGACATAAATATAAACTCACATACATCACACAATATCCATTTAGTTTGTAATTCCTTTGGACAATCTTGTCCTAAACTGAATTTCTTCATAAACTGAACTATTTGAGTGGGGGGTCCATTCATCATCATCAGCGCTTTACCATACCTTTCTATAAATATTATGGAATTCTCTACATGTTCCAATCATAATCCATGAATAATGAATCAAAAATGGTAACTTAGGAATAAAATCTCTCCTACTACTTTTAAGCTAGGGTTTCAAATTCATAACAAGTTGTTTACCTTCTTAACATTCATTCATAAAAATGTGACGATGAAATGACCTAATTTTTTTTAACCTTATAGACTCAATTTAGAAACATACCTAAATCCACAAGGTCCCATGCAAAGCACACAATTCAGGGTGATCATCAGAAGAACCAATTTCAGCTAGAAACGACCTTGTTCTTGACCATGTTTCACCGAAGCTGAGATAACATGTAAAATACTCATCATGGCAACCTGAATTGTTTCCCATAGAACCATGACACACCCTAATAGAATCTCTAATCATTATAATGTCTTAATAACCTCTCAATATTTCCATCCGCTGATACTTGCACAACTAGTCCTTGGGATTTTTACATTGTAAAGGCTAGGGTCAACTAAAAGAACACTATAAATCATCATGAAAACACTCCATGTGGTCCTAATATACCTGATACATCATAATAAAACTGAATGCATGCATCCATGTGATCATTTATCTCTACAACACATCTTCATACCTCCTAGCATCCATATCTTCTCCAAATAAGCACCTGGAACATGGTCACCAATCTGTATATGCACCCTAAAACCTATTTGACTACCTAGACACTCTCTAATAATGTTCTCCATCATGTTAATCATGCTTCTCAAGAAACCAAGAAGCTCATACCACCATGCATTATCACTTAGGCTAGCTAGGTCACCTGATTGGGCTTGTAAACAAGCAATCCTTACTGAACCACTTGTTATCATTATGAACACATTTGAATGTTTCCATCATCCTCAGCATGCTCTGACCCTACTACATAATCTAATTTTTCATTAATGAGTTTTTAAATCAATGACAACACATATGCAACAACATGCCAAACAATCATTACTATCATCACCTAAGCATGCATTCAAAAGGCACCTAAAGCACTCTAAGAAATTCATCTAACATCTATTCAAGGGATAAGAGTTGCATTAACTATGCATACACAACATAGGATGGGGAAGCTCATTTTATTCGATCCAGGATTTCTACTACATTATTACATTCTAGCTAAAACCCACTATCAATTGCAACTTTCACAAGGGCATCCGAGGGCACAATTTCTACACACACTCACAAGAAATACATGGAGTCTAAGATGTAGTGCAAAGCTTGGTCATAATTTCACTCTTGGGGTGACCTTCAGGGTCAGTCTGGCTCCCTCTTATGTATTTTCCTTTGTGTGTTTGATGTAATTCCTGGAGAGATAAGTTATGATTACACATTGCCAGGGATGGAAATGAATTAGTGTGGGGTAATGTTGGAATAACGTGAATTAACTAGGAATAATTACTGACAGGCGCATAAGGATTAGGTGTGCAGACATGGTGCACATAGGTATGTGTAGATAGAATAGTGGAATCACGGGTGTGCATGGGAAAGCAAGGATTCAGGAGTTAGTCACCCCTATTATACTACGAATAAGGCTAAATATCATATGTGGAGTGCGGAGCATAATTTTGTAGAAGATCAATTAGCGACATTGCACACAAAGGCTATTTTTGGCAAGTGGAAGATCATTCCTTCATGGATCCGTTTTGGAGCTATTACATAGGATATTAGACTGCATTTATATTATCTAGATAATCTATCTATAAGCAAGCTCTGCATGATCTCTTGTATTTATCATGTAAGGTCGCATGGCTATTCTTAGCAAGAAACCTTATTTTGCTTGATGTCATTATTGTGGTGACAGGGAAAGTCCCCCATCCCTCATATATAGTGTACTTGATAATTGCACGGTTTAGATTATCCAGTGTTTTGTTAGAGTTATGTTGTTGATTTATGGACGTGCATGACTCATGGTGACAATATGATGTATGTATGAAGCTTATGTGTTTTAAAACAATTAATAGTGCACAGGATCTTTATGGATGGATACTTCCATATGTTAAAGTAAACCACATATGTTACTAGCCACATGCTATGGCATATAAGTTGATCTTGATTCTATGTAGTAAGTAAATCTATACACATGGTTAAGATATAGGAGTGGTCTAAGTTTATGTTAATGCATGTATAGCGGTGATTATCTGTTACAGATTTGGACCCTATATCATATGTTCATGATAACTTCTTGAAATAAGTTGGTCCATAAAAGAGGGACCTAGAGTACCCTATGCATTAGAGTTCGGGTGAGTCGCATCAGAGAGCTTTACAAGTTCATGGGTGATTTTCTAGAGCGCTACCTTGGGCTGTTGTGGGTAAAAAATAAGACTACAATGATTGTGCTCTTCTTATATCCTATATTAATACTATTAAGATTTCATTCAATGAAGCATAAACCTCCTTTTGAGACTAAAGACATAAAATTATTCATGTGTATGTTACTATTACATCATGTTCTTTAGGTAGGTTTGTTATACACATAATGTTAACCCTGAGTGCATAAATACATCTTGGCAATAAGACACAAGGTGGTACACATATATAGTTCCTAGTGCACTATTAATTGAGCACTTAGTTTTGCATGTGTGATGATGTGGTTCAATGCACTTCTTTGATTTACACCTGTTGTTGGTCGAAAATAGACATTAGCGCATCCCTGTCTCTATCCATTGGTCCTATTTTTGACTTCTTGTCTTAGTGGGATAATATTTCCTATCAGAAGGGGACACTACCAATATTGAATGCTAAGGTGTCATGTTTTGGATAACTTTTATCCATATCTCTGGTTGAGTATTTACATAAATTAGCTTCCACTATTTCAAAATGTGTAAGGAGATTAAAAATATGAAGAATAATAGGAATAATGATCATATGGTTGCATGTCCTTATTTCATTTTATTTTAGTACATCTTAACTTCTGACCTGTTTTCATTGAAATCAACATTTCTTATTGATGATCCTTAATAATGAGCCTTACAGTATTCTTCTAGTGTCTCACATACTATATTAGGGGTTAAACCAATTGCATTCACAAAACGTCTGGAGATTCACAAAAAAAAAATCACATATCACATGCAAATTTACAGTCTAAAAGAACCCCCTCACATGAAGGACCTATTTAGGATGTTAGGACTCAGCCAAGAGGAAAAGCCAACTCAATGTTTCTAACCGATTATAAAAAATTTGGTGGGTAGTATATTGGCTAAGTACCCAACACCCTTAGTCGCTAAAGGACCATTGAAGGTGAGGGGGGTAGGCCCAAATATCATGCCTCATGCCAACACCAACACATATCTAGGCCATCATGTACCTTTGGTTATCATTGAGGAATTCTTACCTTAAACTCACCTGAAACTAGCCATAGAGGGTGACATTTTCTTAGTACCTTTTCATCCGTTTTCTCATTTCACATTTTTCTAAAATTAATCAAGATAATCAAATGTCTTCTGATGTGTCTTGTTTTCAATGCTGATTCTAAAATAATCATTTTTCTTTTTCTTCATTGATTTTTTGATTATTTCAAGGTTTTAACTAGACAAACAATACCACCAGATAGAGTCTAAATAACATTAGTGGACTACCTAACAGAAGCTAGATCTTCAGGAAGCATGATGCTTCCTGGACATGCTCTCGAGTCCCACATTTTAAATAACTGTATTAATGTTGTCCAAGTATAATAGATCAATTTCGACGACCTTATAGAGACTGATCAATGAAATCCCACATTCTCCTAGGTACTCATTGTAACTACATCAAATATTCCAGACCCGATCTATCCCATAGGTGATCTGAGGTCAAAACAAGTTAGGTGATGGACTAGTATTTACAAAACTTCTAGGTCTGGTATAGGCTCTAGGTAAGGCCCTGGTAACGCTTAGGAGTGACCTCTCGAGGTTGTCCTAGGGAATGGGTAACAACTTTCAGAGTCTAAGAATAATGACCTCCCAATACCACTAGTCACCATCGATCATTCCCAAATCGTCGACCCCAATCCTGATCTCACTATCTACCGAATCAACCGACTATTCCACTTCTAATAAATTGGGAACATCATTCCTCGTAGTTCAGTAAAAAGCTCATATCAATTATTTTTAGACTCTCAACACCATTTCATCACAGGATGGAACATGGTGGGGGTGAGATCAATAAAATGACCTCAGTGCACTCAGGGATTCCTAGGATCTTGTCCACATATTACGCGAAACCCACTAGGTGATGAGGGTCATTAATCCTCACCATTAATAATGTCAATATAGGGTTGGTGTCTTAAGGCTATATACATTAAGAGAAGAATATCTTAGGAAAGTAAGCTCCATTTAAACACAATCCAAACTTGCATAAATTGAAAGCACACATGTAGTAAATTTAAATGCACACTTACATAAATATGAAACACACTTGCATAAATTGAAATTGTTGAATTGGAAATAAATCAAAATTACGTAAATGAAACACCTGCAGGGTTACAACAATAGCTGAATGCTACAAAGACAAATGCATGTTCAGAACAGACACATTGTACTGAAGAAAGATAACATAACATGAAAAATAGAAGTTTACAACAAAGGAGATTATTACAAAAATAAAAAACATTAACATAGCACATTGATCCATCTTCCTTAGAATGAGTGGCGAGCTCATTCCTTGGAAGAAGTATTTAAACCATGCTTCAAGATCTTAAAACTTGCAGAATGATTTTACTGCAGAATATTAGAGAGGAAAGAACATATCTTTATTTCATTGGTGAGTAAAACATTGACATATCTTGAGTGTGGAAGGTTTCATTTATAATTTATGCATCCAACCATATCCTTATTTTTGGAGATACAATCTAATCTTATCTTTATTCTAATCCTAACAACTAAGATCTTCATCTCCACAAAATATGGAGAGAGATATATTATTGGAGTCAAAGTCTTATCTCACTTATTTTAGGAAGATTTACTCCCAAATCTTCTCCTTGCTTTTAAGTAACAAGAATCATAATGATTTTATTCTCCTACATTATTGGAAGGAGGTTTTTCCTCAAAATATAATTTTGACCAAATACCTTTCCCGGATTTTCCATTTGATTTTGTTGTTTTTGATTGTGGAACTTTTGGCACTTGTCTGATACACTTTTTCCTCAGACTGCAGTTCACTAAAATTTATATTTTTCTTCATTGGTAAAACTCTGTAGAAAATATGAATGATGTTTTTATTAAACACATTTCTATGAACAAAAACCTCTCTCAGATTTTATTGTTTGACTTTTCTGTTTCTGTTTATGGAACTTTTAGTGCTTGTCTTATACACTCTTTCCTCAGACTACATCTCATTAAAAGTTTAATTTCTCTTCACTGGTAAAACCTGTAGCAAATCTGAATGAGGTTTATGTTAAACACATTGCTATGAGACAAAAACCTCTCTCATATTTTCCATTTGAATTTTTTGTTTCTGTTTATGAAACTTTTAGTGCTCATCTGATACACTTTTCCTCAGACTGCAGATCACTAAAAGTTAGATTTCTCTTCATTGGTAAAACCTATATAAAATATGAATGAGGTTTATGTTAAAAACATTTCTACGAACAAAAACCTATCTCAAATTTTTTATTGGATTCTCTGAATTATTCACAATTCCTTTAAAGCTGATCATTATGTTGATGTAAGTTCTGGAGCTAACACTATCATTCCTTTTATGTAAGTTCCTGGAACTAATGTTGTCATCCCTTTTATGCAAGTTCAGGAACTAAATATGTTTTCATTCCTTTTATGAATTGAGTTCCAGAACTAAATCTGTCAAGTTCCGGAACTAAATTGCAGCTTTTTCCACTGAATTACAAGTTGCTAGAACTAACTATCATTCTATGACTTTGCAACTTTGTCCATTGTTTTAATTCCTTGAAAATATTAAATGATATGAATTGCAAGTTCTGGAACTAAATGTTGCAAGTTCCAGAACTAAATCTATGAAAGTTCCAGAACTAAATATGTGAGTTTAAAAACTAAATTTGGAAGTTCTATAACTAAATCTACGAGTTCCAGAACGAAACTTGCAAGTTCCAAAAGTAAAACAATGAGTTTCGAAACTAAATTTTTGAGTTCTGGAGCTAATTTAAAGCAACTATAATTTTTGCTTGCGATCTTGGATTGAGATTATTAATTTTTTTGAACTTGCAATTTTTTTTTGAGAGGAATCTTAATATGAAATCAGTTTTAAGTATTAGATATACCATACATGATAAATTCCACTTTTCCCCAATACTAGCATTATCTTTCCTTTATGACCTGCATACCCACAAGACTTTGCATTTTTTCCCAAATAATCAATATAATGTAGTCAAAAAAAGTAGATTAAAAAATATTTTTGAATAATGAACAAAATATATATCATATATTCTACTCCTTGAAGAAAACTGATAAGTTCCTAGATGCTACATTTAAATCCACTTTCAAAGGTAACTTAGAATGACCAAGAATAACTCTGGTAATTCTATAGCCTCGATCATTAGCCCGACACTTAAGTGTTATCCTTGATATCCTCATGCATTATATTATTATCTCCTCTTATTATAGTTTTCTACAAGCATATGATCTTATGCATGTATGTAATTCCATATATAGTTTAAAGAGAATTTCTTCTAATGATCTTAGTTCTGTTGTTTTTAATTTCCTTTCTTGGAATGCAAAACTAAGTTCTTGATGGGTGGATCTCCTATTATGAGTGTTTTTTATTTTGGCTTTAATGGTATCCCTGAATATGGTTGGAGTTAATGTAGAAATGCTACCATTCTTCTATTTTTGATTTTTCATTCTTGATACAACAAATTCTTGTGTGGACTAAGTCCTATCTGCTAATAAGATTATTGAATTGTTAGTTTTTGATACAAGGGGAAGTTCGGTGTGTGGATCTCCTTCTTGGCTATTTAATGATTTTCTTTCAATGTACAACAGGTTCTTCTGTGGATTTTCAATCTCCTATTTTTTCATTTTCTTTCTTATAAAGAAGGTTCTTGTGTGAATCATACCTTTTTTTGTTTTTGATCAAACATCACATTCATTATCTTATACAACAGAGTTAGTTTGTGTGGATCTCCTTTTGTTGTTTTTTATCTCCTTTATTTTACAACTAGTTGCTTATGTGAAGCTCCTAATCTACTTGCTTTTGATCTCATTTATTTTACAATAGATTATTGTGTGGATATCCTTCCTGTTGCTTTTGATTTCTTTTCCTGTACAATAGGTATTCTTATGTGGATCTCCTTCTG
The DNA here is from genome assembly GCA_019776745.2 of Taxus chinensis. Lineage (NCBI taxonomy): Eukaryota > Viridiplantae > Streptophyta > Pinopsida > Cupressales > Taxaceae > Taxus > Taxus chinensis. The sequence goes on along the minus strand of JAHRHJ020000033.1, from coordinate 24,211 downwards.
ATGTGTCTCATATTTAGAGAACTCAAAATCTCTTCATAACACTCGTGCTTCTCCTGGCAGTGGTGCCAAAATAACGAGGGTCGCCAATCCTCATGCCATTAATTATGTTAAATCTAGAGTTGGATGTCTGAAGATTGTATGCATTAAGAGAAGAAGATCTTTGGAAAGAAACTCCCTTAAACACAATCCGAACTTGCATAAAATTTGAAAGCACATATGTGGAAATTTAAATGCACACTTGCAGAAATTATAAACACACTTGCATAAAGGAAATCTTACACTTATATGAATAAAACAAACTTGCATAAATTCAAATTGTTGAATTGGAAATAACTAAAAGATTAAATGAAGACACCTGCAGATTTACAACAGACTTAATTGTTACAATGACAGAAGAGAAGACACAACATCAAATAATATGATCATTACAGACAAAATAGAATGAAACACAAATTATTACAGAAATAAAAACATAACATATACACATCCATCTTCCTTAGAATGAGCAAGCCATCTCATTCCTCGGAAGAGGATTTAAACCATGCTTTGAGATGTTAAAACTTACAGAATGATTGCACTCGGAATGATTAGAGAAAGAAAGATACATATCTCGTATTCATTGGTAGTAAAACATTACATATCTAAGTGTGGAAGCTTTCATTTATAATTCTATGTGTCCAACCAACTCCTCATTTTGAGAGATAAAATATGAGATCTTATCTTTACTCTAATCGTAACAACTAAGATCTCTATCTCCACAAAATATGGAGAGAGATAAATTATTGGAGTCAAAGTCTTATCTCACTTATTTTAGGAAGATTTGCTCCCAAATCTTCTCATTGCTTTTCGGTAACAAGAATCATAATGATTTTATTCTCCTACATTATTAGAAGGAGGAGTTTTCCTCAAAATATGATTTTGACTAAATACCTTTCCTGGATTTTTCATTTGAATTTTTTGTTTTCGAATGTGGAACTTTTAACGCTTGTCTGATACGCATTTTCCTCAGAACTGTAGTTCACTAGAAAGTTAGATTTATCTTTATTGGTAAAAATTGTAGCAAATATGAAAGAGGTTTTAGTTAAACACATTGCTATGAGCAAAAACCTCTCTCAGTATTTTCTGTTTGACTTTTTTCTGTTGTATGTTTTTGAAACGTTTAGTGCTCGTATGATATAATTTTTTTCCTCAGACTACAACTCACTAAAAGTTAGATTTCTCTTCATTGGTAAAACCTGTAGCAAATATGAATGAATATTTTTATTAAACGCATTTCTATGAGTACATAAACCTCTCTCATATTTTCCATTTGACTTGTTCTGTTTCTGTTTATAGAAAATTTTAGGGCTCGTTTCATACATTTTTTCTTGAACTATACCTCACTGAAAGTTAGATTTATTTTCATTGGTAAAACCTGTAGAAAGTCTGAATGAGGTTTATGTTAAACAACATTTATATGAACAAAACCATTTCTCATATTTTCCATTGTATTCTCTGATTATTCAAAATTCTTCAAAACCTGTCATTCCCTTGATGCAAGTTCCGGAGCTAACACTATCATTCCTTTTATGTAAGTTTCGGAACTGAAGTTGTGATTCCTTTTATGCAAGTTCTGGAACTAAATTTTTCATTCCTTTTCCATGCAAATTCTGAAACTAAATCTTCTTTGTCCAAGAACTACAAGTTCTGGAACTAACTGTCATTCTATACCTTACAATTTTGTTCACTATCTTAATTTCTTGAAAAATATAAATATACGAATTGCAAATTCCCGAAACTAAATGTTATTCTATTGAGTGCAAGTTCTGATAACTAAATCTGCGACTTCTAGAACTAAATCTATGCAAGTTCCGGAAGTAAATCTGTAAGTTTCTAGAACTAAGTCTGTGAGTTCTCGGAACTAAATCTATGAGTTCTAGAACTAAACCTGTGAGTTCTAGAACTAAATAATGTGATTTCTAGAGCTAACTTAAAACAACTATGAATTGTTTGCATGCAATCTCATATTTAGATGATTCTTTGTTTAAACTTGCATTTTTTTTTGATGAGGAATCTAAATATGTAATCAATTTTGAGTTTAGATATACCATACATGATAAATTACATTTTTCCCAATACTAGCATTATCTTTCCTTTATGGTCTACATACACAAGACTTTACATCTTTTCCCAAATAATCAATAGGGTTAGTCAACAAAATAGATAACAAAATATTTCTAAAGACTCAATAAGATATATATCCTATATTCTATCTTAAACAAGACTATAAGTTCCTAGATTACATTTAAATCCACTTCTAAAGGTAACTTGGAAAGACAAAATAATGGTGATTTATGGCCGATTTATGGCCTCATCATTGCCTCACACTTAATCTTATGTATGTCCTCATGTATTATATTATCATCTCCTCTTCTTAGATTCTTCTCCGTATTGAGCTTATACATGTATGCATTCCATATATAGTTTAAGGATAGACTTTTGTATGGATATTCTTCTGTGTTTTTTATTTTCTCTTGTACAACAAGTTCTTGTGTGGATCTCCTTCTTTTTTATTTTATTTTTCTTGTAGAGTAGGTTATTTTGTATATCTTCTTTTGTTGTTTTTTATTTTCTTTCCTTTACATCAAGTTCTTATGTGGATCTCCTTCTGTTGTTTTTTATTTTATTTCTTTTACAACAAGTTCTTGTGTGGTTCTCCTTCTACTATTTTTTATTTTCTTTGTTATACATCAGGTTCTTGTGTGGATCTCATTTTGTTGCTTTTATCACTTTTCTTTTACAACAGGTTCTTATGTGGATCTCCTTCTGTTGTACCTCATATTAAAAATCAAAATGCATACCTCGTGTTTATCCTTCTCTCTCCCATACCTATGCTCATGCATGTTGTTTATTCATGGTTTCCCATAAATTAGACTCCAAAAATTTGATTGCAAAGAGGTGCATATATTTTCGTATTTGTAAGTAGGGGAGATATGAATTTTATCTTATCTTCCTTGAAGACCTTAAAAGTAGATCTAACTGTAGTAAAAAAAATTACAACAAATCTAAAAAATAAAATAATATAAAAAAATAACTTGATCATACCTCTAGTTTTTTTTTTTGTCATCATATTATTAACATGGTCAAATAGTGTCGAGAAGGAATCCACCAGGTAACAGTTGATTGTCTTTGAAGAAGAGTCACCTTTTGTTTTTTGTTTTTAATTGGCCAACAAGTTGGTTTTTCTGATCAAACTTTTTTTTTTTTTGATTGGCCAATAAGCTGGGTTTCCAATCAAAGATTCTTTATTTTTTTAATCCAATTTTATTTTTACAATGAATAAATTTTGGGGTAAGAATGTTAATTTTGAAATGTGGGTGAAAAATGTATGAAATTCGGGGGGAGGGGGTCAAATATAGGCTAAGTAGGGGAGAAAATAAATGTGGGGTGTAAGTGTTGGGATTAATTAGAATTGTAGGTTGGTTTTTTCAATTTTTTAAGAAATAGAGGAGGGGGTTTTGGGTTTTGGGGGGTCACAACAGAGACCGACATCGGTCAAGGTTTGGCTAACATCAATCGGATGTAGCTAACATCGGTCAAGACTAAGGTGAATGACACTGGTTAATCGAAACCAATGTCGGTCAAGGAGAACCGGTGATGGTCCAGGAGAAAGAGGGACATGGGTAAGAAGGGGTATGTATCATAGGAAAAGAGGTCAAAAAGGGTCAAGTAATGACTGGTTGTAGAGGGGTAAGGGTAAAATATGGTCATTGGCTAAATGGGATAGGTGAGTAGGTGAAATAATGTGAAGGTAATGAGTCATGATTGTAAAGGGTAGGAGGTTAGCATGTGAATTAGATAAATGGGGTAAGTAGGATTGGTGTGATTGGGTAAGGTGTTGGGGTTAAGATGTAATTAGAGGTAGTGAGGTCTTATAATGTTGTGTTTTGTTCGATGCAAGCTAGGGACCAGCTATGTATGCAAGACAGAGGACCACCTTTGTTGGTAGAGATGTGGTTAAGTGTGAATGTGGAGGAGTGGGAGCACATGATTGATGGTGTATTGATTGGGATCCAATGCTACAAGTGTGTAGCTCGAGATCCTAGTTTGATGGTTTCACTCATCGATATATGGGATTCAGCGACCAACACTTTTCATTTACCAATGGGTGAGATTATTGTCACCTTGGAGGATGTATACAGGATCCCGTGGCTACCGATTGTGGGTGAGTGAGTGTATTCTATTTTTTTAGAGGCTTCCATGTGGCCTATAGTGGTTGTGTTTGGGGAAGCGATGGGCGAGCTGAGGTACCATAACACGAGCCTTAGCTACACAGAGATGTATGCACCCCATCCTTAGGAGACAAGGTTAGTTGTTTTGATGATGGAGGCAGTATTTTGTTTCGCCTTACTAGATGTCGAGGGTGGTATATTCCCACGAACATTGATGGGAGTGCTCGAATATATGGTGGAGGAGCGGATCTATTTTGCATGGGCACTAGCATTCATGGTGTAGTTGTATAGGGAGTAATGGGCCTATTGGAGATTGTGGTGGTTTAGTTTATGTTGCACTTTCTTTCTGCATTGTTGGGCATATGAGCACATCGTATGTGTATGTCTAGTGGGTTTCCCTAACTTGATTGGTTCGGAGGTGGCCATGGTCAGAGTCAATATAGACGGTTGGGTACCAGTTGGTGGGAAGCACATGGTGGCTAGGGCCACGTATGATGTTTCATATTATAGGCAGGTGCTGGAGGGATTGTCTGGTATGGATATTGTTTGGAGGCCATATGTTGGCTATCCCTCATATAGGGACATGGCAAAGGAGTTAGAGGAGTTACAGCTGCTCAGGTGGATACAGAGGCATTGTGTCAGTAAGCATGAAATGATACCTGTAGATAGGGTTAGATGGCAGTTTGGGCTAGCACAAGACGTGTCACCACCCTTCCCTCGGTATGGGAGAGATGACATGGAGAGACCCATGTCTCCACCATGACCGAGTGTGCCGACTGGGTAGGAGAAGTAGATAGTGGACAGGTGGATCAATGATGTTGGGGTCACTGTTAGATATAGGTAGTGGTGGGTGGCACATTTATGAGTGGCTCCACTGAGGCTAGGGAAGACATACTTAGCCACCATTACAGTATAGAGGGATACCTTATAGGGTTAGGTGGCTACCCTGCAGACACAGATTACAGTGTTATAGGGGAACCTTACTGGGTCAGAGGCACAGGTTGGCATTTTACAGGCTCATGTGGTGGCCTTACAGGCCTAATTTGCATAGGGACATGTGCCCATATAGGGTGGAGATGGATATAAGGGATAGGTAGTCGCCTTACAGGTGCAAGTAGCTAGTTTTCAGGGCCATTTGGCCACTACACAAACTCAAGTTGTGGCCCTACAGGCCTAGGTGGCAGTAGTTCAGGCACCAACACAATATTCAGGGGTATGAGTCCCATACTATACAGGTAGCTATGACAAGAGAGGGTCCTCATGGTACAAGGAAGGAGGACATGGTAGCATAGGTACATGGTCCGAGGCCATCCCTAGCAAGAAAGATCTCACAAGTTGCTGTGAGACCTATGGCACCAGCACCTCATATGGCGTTGATGGTGAGGTTCAAGGATGACCTAAACAAGGCACGGTATTACCAAGGATCACCTAATGACCACTAAGGATATACATCCCCTCCTATGTAGAGTACAGGGCACAACAATGCATTGAGTGAGAGGACGAGATCCCACACTCATAGCTTCAGAGCGTACAGGGGGCCAACGAGCCCAGAAATAGGGTCAAGGTGAGGCTGACGAGTTTACCAGAGGCCAGAACCAGCTATGGGATAGGAGGATGGCTAGAATAATACCCATGATGAGGTGGAGGGATGCTAGTAAGGCATTATACAAGTAGACAGGAAGAGGCAGACAGATGAGATAGACAGGGATATCCGATGGATTGATGACTAATCACCTGATATGATAGCCGTATTTTTTTTTAGTTTATACCAGCCTACGTACCGATGATAGTTATCGGATATACATGAGAGTTTTGATATTTTTTTATCTTATACTGGTCTAGCATGCTGAATGATGGTGAGGATGTACATGAGAGTTTTTATATTTTTGATCTTATATCTGGCCTGGAGTGCCGAAGATGGTGAGGATGTGTCTAAGGGTATTTGAGATACGGGTATATGTATTTTTGTATCGGTGTATATTTTTATTGATACACATAATTTCATGGCTACAAATGATGATATTGATGATTATGGATGATGTACTTGGTGTTTTAATTTCCATTGTTATTTATGTATGTGATGGAAACTAGGTGAATTAGGTATGTTTGAGTCAAGGTCAATGTAGGCATGGTTGGAGTCTAGGTCATGGTTAGGCATGATGGAGTTTGAGGTCAGTGATAAGCATGATGGAGTTAGCTTTGTTAGGCATGGTGGAGTCTAGGTCATTTAGGCATGACGTGTAGTCAGGTTTATTAGGCATGGTTGAGTTAGGTTGATTTAGGCATGATGAGTTAGTTTCCAAGTTAGGCAATGGTTGGAGTTAGTTCAGTTAGGCATGGTTGAGTTTAGGTTTGTATGGTTGAATGAATTTAATTTTCCAATGTTATTGATATCATGGTAAAATGATAAATGATTTGATGAAAATGTATTAGGTGATGGTAAAATAAATGGTAGGTTATGTAATGAATGTGTTGATGGTATGTTTTCAATTGTTTCCAATTGTTTAAGTGTTATTGATAAAATGGAAACTAACTAAGGGTAGAATGTAAATTTATGGAAAGGGGGGGAAATTGGTTAGGGTAAAGAGTGGCCAAGCTAACCTCTAAGGGCCCCATTCCCTTAGAGTGCTTCCTACATAGGCCTGGTGAAAAGGGGCCTCAGGTCGATGTAGTTCTCCCATAAGCTATGGAAGAAATATAATGAAGTAGAGAGAATGGGTTGGTAGGTTTTAGGCATTGATTGAGTCTAGGTCATTTAGGCATGGTTGGGTTATAGGTCATATTAGTATGGTTGAGTTTAGGTCATTTTAGGAATGGTTGAGTTTAGATCAGTTATGATTGATTTTGGTGAAAGTGGAATCCGTAAAACATAGGTGTCGATAGTCTGGTACTTATATAGGATAATCAATAAGTAATGAAGAAGGTGAATGGTAAGAGGTGACAAAAGAGCCATTGAATCCTAATTTATAAGAACCATAATGAGTCGACCATACCTAAGAGATGGGCTTATGAACATAACACCCTAAAGGCGTTGCATGATTTGATCATTCTAAGGGTGAAGAAAGTCACATGATCACAAAATGTCACATTTGTGGCAAGTCCTTGAGAAGGTAGGAAATTAGGGTAAAAAGGTAAATGGAGGTGAAAATGGTTGGTTTTTAGCATAACCTGGTACTATACGACAAGCGTGTACTTTCGGAACAAGAAACCCAAGATTGAGAAATAGGCAAGTCTATGACGAAAAGGTTATCATCTTTTCTCTTCATTTACCTTTGTGTTGTAATAGAATGATCGATGCAAGAAGTCTATGATGGGGATGAGTATATTATCTCCTTGAGGTCTTCGTGAAGCCAATCTGATGCAGGTAGCTTCTAGATATATATTATCAAATATATAGTATATATATATATTATTATAGTAGTCCTTCATGGGATGGTATGGCCAGCTTTGTATATTTGTCCTTCAAGGGAGTCATCTAGAGTGAAGAGATGTCACTTTTGAGGGAGTCATATTTTTCTAGAAGTTTGACTCAAGGAGTGGCATCCCATTTTTATTTTGAAATTATTTTTCTTTTGGACATTTTAAGTCATAGAAAAGACTATAGAGGAAGGGTCGGTTCTTGTTCGGATGAAAAAATCATAGTCCCATAGAGAGTTAACTATGAAAGGGGGTGGTTTTGAGTGATGAACAACCATGGGATTCTATCTTGAAGAAGATGAAAAGTATCCATGAAAATTATAACTATGAGTAGATCCGTGGTACATCATATTAAAGATAATTCTAAAATGGTGACGGGTAATCACATGATTCTTGTTTAGTCATGGATCCTCGAAAATGGTTAATATGGAAGGTGAACATCTGCTCAAGGGATGAGCAGATCAACAGATAGAAAGGTGATATAGGAATGCATATTCAACAATAAAATGGTTAAAGATGCAAGAAATTAAGGGGCTCATGTTCAGGTTTACCTTCAAGTGGATACAAATGATAAGCACCTAATCAATAGGCATGGGTAACGATATAGGGTCCAATCTAATCAGGAGTAAATTTTCCCCATTTACTTTTCTCCTCTTTGGTTACATGTTGATTTTCCTTCAGGATGAGGTCACCGACCTATGGAAGGTTCATTAGTGGACACATTTTTTCATAGGCATGTTTGATACGTTTTTAGTAGATTTGGAGATGATCAAGAGCATTAAGATGATGTTCATCTAATAACTCAAGTTGTTGCCAAATAATCTTAGTTAAAATCATCATCGTTGAGCATGTCTTGGAGTGAGATACAGAGAGATGGAATCTATGGAACTTTGAGAGGTAAGATAACCTCTGGTACCGTAGACCAGAGATAAAGGTGTGGCAAGTAGTTGAGGTACGAATACTAGTACGATAAGCCCACAAGGTGAAAGGAATGTGCGTATGCCAATCCTTTCCAGTATTGTCAACTACCTTCATAGGAATTTTGTTTAAGGTTTTGTTGGTTGATTCATCTTGGCCATTTTTTGCGGGTAATACAGTGAAGAAAAAAATGAGTTGAATGACTAAACGCATCACATAGTTTGTGTAGGGTTTTGTTTTTTGAATTGTTTTCCATTATCAGTGATGAGGCGGTGAGGAACACCAAAGTGACAAATGATGTGATGGTTGATGAATTCACATATTTTCTTAGATTTTGTAGAAATGAGAGGAATGGCTTCTACCCATTTAGTGTAATATTTGGTAGTGGAAATAATCCATTGATGACATTAGTGAAGAATGAGGGTTGATCTCACTAACAAGATCCAAACCTCATTGAGAGAAAGGCCAAAGGTCTTATGCGACCTGTAAGGCATGACTAGGTGTGTGATGAAGATTAGCATATTGCTGGCATTTCACACAACGTTTGACGTAGTCACAAAAGTCATAGTTTAGGGTTTGGGCCAATAATAGCCTAGGTGAAAAGGATGTGTTTAGTGACAGCTAAACCACTGAAAGTAACCTCCACAAATTCCATCGTGAACTTCCTTGATGGTATATGGAATTTCATAACTTGTAAGGCATTGTAAGAGAATAGTATTAAAACCACGTTTTATAAGGAAGACCACCCCATGATGACATAGTGGGAGACACTTTTGAGAAAGGCTTGTTGTCCATTATGTGAGTAACATCAGTGAGGTAGGATGGAAAGGGAAAGGTAGTCTGCAAATTGCTTATACCAAAGGTCACGTGGGTCAGGTTTCAATGGTTCTATAAGAAGTTGAATTCTCAAAATAAATAAGAGGGTGATTACAACCTTTGTACTGGTGACAAATATTTTAGAGTCGGCAGGAAAAAGTGAGGTATCTGAGAAGCCAGATAGGCCATGGTATCTACAAATTTATTAGTGGAACGTAGGGTGGTTTGAAGTGTCATAACAGCTCAAAGGTGGTCAAAAGTATGTCTACATGATGCTTATACTTTTGAAAGTATCTTTCATTACGACACTGGTATATACCATTGAATTGATTTACAACTAGTTTAGAGTCACAAAAGATATTAATTATTTAACATCTAAGGCATCGAGCAGTTCCTAGAGACCTAATACGAGTGCTTCATATTCCGCAATGATAATGTTAGTACAATCAAAATCCAGTTTGAAAGATAAAGGCATAGGTTCAACCGTCATAGAGGAATGAGGATAACACCTAGCAGCCACCCCCACACTGACATTTGGAACCATCAAAGAATAAGTTCATTTGGTAAATGGGGTTATCATCTAAAGAGAGGGTAGTGTAATGGATTCATCAAGGAAATCAAAGTTAGATGGATTGATTTCTAGAGAGAGGTGTGTCAACCAGTTGGTCATTTTCAATGGTTTGGCCTTTGATAGAATTTTTGATGAATGAATTTGAGGTCAAGGTCGGTACAGAAGCATAAGCCAACATGTGGCACATTGATGTTGGTAGGGATTAGTGTACATGTAATGTAAGGGGTCAATATTGGTAATGATAAAGGTTTTGTGGTTGAGTAGTGTAATGTGCAAAGTTTAATGGAAATGAAAAACTAAGGCTAAGCAGAGTTTTTCAGCATGGATGTATCTAGTTTTCATAGTCCAAGAAGGGTACAAATTATGTAATAAACCGCTTGCTCTCTATTTTGTTCATCATGATGAGTGAGCATGACACCTAAAAGAATGATCAATAGCAGAAATCTATAGGTAAATAGGCTGGTCATCCTTAACTGAGGAATGAGCTACCAGGTGCTTGGAGAAGGTATTGTTTTAAGGCCATCAAAGGATTTATAGCATTCGTAGATCCCATTTGAAGGCCAGGGAAATTATCTTGAGGAGTCCTGACTGAAAATGGTTGATAGCAGTCAGAGAGCTATGAGATAAAACAATGAATGGATTGTAACTTTCCTTGGAGGCTTCAGGAGAGTTGATGGATGGGCTATTAGGTGGACAGGCATTTTGAGAACAAGCCTTGATTTTAGCAAGATCAAATTCTATACCACAGAAAGAAATGAGTTAAACCAAGATTTTTCCTGAAAGTACATTCAAAGACACACTTCTTACATTGAAGATGAACACAATACTTGATGAGGTACAAGTCAAAGATGAGCAAAGGATGGACAGATGCCCTCACGAAACATGTTAAATTTGTTGCTTTAGAAGATTTCTACAGAACATCATTCTAATATAAAAGTGCAAAAATGCCATTATAGTCAGCAAGATTGAAGTTCATGACTCGCTTATGTCAGCACCAAGTGTTTTTGAGGAGAAAGGCATGAAAATGAGTATAGGAAGTCTCCCAGAGAAAGCAGTCTTGTGTTGATCTTCTCTAGTAATATTTGATTGAAATGAGCCACAAGCTGGCCTTTCCAGTGTAGTGCATAATCTAATCCTAATCTAACCGTGCCAGGAGAGAGAACTAGTTGGTCGATGCCTGATAGGGGGAAAAAACTTTGTGACAAGCAAGGTTGGGGTCCAAAAGTCATGTGCTTTGGATTAAAATCGGTGTCTTTGTGACAACAGATTTCTAGTTTGATCATACTATGCATCCAGTGTGATTGCACAACATTGAATCCTCTTCCCAAGTGTGGGACTTGCAAAAATGGAAGAGGAATATCCATATTAGAGGATGGTTCCTCAACTCCTCTTATTAGCTATTTCACTTGCACAATTGCAGAGGTTTAAACTCCTAAATCTACTCTAAATTCCAAGGAGACAGAGATAGAGAATGCAAAAAAGAAAGAACTAATGCTAATAGGTGATGCACCAAAGGAGTTGTAGACACCTGATGCTACATGAAATACACAATCCACAAGGAAACATAGCACAAAACATGCACAAATTCTCAAAATGTAATGAAATATCAAGAAAGCAATGATAGATATATGAAAGGATTGAGGGATTTTAATCACAGAACATATATCAACATCTCAGATCCAATACAGTACATTACAGTGATCCAGAGGCAAGAAAAGGTGCTGTATTACATGGAAAGGTAAAATTTCCACCTTCACAAATTCTACCAAGGAGGAAGAAAAAGGAAGTTGCATAGCTGAAAAAAGTGTCTCTCCTTTGCAAAATGAACTCATTCTGGCTTTTACAGTGCAAACCACGACCCCAGGAGAGAGAAACGTGGGAAAACATGCAAGGGGTTCAACCATTAACCAAAATTCCATCAAAACAGCATGGGCACCCACTGACAGACCCATTCCCTAACATTTTTAACCATGCTGGGAGAGAATGTGAGCCATTCTTCATTAAAAACGGTGGTTGAAACATCATTTATGTCCATGACCACGTGCTAGAGAGAATTTATTGGATTTTATCTCTCCAAACTCCACCAAAATTCAAAATTGACCCCATGGAATCTTGTAGATAATTTCACCAGCTTTCCATTGATATAAAGAACATGAAAAACTGAGCTCTGGATCGAAAGATATGGCGATTTGAAATTTTAGGGCAAAAACAGGGCCAAATCGGGTTGGCGGGCATAATTTTTGGACTGAAATTTCTACCTTTTTGGGAGTCATTTGGGAAAATTTTCCAAAATTTCCCCATGCTCCACCACTCTAGGTGCCACGTGGCGACATCTCATTGGTCCGTGGGCCTTTCAGGGGAAAAATTTTCTCAAAAAACTCCGCCGAGCCATAACTTCAAAAATACATGGAGTTAGGAGGAAAACTTTACCTTTCTGGAAACTTCTGAGAAAGAGTTCTATTCAATGGTGCATTTCTTGAAGGTTTTGAGTGCCTGAAAAGCAAAATTTTATGACTGAGGACAATAGAGGGAAGAAAAGGTTTGGGTTAGCCACAAAATGAGCAGGGGGCACATTTTGGATAACAATTTTGGTGTTCAGAGGGGTCAAAACGTCTGGACCAAATCAAGACCAAATCAGGCCCAGGAAATGGAATTTTTTTTTTGAACATTTTTACCTTTTTGGTCATTTGTAGAAATTGCCATTTAAAATTCATGGGCAAACCTGCCCCACCAGTTCCAGGTGCCAACATGGCAAAATTTTATTGGGCATTAAAATCGGCCCCTTCCCGCTCCATTTCATTCTCATTTTTAGCCTTTGGAAGATTTTCCAATTTTTCTCTGCTTGCCGACCGAAATTGATAAAACGTGTCCTCTAATTGGGAGCGGGCCCATTCTTTCAAATTTTCATGCATTGATATTGAAGATTTGGCCTGGACACATGTCAAAACCGATTGGATGCGCCCTAGTTTGTCCCTCGTAACTGTTCCAAGGGCTTGCTCTAGAATTTTTTGCCCCACCTGGACATTGGCGAGATTCTCATTGGCTCGCGGGCCTTCTAAGGAAAAATTTCCCACAAAAAACTCCGTCGAGTCATAACTTGAAAAATACGTGGAGTTAGGAGGAAAAATTTACCTTTCTGGAAAGTTGAGAAAGAGCTCTATCTAATGGTGCCATTTTCAGAAGGTTTTTTGCCTGAAAAGAAAACTTTTGTGACTGAGGCACAAGAGAGGGAAGAGTGGGAGGATGTTAGCCACAAAATGTACCTCATGGGGGGCACATTTTGGATAATAATTTTGGTGACTCAAAGGGGGCATCTGCCTGCTGGATGAAGTTACCAGTTGCCTAAAGCATCCATTGGGCATGGAGTCATGAGTTGTAGCCTACAAACTGATCTGAATTTTGAAAACCTCCTCTCTAAGCCACTTGGAAACCATGGACATGGAGTCTGAAATGGAATTTGCAAGAGAAAAACCAGCACCAAAAAAACTATGTACAAAACTAAAGGTCATACATGCTCTAAAATGGAACATGCAGAGTGTGCACAAGCACTTCTTTTACTGAAAGAAAAACTACCTATCCTACTTAACTGGAAGCAAAAGTGGGCTAAACAAACCCTGCAATTGGTTGTGAGAAATAGCTTCCCTTTCTCAAAAGTGGCAACCATACAATTGATTTGGCACTGAACATGGCTGATTGGATGAATGGAAAATCAACAAAAAGCTGTGTCTTCTACCCAAATCATCAAGGTATCAGCTGAAAACAAATGTCAATACCTCTTTTAGTTGCTCTGCATTTGGATTGAAGAGGTATGACAGCTGATCCTTGGTACTTTGTAGCTCATCCTCATGCTTAGAAGCAAGCATGATTGGTTGTGACTTCTCCTTTGACTCCAATGAAGTCAAATACCTTATTGGGCAAGGTATGATCCTTTGATATGCCCATAGCTCTGATTTTCAACTCCAAAAATGGAGTCTTCTTGTAGACCTTCTGGGTGGATGATGTGGAAGCAATGGTAGGACTTTTCTGCCCTTTCTCTTCCTCCAATGAAGAACATGAAAGATTAAAATCTTCCAATCTTAGTTCCAAAGAGCTGCTATAAGATGTAGGCTACTGCAAATGAATGCTCTCCTTCATGACAGCAGGCTCAAGTATTTGGAATGTGGATGATGAAAGAGAGAATGGTGGAAACTCAACCGGTTCTTCTTCATCAAAACAGTCCTCCAAATCTGACAGATACACTACCTCATTGTTGTCCTGCTGCAAATGCTCAACTTCCTCCATGGTGTCCTCTTGATCTGTAACTTGATCATCATGGTTTCTTTCATCCTCCAACATTGAGTTTGAGAGATCAAACTCTTCTTCAGCACTAGAACTCGAGAGAGATGAAGTAGAAAGAAGAACTGAAGGTTCTCTTGTAGCCTGCTTTGTGCTCAAAGCCCTTGGATCTGCACTTTTCTCCTCCACAACTAGAATGTGCTCCTCTTCTTTTGGATTTGGAGCAGCTTCTCCCTCCTCTACTACTTGAAGACAATCTTGATCTTGATAGAACTATTCCTCTAGCACGAAGTTTTTCAAGTCAAACTCTTCGATCTGCTGCTCTAGAGGACAAGTTAGGACTGCAAGATCTTCTTTAGAGCTTTTTTCCTCCATGACTGATTGTACAACTTGAATTGAATCAGCATTCCCTTTCAAATAGAGTGCCAACATGGACACTACTTTCTGAGCAAACCTGACTGCTGATCTGCTTCTTCTTTTTTCTCTTCTTCTGCTACCACAAAATCAGTCCTAACCACACTTGTTCTCCAACTCCAACCTCTTCTGAAGGCTTAACCATCAAGGGGATCTTTTCCATCCCAAATTTAAGAGCCCAACTCTTTAGACTTTGAATTTCTTCATCCTTGTTTGGATTTTCTTTTTGTTGTTGTTTTCCTTGACTGACATTCTGAATTTTTATCCTCCCAACATGGATTTGGGAATGCAAGAGGAGAAGTGGATTGTAACTCAATTGATTTTGATTTTTTGATGGTGGTGGAGGAGGTAGAAACTCTTGTTTCTTTGGAGGAGAATTTCTATTAGCTCTTGTGGAGATGACTGTTTGGAAGGAAAAGGATAGAAGAATTGAGATGTGGTGGAAGACTAGGGGTGGGGAAATGGAAATAACTCCTGGGGCAGCATTGACTAGATTTAGAATTTGAAATTCCAAATGAGATGATGCTGCTTGAGTAATGGGAAGAGAAAAACCAGATGATGGTGTAGAACTTACCCATTGACAAGGTTGTTCAACACCAAGTGTATAGGCCTCTATTTCTGTTGTCCATTGTGCAAGTTGGGGCAGCATCTTCATCATAAATTCCAGCTTCTCCTAAGTGCTGAAGTGTCTTGGAAAAGGGCCTCCCCATGGACAAGGAGTCCTGCAACTAATTCTGAAAGCCTTCATTTGAGCTGCTGCCCTTGATTTGCACCATCTTTTCCTCCATCTTTTGGATTTTTTCCAGCAGATCTGCATCTTCTTCTTGACTGTCCTCATTGCCATGTGTACCCTTGTGCTTGATGTGCTTCATATCCAAACTGACTTTGGCACTGCTGCTCATATGGGTAGATATGCTGATTTTGAATTTGATCAAAATGCTGATTTGGAGGATTTGTAAAACATGTTGGAGGTGTGATATACTGTTGTTGTAAATGTGAATTCCATGATGGAAATGAAGTCATGATTGCACAACTTCATGGAATGGAAAAGAATGAAAATGATGGAAAGAAGAATGGATGGAAATGAATGGAAAACAGGTCTGCAACTTAGAGAATGAGTTGTTTACCAGATGGAGTCACCAGATGTGCTTTTGAAAGTGCCTCCAAAAGACTGAATCTTTAACAGGAACACACCAACCTGTCAAAGATAAAGTGGAAGACCTCTAAGGTCCCACCCGGCATGCCAAAACTGTTGTTGCAAATCAGCAGCACCCCCTGGATGTTGATCAGATTTCTAGTTTGATCTTTTAGACATCCAGTGTGATTGCACAACATTGAATCCTTTCCCCAAGTGTGGGACTTGCAAAATGAGAAAGGAATCTCCAGTTTAGAGGTTGGTTCCTCAACTCCTCTGATCAGCTATTTCACTTGCATAATTGCAGAGGTTTAAACTCCTAAATCTACTCTAAATTCCAAGGAGACAGAGATAGAGAATGCAAAAAAGAAACTAATGCTAATAGGTGATGCACCAAAGGAGTGGTGAGACACCTGATGCTTCATGAAATTGACACAATTTCATAAAATGCAACAAAACATGCATGCACATGCTGATAAATGTAATGAAAGATCAAAATGAAGCAATGACAATACATGAAAGGATCGAAAAATTTTAATCACAGAACATGCATTGTCATTTTTCAACATCAAATATCAGTGCATTAAAGTGATCCAGAGGCAAGAAAAGGTGTTGCATTACATGGAAAGGTCTGATATTCACAAATCACTTGCCAAGGAGGAAGAAAAAGGAAGCTTGCAGATACACAAAAAAGTGTCTCAACCTTTGCAAAATGAGCCAAATTCTGGCTTTTACAGTGCAAACCACGACCCCAGGAGAGAGAAACGTGGGAAAATGTGCAAGGGGTTCAACCATTGACCAAAATGCCATCAAAACAGACATGGGTGACCTAACAGACCCATTCCCTAACATTTTTAACCATGCTGGGAGAGAATGCGAGCCATTCTTCATTAAAATCGGTGGTTGAAACATCATTTCTGTTCATGACCACGTGCCAGAAGTGTTTTTTTATTTTCTCTCTCCAAACTCCACCAAAATGCAAAATTGACCCCATAATCTTGTAGATAATTTCACCAGCTTTCCATTGATATAAAGAACGTGAAAAACTGAGCTCTGGATCGAAAGATATGGCGATTTGAAGTTTTAGGGCAAAACAGGGCCAAATCGGGTCGCAAAACAGGATATTTTTGGACACGTGGCACGTGGCGAGTTCTGATTGGCTACGTGGCCTTCTAGGGGAAAATTTTCCCACAAAAACTCCACCGAGCCATAACTTGAAAAATACATGGAGTTAGGAGGAAAACTTTACCTTTCTGGAAAGCTGAGAAAGAGCTCTATCCAATGGTGTCATTTCTAGAAGGTTTTGAGTGCCTGAAAAGCAAAATTTTGTGACTGAGGCACAAGAGAGGGAAGAATGAGAGGAGTTAGCCACAAAATTAGTAGGGGGCACATTCTAGAAAACAATTTTGGTGACTCAGAGGGGTCATCTGCCTGCTGGATGAAGTTACCAGTTGCCTGAAGCAATCCATTGGGCATGGAGTCATGAGTTATAGCCTGTAAACTGATCTGAACTTTGAAAACCTCCTCTCTGAGCCACTTGGAAACCCACTAAAATGGACTACGCAAGAGAAAAACCAGCACCACAAAAACTATGTACAAAACTAAAGGTCATACATGCTCCAAAATGGAACATGCAGAGTGTGCACAAGCACTTCTTTTACTGAAAGCAAACCTACCTACTCTACCCTAATGGATTGGTAGCCTCTCTAGGAAGCACCACGCTTCATGGATCTATCATACGCTAGGCATTCCACTATCATATACTATTTAATACTCTTTTTTGGTCTTGCTTTGCATCTACAGGTAGTCCTTCCTAGAAAAAAAGGAGTTGTCTACCATCATCTTGGATAACATCAACAACATGTGCATTCTACCTTCCACCTTCACCTCACATGTATTCCTCAATCATTTGCCTTATATTTTTTTTGTCCTAAAAAGTGTAAAACTTATTGGTGAAACAGGTTTATAGGAGTAGGAATGGAGGCGGGCATGATGTAAGTAGTTTGAACAGTAGGAGTAGAAATAGGAATGGAGGTAGTAATGGTAGTAGTTCAAGCAAGCTCAGTGAAAGTAGTGGCTTCCTCACAAGAAGTGTATGAAAGTAAATCTAGATCATGCGGATGCTCAATGATATGCTCTTGAAGATCACAAAGATGGGTGTGATTGAAGGGACCATAATATGTAGTCATGATAGAGGTTGGGTCATAAGGGATGGGTTCACTAAATGATTTGATAAAAATAAGCTAAGGTGAGATTACTTTGTTAAATTGTTATGTTTGCTACAACAAGCAAGATATGACAGTAAAGTACAGAAATGACTCAAGAAAATAAGAAAAGGAAGTGAAACCCTAAGTGCATTAGAGGGTTATATTACTTAATTGATTTTAAAAATATCCTAGTAGTGTGTGAAGGTGGAAGACTGGTAGAATGGTAGTACAAGACCTCAAAACTCAACCTAGAAAAGTGCAAGAGTACAAGAGGAGCAAGAATCGGAATGTATGGATAGGTACCAGGGTGCCTGGGTGACTAAGATCCCTTCCTATGGGCTAGGGTCTACGTAGGAGGTCCAAAGATGAAAAAGGTTATCAGGGTTTTCAGATGATCCAAAACCCTCATTATTTATCGTTAGATGATCACACTATGATCGTCGATGTCATTGATAACCTGTGATAAAGAGATCACCTCAAAACCCTCACAAGAACATCAAATCCTAAAAAATAAAGATGCAAAATGATGGTTCAAACTATTCTCAAATGTCAAATATGTGATCTTACGATTGAGTGTTGCACTACATCTCATACCTAGTGTAGTTCTATATGTATGTGTGCATAATTATGGTGTCAACTTAATAGTGAGCAAAGTAGCTAGATGTAAAAAGATGTAATAGATGTGTGCATGGAATAAAATGAACTTCCCTCCTATGAGTGTGATGCAAAAAACTATCCCTTGTCCCTTGTAATGGTGCTAGATGAATGCAAATATGCTCTCAAGTTCTTGTGAGACGTAACCTTAGGTGATAGTATAGATGGTTAGAGCTTGGTCCTTCAATTTAGTCAGATAAATTTATATTTATATGCTTATCTTGTTCAAATTTTGTAATTGATCACTAAAAGTTTGACCCCTAAGAGATAAGGATTCCCAATGGCTATTTCCATGACCCAAAAAGGAGAGGGAAAAGTATAAAGAGGTCTAGGACACCCAAAGGGGATGGGGGTTCCTGGGCATTGGCATCTTGGCTAGGCGCTTATGGTGTCTAGAGTAGAGAAAGGTGAAGTATGAAAAGGTAAGACTAGGCAAAGTAAGGTATGTAAAACCAAGAGTGGCAGACTAGAAAGCGAAGACTAAGATGGGCAATTATAATGGGTCAATTAATACTTTTCTTACCTAAGAATCATATGAATAGTAATATGTGATAGCGCCTAGTAATGTATACCCAAAGTGCATGATATTTGTGTCTACACTAAGCTCATGTATAGAAGCTTCCCTTTCTTAAGCTCATCCTAAAAACTAAAAATTCCATAAAGGATGATAAAAGTTTTAGAAAATGTGAGAGTTGATGTCAAATTTTAATCCAAAGAGAAGGGGAAAGAGTGATAGCACTAGAAAGAAGGTGGTAACTCCTAAGAGCTCACTCCCAGTGACACGTGTCTGAAAGGCTCCTGGAGAGGTTGATCATGAAATACACTAACATTTTAATGTCCAACAAGTAAAAGGATAGTTCCAAAAAGGCAAAGGGTAGAAGTATAAAAATATAAATCATTTAAATGCAAATCAGAAACACATTGCATTACTGTACTAGTTTTTTACATACAAATCCGAGGCAAGAAAATTACTACTATTACGAGTGTATAGATTACTAATGCATGTTTTGGTGTCTAATTTACACAGAGAAGATGCTTGTGAATTAATAAGGAATAAATAAGGTAGAATAAATAACTTACCTTGTGGAGAAGCCGAATGACATTTAATACGATTAATGTGTTGGGATGAAGATCATTAGATGAAAAAAATAAGAAAAGGTTGACTGACATGTTGAAATGATGTATGTGCTTGTAACTCCTAAAATTTCGTTTTAGACAAGCATGTAAAGCTTGAACTCCTGATTCCATTTTTGTTTCCTTGTTGGGACTACAACATGGACTCCATGTAAAAGAAGAACCAGTGTATTCAATGTTTATGATACGAAATTGAACTTCTATCACACACCATCAACCATGCAAAAGACATTATGCTTCATGAAATTTCAAGCAAGTCAGGGATGGAATACGTCATCTATGTTCAAACGAAGAGCTATAATACCTTTCATGTGTGTTTTTTTCCTTGTGACCTTTCATTTTTGGAAGAACCAAGGGTGATCAATTCCTAAAGTAGTCTTGGATTTTCTAATGGATTTAGGCAATACTTGTCTTTATACTACAGGATCTTCGAACATCCTATCGCTAAGGTCTAATTAGAGTCATGGGAGAGTTGTAGGACTTTTCCCTCCATCGGCATTGACAAACTTCCATGGATACATGCCAAAATATGGTAAAAAAACCCAATGGAACAAATAGTGTTCCACATATTTTGAACATTATTCAAGCATATCATTTGTCTTACTGTATGTGTGGTGTCAAATATCTTCTTTGGTACCTATCAGAAAAAAATGTAAATTGTTCAAGATTTGTATTTGGTTCTCCCGTAAAATTAAAAAACTTTGTATAAATATAATTTTTGATTCCACATATTTTAATGACATAGAACCTACCAATTGATTTTTCACTTGCTCGATGTTTGATAAAACTTCTATCATTAGCCGTTGTCTCAACTCTCTACAAATGCAACTTGCGGTGCTCCCTTGGACCTGAACTACCCAGGTAGTAAATTCCTTAGTGCCCACAAAGGTTAAATGGACTTTGGGTAGAACACTTTTGTCCCTACACTTCTTTTGGCCCAAGTATGATTTCTAAACCATTTTTATTAGCTATTACTTGGTCATATTTTGTTGTGTACATTTCTCAGATGGGTTATATGTCTAGTTTCTAGCAACTCTTGAGAGGGTGAAATAATGGTTAAGTGATTTCCCCCACTTGTTTTGGGTAAGTTGTTCATAATTACATAATGTAAGTTTGCAACCTAAACTGACCCAACAGTTTCAAAAACATAGAGAACATTTGAGATAAGGAATCGCTTAACTATGAAAAGTTTGAAATGTGCATTTTCAATAGAAACATGGCATGGTGTGATGTAATGTGAATAAGCATGAAAAGTGTTGAGTGAAATTAGCAGAGCATCCACATAGGTTTTGTTGGTAGGAACTACTTCTCAAACTACTATAATACAACAAGATATAGAGTGCTGGTATAAACATAGGCCACCACTCAGGATTTCAAATTGATATAAATGGATTCAAGGCCAGTTGCAAGCAAATGCAATCATTTTTAGTTGGCAAAAAGAGAAATAATCCCTGCCACAATCATAGAAGACATTGCAAATTATATAACATTCTCTCTATAGTAACTACACACACAAATGTTACACATAAAACACCCATTACTTCATTTATAAAAATTGATTCCTAAGTCACAGATGATACTAGTTAAAATAGGACCCTTTTAATTTTCTAGATATTTGTTGGCGAGAAAAATTTTCGGGGACAAATTTTGTGGATTTCTTGTCAATGCTCTGGGAATCTAAGTCCCTCTATTTAACTAGGTGCAGCTTCCGTATATGCATGCATGAGTAAAAGGTGGATTTTTGTGGTGGCCTTGCAGCTAGGGATCCAACAGGGGCACTCCGCTAACCCTGTGGAAAAGCTAGCAATTTCTTGCTAGAGAATGACTTTGTCTATGAATAGGGGAAAGGGAATGAGAATATGAGGTGGGAGAACTAATGTTGCGGGTAGAAAATCAGATTCCTACACACACTAGCTAGAAATTTCAACAAATGCATTTATGAGAAGAAACAACTCTGTAAAACATCAATAAGACCAAGAGAAACCATGCAGCACAAAGTATGCACACATCTCATCATGTCTTAAAAAGGCTAGAAACTTATTCCTTGTATTAGCATTTCAATTAAAGTTGTACATAGTGTGGGAATGGAGGGAAAATTGGTGAGGGGGGAAATGGAAGAAAATGGCTATCTCCTTTGTTCTCTCAAAGTACAATACACTCTTGAGTTTACAAAATCAATCACCAACCCTTTGAAATGGGAATGGCTTTACAATTTATAGAATGAGAGGTGACAACTCTTCATTTACCCCCCACTGACTTTTCATATGTCCTCGCACATGACTTAAAACTTTTCAACTTCCTAGAAAAACTTTTAAGTCCCTTTTTATAACATAAAGGTGACTTATTACATTAGGAACATTAAGACATATGAAAAAGTGCAACCCCAACGCAAAATTAGAACATTGAGAAGAGAGAGAAAGTTGGGGGTATGAAGAGAAGAGAGAGAGAGAGAGTAGAAAGAAGAGAAGAAGAGATGTTGAAGAAAGAATATTTTGCCTTCTGATGAATTGTGATGATCCTTCGTTGACTCGAAATGCTCCAATGTGATGAAACATGAATCTTCAAACTCCATGTGAAACGCCTTCAAATTGTCTCACATATGCTTTGGAATGAGTGTTTAAAAACATTGTTGAATGGTTCTGCCGATGACCATGAACAACTCATGAAGACCCTGCACAAGATGATAGGAACTCCTGCACCTTAGCCAAGTTGAATGAATTGTTTTGCCGATGAGAACTTCCACCCTGTTGAATACCTGTCATCCAAACCATGTAGTGATGTCAGTCTCGAATTCCCTATGAGCTCAATGCCCATGTGATGAAATCTCCTGATGGTGTTGACCTGAATGATCATCCCTCTATGTCCCATTGTGTCAAAACTACCCTCTTGAGTATGACTTACCATTAATAGCAAGTACCCACATGGGAGACTTACTATTTATAATAAGAGGTGATTCTTGCTTCTTCTTGACCATCTTGATGTGATGAAATTATTCATTCAATCCTGTGCACACTACCTTCGCCTCGACCACTTCTTGGGGTGACTTACTATTTTTAGTAAGCACCCATATAGGGAGCTTACTATTTTTAGTAAGTGGTCATTTTCACTATTTTTGGCTTAGAACACTCGTTCTGACTTCCTAGTGACCTTTGATGCACACTGCTTTCTCCACAACCACTTTTGATGATGACTTTCCAAACATAGCAAGTCTGTATAGGAAAAATCACTATTTTTAGAAAGTGTATTTCTTGTGCTCAGTTTTCAATGGAACACATTTTTTTGGACTCAGATCGTCATCACAGTCACATCCTCTGAATTTCACATAATTTTGCCCACTAGAATGCTTGGAAATAAAATTTAAAATTTTCATCTAGCAGGCTTCGGGCCTGGAGCTGTCATGGCGGTTATTAATGGAGCTCGAAATTTACAGGTCTAGTTTTTGCCTCCGATCATGATGAAATTAACTCCATTGTGAGCACAAAATGGGTTTTTTTTGGAACAAATGATTCAAGGCACCATTCGACCTCCCATTTTTTTCATCTTGATCATCTTGAAAAATGAGAAAGTCTTACAAAATACGGAAAAATTTTATATGATATTGACTTAAAAATAATAAATGAATTGAATTTTTATGGTTTGGAGCTCAAATTATGACTGCATAACTTTCAAATGCCACTTTTTTATCGGGATCACCAATTGTGCGTCGGAAGAATCAGTTGCCTAGGGAAGTGTATGATGTTTCACGAGGTATCATTTTTTCCACAATTTAGGGCATGGAAAATACCTTCCATAAGTACCTTTTTGGGCTCTTGAATATTTATTAAGCTCCCATAATCCTTTCTTAAATCTCAAGCACTCCTTCGTGGTGTATGCTCCTTTAGGCCTGAAAACCCAATTCTACTTAATCGACTCCAAAAAGGCTCTATTGAATTGATCCTAATGCCTTTAAACCCTTTAGAACATTTCAGTCCTCCTTCTTTGTGATGAATTTCCCTTTTTATCCACTTTATTTTTAGTATGCCTCCCCATTGGCACATGTTATTTTTAGTAAGTGCACTGCGGGTGTCAAAACAAGTCTTAAACTTTTGGGTTTTATTTTGGGATTCCACACTCCAAATTTTGGATAATTTCTTCTTCTGAACAATTGGGAAAATGATATTTTCATCGGTGGTGGAAGAATAATGATGAAAAACATATCCCTCCATATCCCTAAAAAATAGGGACTTCATGGCGTGAAAACTAGTTTACGCAAAACTAGATTTTTCAATGATCGTTGCCTCCAATTTTCACGCGATTTCACCCGCTGGAACCTTGAGAAGTGAAGAGGTAGATTGTTTAATTTTTCACTAATTTTATTCATGTTATAGGTTATAATACTAATAAAAAAATACATCCCTCCATATCGCTAAAAAATAGGTACTTTATGGCGCGAAAACTAGTTTACACGAAACTAGATTTT